>CM034300.1:70475124-70836270 GCA_019925795.1 Dendrobium chrysotoxum
AGGATATTGATTGGGGGCAGTGCTCATGCAGGATCAACGACATATCGCCTGTTTTAGTCAGGTGCTCACAGCCAGGGCGAGACTCAAGTCTGTGTACGAGAGGGAGTTGATGGCTATTGTCTTGGTTATTCAAAAATGACGATCCTATTTGTTGGGGAGACATTTCCTAATCAGGACAAATCAGAGGAGCCTGAAGTATTATTTGTTGGAACAACGGATGGTCACGGAGGAGCATCAACAATGGTTATCTAAGTTGCTTGAATATGACTTTGAGATACAATACTGATCAAGCTTAAAAAATAAGGCAGCAAGGGCCTTATCCCGGAAAGGCGAAGAGCCTCAGTTAGCAGCTTTGTTAGTACCCATGATCCTAGATTGGGAAGCTTTGAAATAGGAGTGAATAGAATGAATGACTAAGGAAGATCAGATCCGATTTGCTGCAGAACCCGTATAATCATCTTGATTACACATTGAGAGGAGTCCAACTGCTATATCAGGGGAGATTTGTTCTACCGAATGGATGGGGATACAGTCCCGCGCTGTTATAGGAGTTTCACGACAGTGTAGTTGGAGGAATATTCAGGAGCTCAGAAAACCTACAGTCGATTGTCAGCAGAATTATACGGGTGGAGATGCGCCGTGATAGAGATGACTAGGTTGTCAAATGTGATGTATGCCAAAGGCACAAGTATTTAGCCATGACACCAGCAGGCTTACTACAGCCTCTAGCCCTGCTAGAGAGGGTGTGGAAGTGACGATGGATTTTATTGAAGGGTTGCCACTTTTAGAGGGATTTTCAGTGATAATGGTAGTAAGGGATCATCTGAGCAAGTATGCATACTTCATCCCTCTGAAGCACCTTACACTGTGATCTTTGTGGCTACTGTTTTTATACGAGAGGTGGTACGCTTGCATGGATTTCTAGAATCCTTAGCCACTTTTGGAAAGAATTGTTTCGTTTGCAGGGGGCAGTCCTGAAGAGAAGCGCAGAGTACCATCCCCAGACAGATGGCCAGACCGAAGTGGTCAACAGAAGCATAAAGACCTATTTGAGATGCTTTGTATCAAACATGCCGAAGAGTTGGACAAGGTGTATTGCATGGGCAGAATATTGGTATAAGACCTCGTACCATTCAGTACCAAAGATCATTTCTTTCAGGATTCTCTATGGGAGAGATCCATCCCATCTGATTCATTATGGCGAAAGCGCTACACCCGTGTCCAACGTCAAGCAGTACTTAAAGGAGAGAGACAAGGTATCATATGAGCTAAAGAGATATTCACTCAGAGCACAACATATTATGAAAAGGAATGCTGATGAGCATAAGAGAGAAGTAAACTTCGAGTCAGGAGATATGATTTACTTAAAATTGAGGCCCTACATATAAAAAATCCTAGACAAAAGGAGGAATGAGAAATTATCCTGACGGTACTTTGGGCCTCATGAGGTCGTGGAGCGTGTATTGGAGCAGTAGCCTATAAACTGAGGCTACCACCTTCATCAACTTTGCACCCAATCTTTTATGTCTCACAGCTGAGGAAGGCGATAGGAGAGCATACACCATCATCTCTACCCCCGACTTTGACAGAGGACATGAAGGTCATTTTGGAACCCCTGAAAGTAGCGGGTGTGCGCAAAGGGGAGAAAGGTGCACAGGAGGTACTAATCAAGTGAAAAGATTTGCCAGAGCATGATGCCACATGGGAGCCATACGAGGCAATCAGGAGACAGTTCCCTACCTTTCACCTTGAGGACAAGGTGCATTCTGGGGAGGGGAGTATTGATACGGGAGAGGGCAGCAATGTCACGACCCGGCCCGGTGAGCTCGTGTAAACGAGGCGGGAACGGATGTCGGACATTAAAAACATGAACTTTGCTTAACATACGCATTTGAAAATCTAAACACATGAAAAGAAAACTCAAAGCACCTCTATACCACTTTAAATTTGAACTAAACTTTCATATTATTTCTTGTCATTTCCACATGTACATAGGTGGCTTTAAAAAAAATCTAAAACATGCTAAACCACCCAAAATAACAAACTACAATTAAGAAAAATATCAAAAGAACCTGTCAACCGGTACACGACGACTGTAGATGCACCTTGGGTTGTCAGCCATTTCTTGCAGCAGGTTCTCCTAAAAATTTTCCGACACAAGGGAGTGAGCTAAAGCTCAATAGGAAAACTCTAATCTTAACATCTTCACATGCCTTTGAAATAAAAATTTACATTATAAACTAAAGGTGTAATGCCTAATTGTTTTGCTTCACGTGTCATGCTAGATTTCATATGTCGTAGGAATATTGGTTGCCTCATAAATGCCATATATATTGTATGTAAACAAAGGTGGTTAAAGCCACCCTTCGATCAACCGGACAATGCATACCTTCCAGAATTTTCCCAACCCTCATCAGCCAGTTTTCAGCATCAACTGGCTCCCCTACTCCTGTAAAGAGAGGTGGTTGCATGTCCTGAAAGATTTTCAGATACTTATCAACAGATGGCTCTCCCCTGGAACTGGACTGTGGCTGCTGGATCAAGTGTGTCAGAGCTGCCATAATCTGAGTGAAGGTATCGATGGTAGCACTGCTACTATATGATGTCTAAGATGCTTATGTTGATTTTTCCCTTAGGTTTTGAAGAGAATAAATTAAGGAGAAGATTGGTGACAAGGCACTTACAAGAGCAATTGAGGTAAGAATCTCTTTTCCTACATGATCATATTCCTTTACGATACTTTTATGTTTGAGATCTTTACTTAACTACTTTATGAAAATTTCATTCGTGTTGTTACTTAAATTGACACGTGGCAAGTGAAATCCTTCTAAATGCATTGTTTATATTTTTGTTTCTGTTGAGCATTCTAAGCATCTTCTTTTATACTTCATGTTCATGATAAATGGTTGTTATATAAAAAGGGACTACATTTCATATATACCTTTATATGGAAAGAGTTGTATACATATGCTTATATAGAAAGAGTAATGAAATTGATTATGTATGTTGAACGCGAAGTATCCAATATGGTGCGAAAGCACGAATATGGTTCTTCACGAATATGGCTCTTATGAGAAATACGGGAACAATATGACTCTTTTGAGGCAAAAGAGGAAAAAAAATAAATGGCCAAAAAAATGTTGTGTACTTGATCAGTACACCACTGGTACTCCGGTACGGTTGTATAAAAATATATATATGAAGTAGCATCTGATACATGCAATATATGTGACATTTATGAGGTAATATATGTGACATTTATGAGGCTATATATGTGACATTTATGAGGCACAATATGTGACATTTATGAGACACTATATGTGACATTTATGAGACACTATATGTGGCATTTATGAGGCACCCATGCCATCGATTTTTGTCAGGGCTTCGCGATGTGATTCGCCAGCCGTTGATCCTTTTTGGCCTTGATGATTTTTTTGTTTTGGTTGAGAGAGCAAAGTGGATAGAGATTGATTTTCAAGCTACCAAAAAGAGGAGAGATTTTCTACAGAAAAGGAAGGGTTTTGAGAAGACTAGGAGCTTTCAGACTCATTCTGAAGGTCTTAGTATGAAGAAGAAGATTAGAACTGATAGTGGTGGGAGTTCTTCTAGTGTCAGACCTTGTGACAAGTGTGGTAAGCTGCATAGAGATGAATGTTTGTCTGGCTCAAATGTTTGTTTTTAGTGCCATCAGCCTGGGCACATGGCTAGGAACTGCCCTAGGGGTCCAAAGGAGAGGAGGTCTAGTGCTCCTCCACCGCATCAGAGTACTGGAAGATATCCTACAGTTGGTAGATCGAGAGCTCTAGAGTCTACTGCTTCAGCATCAGTAACTAGTCACCCGGCTACGAGACCTGTTGTGCAACCAAGGGTTTATGCCATCACACATCAAGAAGCCAAAAAATCTCCTGATGTGATCACAGATATTATTTATGTTCAGTATCTACCTAGTAGAGTACTTTTTGATACTGGTGCATCACATTCATTGATTAGTCAGTAGTTTGTTATAAAGCATGCATTGAATGTTTGCACTATGCCCACTACACTGTCAGTTTACTACTTGATGGATCTAATATGATTGCCTCAAGTGTATGTTCACCAACACTTTCTTTATGTGAGAGGAATTTTGAAGTGGAGTTGATTGTATTACCACTTAAGAAATTTGATGTGATTCTAGGGATGGATTAGATGTCTAACCAGTTCATCTCCATAGACTGTAATAAGAAAGTGGTGAAGATCAAGCTTCCTGAAGGAGAAAAACTTGTTTTCCAGGGAGATCGAGGTATATCTTCTATGATCATCCTATCTATGAAAGCTTGTAGTTTAATTGTGAAGGGGTACCCAAACTTTTTAGCTCATGTAAGGGACACTTCAAAACAAGCACCAGAGTTGAAGGAGATTGCTGTGGTACGAGACTTTCCTAATGTGTTTCTTGAAATGTTACCTGGTATGCCTCCTGTTAGAGAAATTGAATTCTTTATTGATCTTGTACCTGGTGCTGAGCCTGTTTCAAAAGCACCCTATCGTATGGCAGTTAAGGAACTTCAGGAGCTGAAGTCACAATTGCAAGAACTGTTGGAAAAGGGATTTATTCGTCCTAGTACCTCACCTTGGGGAGCACCAGTTCTCTTTGTAAAGAAGAAGGATGGTAGCATGTGACTCTGTATTGATTACAGAGAGTTGAACAAACTTACCATTAAGAACAAGTATCCTTTGCCGAGGATAGATGATTTATTTGATCAGTTAGTGGAGCCACAATCTTCTCCAAAGTTGATTTAAGATCTGGCTATTTTCAGTTGAGGATTAAGGAGGAATATATTCCTAAAACAGCATTTAGTTCAAGGTATGGACACTACAAGTTTACAGTGTTACCTTTTGGACTAACAAATGCTCCAGCTGCTTTTATGGATTTGATGAATCGGGTTTTCAAGCCAATGCTTGATAGTTTTGTCATTGTCTTCATAGATGACATTCTGGTTTATTCTTGTGATGAAGAGCATCATGCCAATCATCTGCAAGCAGTGTTGCAAATGTTAAGAAGCAATGAATTGTATGCCAAATTCAGCAAGTGTGAGTTTTAGCTGAAGAATGTGACTTTTCTGGGTCATGTTATTAGTGGAGATGGTATTTCTATGGATCAGCATAAAGTGCAAGCTATAGCTAATTGGCCCAGACCTACAACAGTGACTGAGATACGGAGTTTTCTTGGGCTTGCTGGCTACTACAGAAGATTTGTAGAGGGGTTTTTCAAGATTGCTGCACCTTTGAGTAGATTGACTCAGAAGGCAGTTAAATTTGAGTGGAGCAGTCAATGTGAGAAAGCTTTTCAAGAGTTGAAGACTCGTTTGATGACTACACCTATTCTTACGCTTCCTTCAAGCACTGAAGGATTTCAGATTTACAGTGATGCATCACTGAAGGGTTTGGGTTGTGTCTTGATGCAACATGGGAGAGTAGTTGCCTACGCCTCTAGGCAATTAAAAAATCATGAGAAGAACTACCCAACCCACGATTTGGAACTTGCCACTGTAGTGTTTGCTTTGAAGATTTGGAGGCACTATCTTTATGGTGTTCATTGTGAAGTCTTTACAGATCACCAAAATCTGAAGTACATCTTTTCACAGAAGGAGCTAAATTTAAGGCAGAGACGATGGATGGAATTACTTCATGATTATGATCTGAATATTCAGTATCATCCTGGAAAGGCAAATGCAGTTGCTGATGCTTTGAGCAGAAAGATGCCTATAAAGATGAATAACTTATTGACCCAGCAGGAGAAGTTGATAGAGGAGATGGAACATTTAGAGTTATATGTGATACTTCCTACATCAGAGAATGTATGGTTAAATCAGTTGACAGTGCAATCTGATTTGGAGAGCAAGATAGCTGAGGCTGTATGGAAAGATCCAGATTTTGTGAAAATTATTGATCTAGTGAAGGCAGGACATGAAGAGGATTTCCTTTTTGGTGAAGACGATCTTTTGAGGTATAAGGGCAAGGTTTGTGTGCCAAATGTTGATGATTTGAGAAGAGATGTTCTTTCTGAAGCTCATCATTCTGCTTATACCGTTCATCCTGGTAGCAATAAGATGTATCAAGACCTTAAGAAATTATTTTGGTGGCCTGGAATGAAGAGGAGTGTAGCTGATTTTGTTGCTAAGTGTCCTACTTGCCAATTAGTTAAAGCTGAACATCAAAGGCCAAGTGGATTATTTCAACCCTTACCTATTCCAGAGTGGAAATGGGATGACATTGCTATGGATTTTGTGTCAGGTTTACCTTGATCTCGACAGGGTCATGATGCTATTTGGGTTATCATTGATAGGCTTACAAAATCTGCTCACTTTTTGCCTATCCGACTAACGGACTCAGTTGAGAAGCTAGCAATGCTGTATGTGGCTGAAATTGTTCGATTACAAGTTGTGCCTAAGTCTATAGTATCTGATCGTGATGGTAGATTTACTTCTAGACTTTGGAGGAAAGTTCAAGAGGCTATGGGCACTAGATTGACTTTTAGTATGGCCTTCCATCCTCAGACAGATGGACAAACTGAACAGACAATTCAAACTCTTGAAGATTTGCTGAGGCTGTGTGTTCTTGACTTTGGTGGAGGTTGAAAACCTCATACTCCTTTGATAGAGTTTGCTTACAACAATAGTTACCAAGCCAGCATAAGAATGGCCCCTTATGAAGCCCTTTATGGAAGAAAATGCAGAATACCTCTTTGTTGGGCAGATACAGGTGAGAGGAAAGTAATTGGATCTGATTTGGTTGATGATGCTACAAGAAAAATTAGAATGACCAAGGATAGATTGTTAGCAGTACAAGATAGGCAGAAGAAGTATTATGATGCTAAGCACCGTTCTGTGGAATTCAATGTGGGGGATTTTGTTTTCATAAAGATAAGGCCTATGAAAGGTGTGCTTCGATTTGGTAAGGTGGGCAAGCTCAGTCCCCGCTACATTGGTCCTTTTGAGATAGTGGAAATGATTGAGAAGGTAGCCTACATATTGGCTTTACCAGCTTCATATGTTATGCACGTGTTTCATGTTTCTTCACTGAGGAAGTTCATATCTGATGACCCTTCTAAGATCATAATAGAAGATGTGGACTTACAGCCAGATCTTACTTATGTGGAAGAACCGGACCGTATTCTGGAGTTCAGTGTGAAACAACTTAGGAGCAGAGAGATACCTTTTGTTAAAGTTCTATAGAAGCATGGGTTAGAAAAGAATGCTACTTGGGAGGAGTCAGAAATGAGAAAGTGCTATCATCATCTCTTTGAGTAAGGTATGTTTGTTTTTTTTCTCTTATTTAAATTTCGTGGATGAAATTTTTATTAGGAGGGGAGAATTGTAAAACCCGAAAACTGTAGTTCGGATGCGTCGCACATATTTCGATGAGCCGCGACGAATTTGGACGAAATTTCGAAGTCGTCAGAATTTGACGAAATAAATTTTATTAAATTCTACACGAAATTTCGATCGAAATGGTATAAAGAACCTATATCTAATTTCACATGATTTTCAAACAAAAAATCGGCGAAGATATTTTAAGTAACTTTTAGACTTTTTGACCAATTTGCCCTCATGATAGCCTTAAGAGAAATGTTAGAAGAGGGGTACATGCGTCATTAACCTTCTAAAACTTTTCTTAAGCCCTCATTCCACCTAACGGTCCCTTGTCCGTTCGGCCTCACGCGAGCGAGAGCGGCGGGAGCTTCGTGAAACGACGGCGCCAGCGGGTTTTCCGGCGAAATCTTGGGGGGAAATCAAAGAGGAGAGGCTAAGGAGGAAAGAGGTAAGAGTTTCTTACAAAGAAATTTATTTTTTTCTTAGTTTTCTTGAAGAGAAGTTTTAGGGTTTACTCAAAACTTGAAATCGTAGAAGAAGACTTGTAGGGAAGATTTAGGAAAGTCTTTTAACTATTAAAAAGTTGGAATTCCCTCAAGATTTTCAAGTTTCAAAAATTAGGGTTTCTTCAAAACCCAAAAATTTCTTTAAGACATTGTTAGAGGGCATGTAAGAAAGAATTTTAACCATGAAATTCCAAGTTTTCCCCGAAAATTTTAGTTTGAAAAAATTAGGGTTTTGTTGAAATGTTAAAATTGTTTGAAGAGAAGATTAGGGAAGGCTTAGGAACACTTTTTAGCCATGAAAATATAAGATTTCTTCAAAGAATTTAGGTTCAAATTTTTAGGGTTTTTCTCTAATTTGAAAAATGTTGATACATGCTTACCTAAAGTGTTTCCAAATAAATTTAGGAGGGTTCTAATAATGAAATTTGACCATTTTTCACAAAATCCTATTTTCCCCTAATATTTATATGTAGCCCTAAACTAAATAAAACAATTCCAATTTAATATTCATCACATAATCATACAATCCTAACAATGCCTAAGACTCATAAATCATCCTAAGGGTGCTTTATACTGATCCATATCAAACTTGGGCTCTGATACCACTTTGTCACGACCCGGCCCGGTGAGCTCGTGTAAACGAGGCGGGAACGGATGTCGGACATTAAAAACATGAACTTTGCTTAACATATGCATTTGGAAATCTAAACACATGAAAAGAAAATTCAAAGCGCCTCTATACCACTTTAAATTTGAACTAAACTTTCATATTATTTCCTGTCATTTCCACATGTATATAGGTGGCTTTAAAAAAAATCTAAAACATGCTAAACCACCCAAAATAACAAACTACAATTAAGAAAAACATCAAAAGAACCTGTCAACCGGTACACGACGACTGTAGATGAACCTTTGGTTGTCAGCCATTTCTTGCAGCAGGTTCTCCTAAAAATTTTCCAACACAAGGGAGTGAACTAAAGCTCAATAGGAAAACTCTAATCTTAACATCTTCACATGCCTTTGAAATAAAAATTTACATTATAAACTAAAGGTGTAATGCCATAATTGTTTTGCTTCACGTGCCATGCTAGATTTCATATGTCGTAGGAATGTTGGTTGCCTCATAAATGCCATATATATTGTATGTATCATATGGTTTGATGCCTCATAAATGCCACATATAATGTCTCATAAATGCCACATATAGTGCCTCATAAACGTCACATATAGCTCCTCATAAATGTCACATATAGTGCCTCATAAATGTCACATATATTGCCTCATAAATGTCACATATATTGCATGTATCAGATGCTACTTCATATATATATTTTTATACAACCGTACCGAAGTACCATGAGTGTATTGATCAGGTACACAATATCATTTTGGTCATTTATTTCTTTTTCTCTTTTGCCCCAAAAGGGCCATATTGTTCCCGTATTTCTCATAAGAGCCATATTTATAAAGAATCATATTCGTGTTTTCGCACCATATTGGGTACTCCGCGTTCAACATACATAATCAATTTCATTACTCTTTCTATATAAGCATATGTGTACAACTCTTTCCTAAACGGATTTACTGAAAATCAAATCTTTGGAAACCTAATTCTTCAATAATTTTATTAAACTTACATGTCAAAACCTCCCTTTTACCTAATTATAACTTTAGGGCATTAAATTTTCGGATTATTACATATAAATATTAGGGGAAAATAGGATTTTGTAAAAAATGCTCAAATTTCATCATTAGAACACTCCTAAAGTTATTTGGAAATACTTTAGGTAAGCATGCATCAACATTTTTCAAATTAGAGAAAAACCCTTAAAATTTGAACCTAAATTCTTTGAAGAAATCTTATATTTTCATGGCTAAAAAGTGTTCCTAAGCCTTCCCTAATCTTCTCTTCAAACAATTTTAACGTTTCAACAAAACCCTAATTTTTTCAAACTAAAATTTTCGGAGAAAACTTAGAATTTCATGGTTAAAATCCTTTCTTACATGCCCTCTAACAATCTCTTAAAGAAATTTTTGGGTTTTGAAGAAACCCTAATTTTTGAAACTTGAAAATCTTGAGGGAATTCTAACTTTTTTATAGTTAAAAGACTTTCCTAAATCTTCCCTACAAGTCTTCTTCTACGATTTCAAGTTTTGAGTAAACCCTAAAACTTCTCTTCAAGAAAACTAAGAAAAAAATAAGTTTCTTTGTAAGAAACTCTTACCTCTTTCCTCCTTAGCCTCTCCTCTTTGATTACCCCCCAAAATTTCGCCAGAAAACCCGCCGGCGCCGCCGTTCCATGAAGCTCCCGCCGCTCTTCCCCCTTTCTCTCGCTCGCGTGCGGCCGAACGGACAAGGGACTGAATGAATTCGGTCCCTTAGGTGGAATGAGGGCTTAAGACAAGTTTTAGAAGGTTAATGATGCATGTACCCCTCTCCTAACATTTCTCTTGAGGCTATCATGAGGGCAAATTGGTTAAAAAGTCTAAAAGTTACTTAAAATATCTTCGCCGATTTTTCGTTTGAAAACCATACGAAATTAGATATAAGTTCTTTATATCGTTTCGATCGAAATTTCGTGTAGAATTTAATAAAATTTATTTAGTCAAATTCTGACGACTTCGAAATTTTGCCCAAATTCATCGCGACGCATCCGAACTACAGTTTTTGGGTTTTTCAAGCAAGGTAGCAGGGGAAGGGCAAGGGATTCAAATCCACTTGTGGGGCCCATTAAACCTATAATTATATATATGAGAAGAGGAATTAAGGGATTAATTATAAGATATTTTCTAACTAAAAAGAGCTGATTTGGGGGTTGATTTGAAGGGGATTTATTAGATGTTTCCTAATTAAAGATGACAGATTTGGGGAGTTGAATTGGAGGAGATTAATTAGGAGATATTTTCTAATTAAAGAGGACTAATATAGAGGCTGATTTGAGAGGTAATTGGGGGAGGAATGTTTTGGAATATGTTGTTTTATTGTTTGCTATAAGTAGTAGGATTTATGTTATGTTTGGAGGGGAATTTGATTTGAGAGTGCTATAGTTTCTTTTTTGTGAGGGATCCTAGCAGCGTCTAGGGTTTGAGAGAGAAGGTCCTTGTCACACCCCATTTCAACCCCCTACAGCCTAGAGTGTAACAGAGAAGGAAAATCTAAATAGACCATCTCCTTACTTATCCCATTCTGAAACACTAATAACAGAATTAGATAAGTAAAAAGTAGTCTATTTAAACTATCATAACATCACTAATCATAACACATCGAAATTTTCATACTATGAAGTATATATAATATATATCTCGAAGTAAATATGCATCTAAATGAATTACAGAGCTTTACTAAAAATCATTAAAAATTTACTTACATACCCAAAAGTCTGTACAACTATCACTCAAATCTTTGTACACCCAAAACGTATATACACCAAAAAAGAATAGTCAGCCCTTTTCCTTCTAGTGCCTTACTGGCTCATTTTCCTTTCCTGCAATATAACCACTGCTAATGAGCTAAGCTCAATGAAATACACAAGTAAGATATAAGAATTAATAATAACATTGTTAACAATTAGTTTAGAACACATTAAAATTTCAATTGAAATTTCATATTGATTATGAGAAATGCATAACGTACATTACTTTCTATCTTATCAACTGTTCTACCTCATTAAATAAGTCATATGATGGCTATAAGCTTTTATACCATCTCAGCATTCCAATTTAAGGTTGGGTCCAGATTCCCAACTTTTAGAATTGAAGCTGCTCTCTCATTCAATATTGGGTCTAAATTCCCAACTTCTAGAATTGTGAGTGCAAGCTTATCTTGTCAGGTCTTTCGCCTTTACTTGTGCGGATTTATCCCCCATATAAGACTTATTTCACTTTTCTAATATTTCACTTTTCTAATAGCAATCATTTTTAGCCCTCATGACATATGTTTTGATAGACATTACTCTATGAATAAACATATTCATACATGTAAACTGAAATAAATGCGATCATCAACATAATAAATATGAAGTGTAATTAAATAGAATATTTACTAATTCATATAGCATCGTTTGGATATCTCACCTCATTATCAATTGATTTTTCTATAATACTTTGCCTTCTTTTCCTTCTGTAAACAACCTAAAGGATAAGAAAATTTATATATATGAATTCTTACCTTTAGAAAATAAACAAGTTATGATACACTCAAACATATATAAGTCTTTACCTCTACTAAACTTCTCCTCATTCACAAGTTTTTTCCTTTCGTTTCTCTACTTGATTCAACAACCGATATCAGAAAAAATAACAACACCCAAAAATTGATTGCAGAGAATCTGAATTCCAGCAAACCCCCATTCAAGACACTAAAAATTCATCATATTTCTTACTGATTTTAGCAAAATTCCAACTCTTACCTTAACTGCTTTCTTACCTTACTGCTATCTGAAGTTTTTCTCTTTTTCTCACTGATTATGAAAAACTACAGCAGCTCTTACTCCCTTTTCAGCCCACTGCAGCAGCCCCCTTTACATATACAGAACAGCAATCCCTTACCTCAGCTAATTCCACACTAGCCCACTGTTTTCAGAAATTTCAGCAACCCTACAGCAGCCTACAATAGCAACATTACCTGATTTCAGCAATTTTACATTCATTTCCTAACTGTTTTTAGTAAGAAACATCAGGAACACTACCTATTTTCAGCCAAAATAACAATTTCAACCACTAACTATAGCACCTAATTACTTTTTCTTACCTTGGTTTGCTGAGATTTTCATGAAATTCTCCCACACAGCAGCCTGTATCCGCTCCAGCCAGCAATACCCATTCCCTCAACCTCCCAGCCTGCTGCTCCTTCGTATTCCAGAGCCACTTGACAAAGAAAAATAATATGGGAGGGGAAAGGCTAATGCTGGGCTGGGTTGCTTTTTCCCACTCAATAGTGGGTGCTTATCTAGGAATAATATAATCCTATAATGTTTTCCACTACGGTTATTCCAAATCCTTCTCCGCCGTGGGATTTAATCAAGCCAATGCATGTTTAGTTAGGTGAAAAAACTACTGTGATATAATTAAATAATGAAATGAAATGACTGCCAATATATAATTATAATTAAATAGTTAATTAACTACTTTTGAGATATAAACAATTATTAATTAACTATTTATACATATACCATTTAATTAATATTTTACATATACTTCTATGTCAAAATGCCCAAAATTAAAAGTAGAATTTCATGAAAATAAAGGAACATTTATAGAAAGTTTATACTTACATTTATTAGAATATTTTGGGTATTATAATCCACCCCTTCTTATTTAAATTTCGTCCTTGAAATTTAGTGACATAGTAGTCGTCAAACAAATGAGGAAACTTCATTCTAATATCTTCTTCCCTCTCCCAGGTTGCCTCCTTTTCTGGCATGTATTTCCATTTCACTTTAACATAAAAAATTTGACGATTTCTGAGTTGTTTAGTATCAAAATCTAATATTCTTTCTGGTTCTACAGTATAAGTCAAATTCTTCTATAGCTAAATTTCATCATGTGAAATTTTCTGATGGGCATCTGTAACCCATTTTCTTAGCAATGACACATGAAAAATATTATGTATATATGACATGTTAGCTGGAAGAGCAAGTCTGTAAGCAACACTGCCAATCTTCTCAATTATTTTAAAAGGTCCTATATAATTAGGATTCAATTTGCCTCCTTGCCCAAATATGGATGTACCTTTCACAGACTTAACTTTCAAGAATACAAAGTCACCCACTTCAAACTCTACTACTCTCTTCTTGGGTCATAATACTTTTGCTGGTGATCCTGAGCAGCTTTTAATCTGTCTCTGATTAATCTGATTTTCTTTGTTGCTTCATCAACTAACTCTGGGTCCATTAACTGTCTTTCTCCTACCTTAACCCAAGTTAAGGGAGTTCTGCACTTTCTACCATAAAGTGCTTCATATGGGGCAATTTGTATGCTGGATTGATAACTATTGTTGTAGACAAATTCGATCAATGGTATATGATCCTCCCAGCTACCTCTAAAATCTAAAATACAAAATTACAATGGGTCTTCCAATACCTGAATGGTTCTTTCAGATTGACCGTCGGTCTTAAGATGAAAAGCTGTACTGAAATGCAGATTTGTGCCCAAGCTTTCATGAATGCTTTTCCACAGCCTAGAAATAAATCTACCATCTCTATCTGAGACAATAACTTTTCGAATACTGTGCAATCTGACAATCCCTTTCACATACAGGCGTGCCAATTTGTTTACTGAATCTGTTTGCTTGATAGGCAAAAAGTGAGATGATTTTGTTTGGGTACTATAGTCCCCTCAAAAGAGGACAAATGTATCTTGCTTTGCTTGTATTTGACTTTCTATCAATATAAAATATTTTTGTGTTGAATCTCTCGAAGTTTGTTGCTGTTTTTTATACTAAGGTGCATCAGGAACCTCTGCTTCTCCTCTCCTACCAACAATGGCCTGCTGATTTCCATTTCTTTCCACTACAAACTAAATTCAAACCTTCAAATTCTTTCTTCTCTATTTTCCTTGATTTTCTTGCTGTTTTTTGACAAATTCAAAAACCGTCTTCTACTAGTTTCTCTCTTTTTTTTTAATAGGTATCAAGAACTCCATCCTCTACCGCTTTCAGCAGCCCTCACATACTTCTCAACATGAAAAAATTGATTTGGCAGAAGCTCTATGGGCAATGCAAACAAATCAAGAATTACAATTATCCGAAATACAAAAATCTTTACAACAAGTCAATGCTCAATTTGTTTCTATAAGCTCATCCCTTCAGCAAATCCATGCCTTCATCGACTCCATAGCCAAGACTTGATAGTTTGTATATTAACTGTCCACATACTCCACTCCATCAAGATACTTCCTCTTCCCTCAGCAAAATCCCTTCTCCACAACCGCCACGCGCCACCTTCTTAGACAGATTTTTCTTTTCTTACACAATATATATCATTATCCAATTTTACCTTACTCAAACAATCTCAACATTTGTTTCATCCATCACAAGTTAATCTCAACCTCATACCATTGACCATCATATACATCTTCCATCCTTATCTCAATCAGTTAACATTCGTCCATATCATTCTCCACATTTTCAAAGGATTATATGGAACAGTTAGTTTCTGAAATGTTTCACTCAGGTATTATTTGTCATAATCCCAACTCTTTTTTTATTCTGATATTTCTTGTTCAAAAATAGGATGATACTTATCATTTTTGCATTAATTTTAGAACTCCTAATATACCCACCATTAAAGATAAATTTCGTATTCCAATAGTACATGAATTTTTAGATGAATTACATAGAGTTTTTTTTGCCAAACTTTATTTTTTTTCTTCCACTTAGCAAGTTAAGATACATTCTAAAAATACTCATAAAAATATTCATGATGATCATTATGAATTTCTCCTTATGCCTTTTTCTCCTTCTACCTTTTTACAACTTCGCGGTCAAGTTTGTTGCAATGGAAATAAAATTACCGGATGATACCACATGCGAAAATTTTGTAGTCCCCTCTTTGTTTTCTTTCCTTCTCTAAATCTTGAGGACAATGTTTTTTTTCCATGGCAATGGGAGTATTAGAAATCAGCATATTATATTGGATCCGAAAATTGTAAAATCCATATGCGAAGTAAGGGCCACAAACATGATGGGACAACCAACAACTATGAAAGCCTACCAAAGAAAAAAGAACAAATACATTCCACAACTCACAAATGACAACATCATAATTTTGGCAACATAAATGATAAATGGGTCCATATATGTAATAAAGCACTAGTTTAGTGTTTCTTTTACTTGTTTTAGATAGACCGATTCTTTAGTGACATGCTGGTCTACCTAAGTATTATAATACCTCTAGTTGTAAAAACTTATGATGGAATGAATAATTTCTGATTCTCTCTTTCTTTCTATTTTCTTATATTTTTATTGGGAGTTTACACCTACTCGAAAGGTGCCAAAACTTCTTGGATCACCAAGAAACATAAGAAAATTCTAAAGATTTTTTGGAAATTTGATATGATCTACGTTAAACATGTGACCTAGAAGCCCTTCTTGAGAAGCCCTCTCAGGAGAGCCTCTGGATAGTCTCTCTCTTATGTGGCCATCCAAGGAAGTCTTCTCGAGAGGACTATAACAGGATTCTATCGGATTTTCTCAGGGATCCCTAAAATCCTATCGACTGACATGCCTTTTTCTAATTCGAAGTACTCTCCCCAAACCCTGAAGCTTCCTTAATGTGGTTGCTACACAAGTCCTAATAAGCATTTATGGTGAAATCCAGCAATATTAGGTGAATTTAGCCAATTGTAAAACACATTCAATGCCACACGCCTCCACCTGCATTGAACAGTAAGCATGTGAATGGGTCATTCAATATGATGGCATTATGTCGTCACTTTCATCTATTCAAAATACTCAAAATTTTACTTTGTCACATATGAAAAGAACTGTGGCTCTCTTTTATTCATCAATACATTGACACTGCCCAGTCACATCATTTTTGGGGAGTCCTATCTCACTATTATTAAATAGTCATTAACTAATGCACTCAGTCAAACTATAACATTTAAGGGTTACTAAATCAAGCTCATCTATTTGAGTGAAATTGCATAATTTCCTTTTAAGTAGTCACCTTCCTTTAGAGCCCTCTAAGGAGTCTTCTTCATCTTTCATCGCTAGTATTTATTCTAATCTCCAAAGTTGGTGGATTCCTTAAAAACAAATTCTTTTAAAGTCTACTACATTCTCCTCTTCATCTCTATTAATAAGATTTGAGTGTTGCTTTCCCTTCCTTTTCTCTTCCCCTTGCTATGATAACAAAAAGGTCATACTCTAATTCTTAGTTGTAATTTTTCCCTTATGTGACTCATTTTTCTTCTTATTTCTTCTCGAGAATCTTGGGATAACTCCCTGGCCACTAGGAAACAGCTCAAATTATACATTATTTATAGTTATAGTGGATATTTCCTCACTTATTGTGAGAATGAACATATAAGTTTAACAACTGAACCATTATTAAGTAATATCTAAATTTCTTCTCTATAATTTTCTCTATCAATCTTCTTGTAAAGTAACATCAATGCAATATTTTATCTTTTTCTTTGCTTTCTTCAACCCTTAGAATGGAATCTCTATCTCAATTTCTCGAGAAACCGGATTTCATTGCTCACATTTTGGTGCCATCTATGAGAAACTCTATTGCTACTTGAAGTGAGAGTTATGACAGATGAAAAACCAACACAAATTTCAACTCCAAGTGAATCTCACCCTTTACCCATCTTCACCCCATGAAATTCCTCTGGCAATAATACCTTTATTACCTAGGCTAACTCAATTCAGAAAGAAAGGGCCCCCACCAATAGATCACCTTGCTCGCCAAAGCAGTCAAAACCTCTTTGCTCAAAAAGTTCTCTGTCTCACCCAAGTTAACTCAAAAAACCAACACAAATTTCAACTCCAAGTGAATCTCACCTTTTACCCATCTTCAACCCATGAAATTCCTCCGGTAATAATACTTTTATTACCCAGACTAACTCGATTCACGAACTAAGGGCCTCCACCAACAAACAACCTTGCTCACTAAAGTGATCAAAACCTCTTTTGCTCATAAAAATCTATCTTTGGCTCACATTTTTTTCCGCCATCTATGAGAAATTCTATCACTACTTGAAGTGAGAGAGTTATGATAGATCAAAAACCAAGACAAATTTCAACTCCAAGTGAATCTCCCCCTTTACCCATCTTGAACCCATGAAATTCCTCCAGCAATAATATCTCTTTTACCCATGTTAACTCCATTCATAAATTAAGGTCCTCCACCAAATAGATCACCTTGCTCACTAAATTGGCCCAAAGAATCCAAATCTGTGAGGTTTCATCTCCTTCACCCCATGCTACAGCTCATACTCATCATAATGTCTTCTCAACTGAGATCTCGAAGATGGTCATCCCTTTAAAACTTAAAGCACTCCAACTAGAGTTGTCCAAAGGCACAATCAATTCTTCTGACCATTTTAATACCTTCAAGAATATCATTTCTCTATACAATATCTTAAGACACTACAAAATATGATCTTTCACCAACACCTTTAAAGATACTACAAGTCGATGGTTCAACTATATGCATGTGTATAGACTTTACTACTTTGAGTTATCCTACCTCTTTCTCGGTTTTTGCTTCAAAAATGCTTCAAAAATGCCTCTCAAATTTTCCAAGTCATTCGTTTGCATGAAGCGATTTGAAGGAGAGAGCCTTCATGATTATTTCGCATGTTTTACCAAGGCCACCCATTATGTTATGGATGGTGATAAATCGATCAACAAGGATACTTTTGTTCTAGTTGTCTAATCATGTGACTTGAATTTTTTTTTGTTGCTAGGAACCCTCTTGCCAGCATAGAGGAGCTACTCAGGAAAGCAGCTAAGTTTATAAGTGCCAAAGCGTTTCTATGAGAATTTGAGTTATCTTCCATAACCACATTCCGCTCTATCATCAAAAAACATTATCTATAGAAAACCAAGTAGGGTACACCACCCCCCATCCCAAGAGGAAGTGACAAAAAAAAAAGATTTCACTCAGAGAAAAGGCTACTAATATAACAACTACCAACAGGAGCAGTCAAAGAAGCCACACTAGTTGCCTCAATCATGTCGTGAGAGATACATTTACCTCTGAACTGATCATTAGACCATAATGAAGGCCATTCAAAAAGAGATTACTACTGCTGGCTTGCTCTAATGAAGAAGGGAGTTGGAGAAAGGGATAAATCCAAGTTCTGTTTGTACCATAGCTGCTTTCTGAGTTCTGCAGGCCATCTCAGAAAAATTTAGGGGATTTACATATATACCATTAAATTCTTATGAATTTATATGTCTAAAACCTAAATATTTATTTTTAGGTATATAATATCCTAATCTTTAAATAAAATTAAAAAATATCTCTAACAAAAACTTATCTAAAGTGAAATACACAGTTTTGATGACATTTAGATGCTCGGATACCATATAAGTAAATATAAAGACAGTTATTTGATGTGTAAAATGTAAATACATAATAATCTAATACCAGTGGAATGTATGTGCCCCCCACGCAAAAAAATAAATATTAATGAATGCCAGCTAAGGGACTTAGCTCATTCCCGAGAGTATAAAATGATATCAAAGAGTCATAGTCGAGGCAACCCAACACCATTCCAAAAAAAGTTTGTTCAAATTATCAAGACCATCCATATCATCACTGGGTGAGCCGATCTTGAGGGTGCCTAGCAATGTAAGAAAACATCATACACTTCTTCGTCTCATCTTTGTTAAGAAAACTTGAGTGTCGATCTTCCCCTTTTTTCTTCTGATGGAATAATATAAATGGCGTACACTTCTTCTCGGGTGTAATTTCTCCTTGTTGTAATTCTCTCTTCTCTTCTCATCCCATAACAAAGAATTCAAAAAAGCTCATTAACCGTTGGGAAACATCTCAAATAGCACATTATTTGTCAATATAGTGGATATTTTTTTCGTTTGCTATGGCAGTGGATGTTGGTTCAATACATAAAATCACTATAAATCCCTATTTATTTTCTTCTTTGCAATTTCCTCTCTCTACCTCCTCGTAGAGCAACCTCAATACAATACTTTCTCTTTTCTTCTATTTTTCAACCCTTAAAACATGTCTCCATCTCAATCTCTCAACGAATCAAATTTAATAGTTCACACCATAAGTCTATGTAAGGGGTTCCAATCATGTGTTAGGAATTATTTGATTGATTAATTGACGCTAGGATAAAATTTGGATTTCTGAAGTCAACTCCTCTTTCTCCTATATCTCACCTATTGAACTCGCTTATCAATTTGCACCATGTTGCTCGTTATCAGTAATTGTACAGTCATATTAGGTGTAACATTAAGCATGATCCACAAGAAAATAATAATGGAACTCATAATATTCACAACATCAAGAATGATAAACTTCTTATAACTAATTTTAAATAGAAAATTTTATGTGCATATCATCCAAATCTTTCTTATTTATATATTTAACACCCAAGTAAAAAAATTAACTAGCAAACTCATTGAAAGTTTAATGAAAATAAAAAATATGGGTTATAGTTCTGTTATGCACTTCCACATTTGGATGGTATTATTGTAAATAAAAATAGTTAGGCGTTTGTTTTGTAATAACCAAGATTTGCGTGTTACACTGAAAATTATCCCTACAAAATAAGCCAAGTGTCTCACCTATAGACTTTCCTTTGTTTTTGAATGCAGAGACATCAACTACTTTTTCATATTGGCCAGGGCATAACTTCTTGTGCCTGCAAGAGTAGGTAAATCATTCTTCATAGAAAATTTCATAATATAATTATCACAAGATTCTCAACAAATGTAACAAGCAAACAGGCAGGTCATGGAAAGAACAAAGATATGATGCATCAAGCTGTCATTCATGAAATCTGGAGAGTAGCGTGCCAGTGTTACTACAAGCAGCCTTTTTCACTAAAAAATGGCCTTTCCTTTGGTAAGCTATTTATATAGGCAAGGAAGATAAGAGCATTCTACATAAGTTTGGGTACCTATTTACCCGTGTTGGCTAGCCAACTTCCACTGTTATTGATAGTCAAGGCATTGTTACAGGAACTGCTCAAAGGTGCATCTCTCAATCAACTTAACACAATTATCATTAGACTCAATACCGCACTAGCATCCATCATTTCTTGGCCAGTTGATCATTTCATTCATTTTTGTTTGCATGATGATTAATGCCTACCTAAGGGCTTTCTGTGAATATGCAAACAATCACACAACTCCTCCAACTTAATTTGAATCAACCATTTTCCACTAAAATAAGGATATTTCTTCGAGATCTTACCTATGCCATCCACATAAAATATTGCCGCAGTCATCACCGTCATTATTTTCAAAGCAGTCACTAGGTGAAGGTTCTCCATTCATTCCTCCCTTGTTAAAATCCCCACAAGATGCACACTGCAAAGCAAGCCCAATAATAGATGATAAAATAACGTTCATCACATTTTCTTTTATATAAAAGAATACTACAGTACATTGGGCTCATTCCTCGCATTTAAGAGGAAAAAATTTAAATATATTTTACCATCCATAGGCGAGCATCATGAGTATCCTCTTCATTCTGAAAGCCGTGATGGGCAGTGATATGGTAACCAGTAGAGGGTCTCTGAAGATATCACTGAAAAAATAAACAAGCAATTCATCACTGGAATTAAATTATACTACTAGAAGTCTAGTGGACCTGATCATCATCCTTATGGTTGGAGTTGATTAAATTTGCTATGTTCCAGAATTTAGATCCATGATCACTGCACAAACAGAACAAAATTATATCCAAAAGAAAAACCTAAGAATGATGAAACTTTATCCAATAAAAAAGGACCTGATACCTGTGATTATTGTTTTTATGTATAATCCACAAGAATGCATGAATCATCTCATGCAATAAAATGTTCTTTAAATCAGTAGAAGAGCGAGATTTCAGCAAGGGCACTGACAACTGTATCTCACACAGACCTTCTTCTATACAATCACAGGAAGCTGGCATACTGCAGTGCAAAGGTAAAGTCCATGGTAATCTGATAAAAAATCTAGGTAGCAAAGCAGCACGAAAAGACAAGGAGATATGAATTGTCCACTTTCTATCACCACCAGTTACTATATTATTGAGTTGTATCTCAGATTAAATATAAATGCGTAGGAATGATTTCAGCTGTTATAAGTCCTCAGATGCATAGCATACCATGTAAGTGCGTTAACAAGAAGTTACTTAAAAAATGCTGAAGAACTTTTGAAACAGATTTGGAGCACACCTTGGAAAAAACCTCTAATTAAATATATTAATGAACAAATAAATAATAAGAAACATCAGGAACTCATCCAAGGCATTTTTCAGTAGTTCATTTTCAAGGATCACATTCTTTTCCCCCAAATTCTTAAACTAGTTTTCCACCAGGAATTACATGTGCCACTACCAACAACAAAACAGTAAACTAACATGGAAGTAAAGTAGCTTTGAGCTGTATAGAATACAGAACTACAGTTTATTTGGCTTATATGCCAGATATCTATTGCTTGCAACAATTTGAACATCCTTTTGCCATCCTTTTGCAGAGACATCAACTATCTACAATTTCAACCTGATGACAATATGTTATATATCAAATGGGTTCTCAAATCCTTGAAGTTTATTAAAAAATTAGACATCTTTTAACAAACCTAAGATAAAATGATACTTTAAGTTGAATTTGTTTGTCCTTGAAAGAAATACTACATGTTTTCTTTTGATGCACATATATTACTCTAGCTATCACAAGCTCAGCCAAATCATTTCCTCATCATCGTCGATAATTACAACAGGTTTTTCTGCTTTGGTTAAGACTGCCACTTTCTTCTATAACTATTATATCAAACTGATTGCAACACATTCAGAGTATGGATAATCATGTCATCATATTTCCTTAGGTATTTTGGATCAGCACCCAAATCAACATCAGAAAATCCCCGCAATGACAAGAAACTTTGGGCTTTGTTATATCTCTCATTAGTTTAGGAAACTGTTATTTTGAGAGTTAAAAGCAGCTAGCCAAATAAATACTTACTGATTTTACTTTTAACATACTAACTCTGCATAACTCTTTCTCGATATAAATAACTTGAGATAGCTTCAATGTACTATTCACTCTATCACATGTAATTCTCACCATGAGAATTTTCTTTGCATCTCAAAAGTCCAAGTCAAATTCTTTTGAAAATTGTTCCTTAAATTTCTTGATATCACTCTTACCAACTCTGATGATATAGAAACAACAATGTGCATTGCACCTAATAATGAAAATTTGACACTAGTTATTCAAACTTGTACCACTGATGAGGATCCTTCTTTAATCCGTACAAGCCTTTATTCAATTTACATATAAGGTTTTCTTTTTTAGGAACTGTTAAGCCTACTGCCTACATACTGCACTGTGTAGATATCCTCTAAATTATCATGAAGAAATGTTATCACAACAGCTAATTGCCTAAAATATAAAATTTATGTAGGTACTATACTCGATAGTAGCCTAATAATAAGAGAAAATTTCACTAAAATTAATACCTTCCTTTTTCCTAAAATCCTTTTATCAATAGTCTTGATTTTTGCCATTTATTTCCATTGTGCGCTTCCTTGATCTCGAAAATACATTCATTCTTCAATGACTTCTTATCCTTTCATTGTTTAACTTATATACAAATATTATTAATTTAAGAATTCTACCTCTGCTTTCATTATCAACTCTCATTAGTGTGTCGACAAAATTTTCAACATTTATTGTTTCTTCAAAATACAAGTTCACCAACAGTAACTAGAAATATATAATATTAAAAAAATATCTATGAATAGGTTTAAACACTCTTTGATATCTATTCAACTGCACCATAGGTGCATTCAATTCTAACTTAACACTTTTATAAATCATCTGGCTTTTTTCTTACACATCTTTAAAAATCTCCTTAAGCTCAACCAGTTCACTTTTGGAGGCCTAAGTTGTGGCATTACACGCAAGCCTTTATATATATAACAATTTTAGTGAACATAAGAATCCATAACTTCTTGAATTTGACCATTCATGAATCTACAGCCGAAATTATCAACTCCATATCCAAAGAAATAATAGTTTTTAAGAGTAATTCACTTCACATTAATAATTTATCATAATGAGCACATAACTCTCAATGGGGTTTAAAAATATGAAGACAACCACACGCACTTTTGGCCATAGTGTTGTGATTATCTTTTTCTTTCAAGAGATGGAGGAAGTGCAAAAGACATTCTTTTCCTATCTAAACATGCCACTTTGCTTCAAGTGCATTTCCATTATTTTTCTCTTGGAGACTATATTGTGGTGATTCCTTCTCCCCTAGTGCTCTTAAACAATTGGTTTTCCACTATTATCCATTACCGAGGCATCTTCCTTTTTTCACGCTTTAAGGCTTCATTTAACTATGTTTCCCTCCCATCCTTCACCATTGAATCTGCATCTTTTTCTCATCATCTAGGGTTTCAGGGGACTTAAGAGGAGACAAAAATCACACGTATGAGGCATTTTCATAAGGTTTTCAAACAACATCATCTTAAGGGATACTTGTAAATTTGAAAATTTCTCGGTTTAGCTGATGTTAGCGTGTCTTGTTGTTGTCTTCTTTTTCATAATACTGGTAGCGTTCATGCATCCTTTATTACTTTTGATTTGGTCTTATTGTTTGTTCAATTCTACTTCATTACTATGTTAGGATTCCTTCATGTTATATCACTGAATTAGGGCTCCTTGTGAGCTCAATCTCCACTTTTATGTTTATCTAGCTGTTCATGTTGTCAATATTTGTAAGAAGATAATTACTTTGGCAAAAGTTTACAATAGTGGTGGATATTTTACCTAGCTGCCTATAACATCATATTACAATGAGTGAAATTGACTATTTCACTGTGTAACTTAATTATTTGTTAGCTATAACTTTAGAATAAGTCTTCATTAAACATTGGGGAATGGTGCCTTGGATGAACCATTAATATAAGCTCCTTCAGTTAAGTGTAGCTAATAGAATTAGACTTCCTGAAAACGATCACAGGTACTGGAAATGACGTAAATTGAAATATGCACTTAGTACTAATAAACCATTGTATGGAAACATTCCTAAGCCTAAAATAGAACCTATAGTTCTTAGACTAATTGCTGAAGGGGTATAGAGGAATGCATATAAGAAAATTATGTGCACTGATGATGATGAAAATATGCATTGTTTTAACAATATGTTACTAGATAAAACTAGTATCTCTGAATAACCCTAATTAAGATATTGTTTCAAGTTTTGATTAGTGTAACAATAATAGGATTTTTTCCCTGGGATCGGGGCATTATAATGAAGCAAAAAAGCCTAGAACTAGAATTAAGAAGAGAGAAGGGGGACCTTCGTCATAAGCCGTAGTGAATGATAATTCTTCTACAAAAACTCTCAAAGTGGTATTTAAATCATGATAAAAATCTTTTACAACAATGCTAAGAATAACAATTATGAGTGATGATAGAATATTGAACACCAATAAGAGGTTTACACTAAGACTTTTCATAGTGCACAGCATTGTTGAGTCCTATAAATGGAGTGGAATGTATGATATATACCATACAATTACCTTATATTCTAGTCCGGCCTCAACATTTGAAGCCTGTTTGAGTTTGCCTTGAAACACAACTTCTAGACCAAAAATGAAGCCCACACTGACACTCTTGAGTGTGGTTCCAACGACAAGTCACTAGATATGCCAAAAATCAGTATAATATGTCCAAACTAAGGCCAACTCTAGTTGATCCTAATAAACTCCAACAAGTCCAATATTGATCCTTGGTCCACTTTGAATCTACCTCCCTCACCTCAATTTGCAAACCCAAAGTGAGACCCACGTTAATGTTCTTGAATGTAGTCATGAGTCAATGGGACAATAAGCATATTGCAAGCACCTCCACAATATCAAAATGGCACAACGATGACTCACAACTACCCCACTGTCACTCCTAGCCACGCTAAAAAAGCAAGGGCAATGAGACCCTGCGCGGGATCCGAAGAAGTCTTGATGTGCCTTAGATTATCCAAAAAGTTCGTAACCCCAACGAGACCCATCAACTTATAAAAAATATTGGACTAATTGCTCACAATTTTTGATATGGAAACTTATGACCTGACTCTCTAAGATCAAAATTCTCTAGAATTTATGATCATAAAGATTGGAGGTATTAATCTCATATCTCTTAGGAATACTTTGGATCTCCCATCCACTAATAAAGATACTTAAAGCATTTTGTGAGCTAACAAAGGTAATAAATAGAGACCACTATGCCACCTAGACAAAACATTGTTATGATGTCCAATTTAAGGAGAAAGAAAACTTTGTTGGAGCTTGTCGACCTAAGCAATTTAGGTGCAAGGAGGTGCTATCAATTCAATAAAATTTTCTTTTGTCTTCCCCTCATACTTTCTCAAACTCAAAGCAACAAGTTCACTGATGTCCAACAACAATATAGAATTGTGGTATAGCCATATACAACTTTTAAGGCACATAAGTAGGAGTCTCCAATGTTATCATCATACATTTTTTACTTTATTTTACTTTAGTTTTGCCATTAGGTTTGTTGGAACAAGATAGAGATGAGGTTTAGAATTTGGCAAATGTGACCTTTGAGAAGAGGTGGCGAGGCCATTACATTAATAGTCTATCTCAATCTCTAATTACGTGCTCTACAGATTTCCAACAACCCAGCAGAGTCAAGATCAAAAACTAATAATACATGGTCATTGGGCCACTGTAGAGAAGCTTAAAGCTCCATCATCTCAATGATTGTTCACAAGCAAATCATATGTCTAACAACCTGATAAAGCCAAGGCTGATGCAATAAGGTTCCTGAAAAACATTTAAGGAGCTCCACAACACCAATACACAACCTTTGAGACGCAAGTATAGGTCAACAGTCTTCCCATTATTGTTTAGGCCATGGTGATGTGAAAGAAGTGCCAAAATTTCATAAGAGAAAAGGGAACCTTAACAAGGCGAAATGCTACCAAATCAACCAAAATTTTCATTAGAATTATATCGAAATGTTGTCTAAATTACTACAATAAACTTGAAGACCGCTTAAGTCCACAATAAACCTTAATGCATTAAGCCACAAACTCAAAAAACAAGAATAATAATAATAATTAAAATGGACTTTCATGCTTGACAAAAATTGAAGTCCATGATTGAGCACAAATCTTTTTTATGATACTTTAGACAAAAAAGGAGAGATATGCTTCAAAATATTACTCTAAAATGTCAAAATTGCTATCACAATTCAAATGATCATGGATAGTAAACAAAATAAACACTCCTAATTTCCAAAGAAAAAGACATAATTCCTTCACAATTGTAAATATATCCTTTTTTTTATAAAATTACATAAAAAATCAACTCGAGTTTAAAATTTCGTAAAAAAATATAGAAAATCTTAAAATTTTAGAGATAAGCTCTGCATAATATTAAAAAAATGGTGGGTTTTTGTTTTTGCATACTATACAGAAAATTGAAATAATTATCAAAATATCCCCAAAATGCAAAGGTTCATAAAATATTCATAAACGGATAAAAATTTATGAAATTTTTGCAAGAGAGTTCTCTCAACTATACCCAAACATTGGTTTAATTTGTAGGCCAGCATCAACAAATTTTTTACAGTTATTACAAAAATAACCAGAATGCCCTTTGGACTATAATATTTATATTAAATTCTAAAAAAAGCTTGAAGTTAAGAGAGTCATTATTCATGATTGGACGAAGAGGGTGGAACTTTTAAGCTGAGTTAGGCAGTCCAATAAGTGGGTCAAATTATGAACACACCTCATGATTGTTAACATTCAACAAGCATTCAAAATCACACAACTCAAAACCAACTCTCCTTATACAAGCACTAATGATGCAAGCAATTCAAAGATAATGAATAAATCTCTAAATAACTCTACCACACTTTCAAAAAATTACATGTCAAACAACTTTACCTAACCAATGGTTGGCAGAGCAATAAGCTGTTGATGGCTCCATTGGTGTTCAGATACAATGCATTCCTTGGCATGATTCACCTTGAGATGCATTATGCCAACTCACAAACGTCATCATTAGGCGTCACATATACATAAGTTTTTCAAAGTCATATATGATGAATACATATCAATCAATCCTAGGTTTTCCTCATTATGAGTTTGTAAGTCCCATCCTTGAGCCTAACTGCTTATAGTTAGGGTCATAAGTCTTACTTCTAGACTTTCCTCAAATTGAGATGTTATAAGACCAATCTATGGGCTCCTGCAACATTGGAGCTATGAGTCTCACCATCACTTGGGGTTGTTAATCCAATATACCAGGCCTATTTACCATTAGAGTTGTAAGCCCTAGCCCTCAATTAAATTCGTGTGAAACATCAATGCAAGCCTACCTCAAACTCAATAAGCATACACATGCATGTTCAAGAAACCTTACTATAGGGTAGGATCATAAGTCACACTTTCAGACCGTCTTTGAATAGAGAGTTTATAAAACAAGTTATTTTCTTCCCACCATCAACATTATAAGTTCAACCTTCATGCTTCTCACACTCTACATGATATGTTGGGCCTATCAACTAATAGAGTTTAAGCCCTAACCTCCAGCCACATTTGCATCAACCGTCAATACAATAAACTCAAAAAAATAATTAATTCCTTTGAACCACCCTACATATAGGGTGAGGTCATAAGTCTATTATGGGGTGCTTCCTCTCATCACAAGTTTGTCCTATTTATGGCCCTCTCGGCCACTAGAGCTGCAAGACCCATTCCTAGGCTATCCCTAACTTTGAGGATGTAAGTTCACTCTCTCGATCTTTTCCTCAATGATCTGAGCTTCAATTTAATTGATCAAACTAATACACCATACTGAATCACATCACATTTGGGCTTCCCTTAAACTCAGGGTTGTAAAATTCGTCATTAGGCATTCTTCAGAATGTAAACTTAACCCTTTGGCCATACTAACTGACCACTGGCAAGCCATTAAGCCAATCCTTCAACACACATTTGGGTCTCTCTTAACCTCAAGGTTATAATCCGCATCTTTAGATCTCTATCATCAAAGTTGTAAGCCCAGCCTCCAGTTAAATTCAAATCAAACATTAAACAACCACACATATTAATCCTCAGGTAAGTCATTCCACAAGCAAATCTTTCCAAAATCAAAAAAAGGAAATTTCTCACTAAAAGGATCCAAATCTTATTTTATGAAATAAATATGCGGACAATGCAATAATATAAGTTTCTCAAAAAAGGCCTACATGCATCGTAATTCTTAGTTACATTATTGGGCTAATGCATGTCGTAAGGTCCCAAGTTACTGCATGCATGCATCATTAATTTCATTTACAATTATGTTAGCCAGGGTGAACCCGACACTCATTAAATAATACTTAAAATATAAGTACATACTATTAATACCTTTTTAAAGCAAGCTAGCCTCAAGCTTAAGTGAAGCCTCCCTTCTTAAGCCAACCCATAAATACAACGTGCTTCAACTATGTAGTTTAATCACTTAAATAGCAATGGACCAACCTTCCGGTATAAATTTTGAGCTGGTTTACATAACATACATATCAACCTCATAATAAAGAATGTTTCATAACACAAATCACATTCACATCAATATGTCCACCCAAACAACTCGAGATGCATGACGAGAGGTGGCTCATGCCTGGCAATTAGGTGTCCATCTTTAATCTCTCTAACATTGCTAGAATAAATTCATTAAGTTAACACAAGGTGACAAAATTACAGGATCATGATCGAGTTTACCATCCATCACATTCAATCCTCATCTAAATACTAGCAATTTCTTATACCCTCAGAGCATAGTTTGTTCTTGATTGAAAGTATTCTCCATTTTGTGACAACATATTATTAACTATGGAATCTTGAGCCCCTGGGAAAACTTGCTCCCTTGAAACTAAAATAAGTAATGGTATGTATTGCCTTTGAAAACACACATACTTGTCAACGGTGAATGGCGCACTACTGTGCAAAATTTCCCGTAGAGCTATGACGCATAGCACACGGCAAGACACAAACTATTTTAAACATAGCGCACAATATAAAATAATTAAAAATATATATTTATTAATATTAAATATCACTAAATAGCAAACAATAAGTTGATTATAGTAAAATTTAAGCATAAATATCATACCAAACAACAAAAATGATAATGTTATCCTATAGAAACTTACATCAATATATTTGAGCAAAATTTAAGCATAATTTAGCCTAAATCCTGCCAAATAGCAAAAATAATAGCTTTAAATCCAACAAAAAAGTTAAATACTTGAAATTTTTTTATATGTTGTTAATTTGATATTTAATTAATTAGTACTGAGTTGTGATTTGCTTGGAGTTTCAAAGGGAAAAGCTCTTAATAATAAAAATAGTTGGTGGTGGAATCCAAATGTGCAACAAAAGATTAAAAATAAGAAGATCTACTATAAAAATTGGTTTAATTGTAAAAATTCTGATAATTCGAAAATTTATAAAGAGGCACGTAAGGAATCTAAGAAAGCAATATGTGATGCAAAGAGTTCAGCTTTTAGTGATTTATATAATAGATTAGATACTAAGGAGGGAGAAAGATATATATATATATATATAAGTTAGCCAAACAAAGAGATAGGAGTAGTAAGGATTTAGTTCAAGTGAAGTGTATTAAGGATTAAGATCAAAAAGTACTTTTTTTAGAAGATGATATTCAACAAAGGTGGATGAGATATTTTGCTAAACTTTTTAATGAAGAATGTGAAAATAAAATTGACTGTAGTGACCTTAGCACCCTAAATGAAAATAAAGATTTCTGTTTTTATCGGCTTATTAGTAAAACCGAAGTTAGAGAGGCTTTAAAGAAAATGAAGGGTGGAAAAGCTGTTGGACCTGATGATATTCCAATAGAGGTGTGAAAATGCTTAGGAGATGAAGGAATTTCTTGGCTTACTAAACTTTTTAATACTATTTTGAAGACTAAAAAGATGCCAGATGAGTGGAGAATGAGTGTGTTAATCCCTATTTTTAAGAATAAAGATGATGCACAAGATTGTGCGAATTATAGAGGAATTAAGTTAATGTGTCATACTTTAAAACTATGGGAACGAGTTATGGAGCATAGGTTGCGGCGTATACTAATGTTTCTCAAAATCAATTTGGATTAATGCCGGGTAGGTCTACTATGGAAGCCATACATTTATTAAAAGGTTTGATGGAGAAATATAAAGAGAATAAGGAGGATTTACATATGATATTTATTGATTTAGAAAAAGCATATGATAAAGTTCCCAGAAAAGTGCTATGGAGAATTCTTGAAAAGAAAGGAGTTAATAACGCTTATATTCAAATCATTAAAGATATGTATGTAGGAGCTATTACTTGTGTTCAAACACAAGGTGGTTTGACCAAGTATTTCCCTATTTCGGTTGGATTACATCAAGGATCAGCCTTAAGCCCATATCTTTTTGCTTTAGTCATGGATGTTCTCACTAGACATTTGCAAGAGGATGTACCTTGGTGTATGCTTTTTGCTAATGATATTCTTCTTGTTGATAAGACTAGAGAGGGAGTTGAAGGTAAACTAGAATTGTGGAGGTCAACCTTAGAGTCTAAAGGTTTTCGCTTGAGTAGATCTAAAACGGAATATATGGAGTATAATTTTAGTAATAATAGACCTAGTGAGGGGATTGTGATTTGGGCGATCAAGTCATTAATAAGAGTACACGTTTTAGATATCTTGGATCTATTATTCAGAGTGATGGTGAAATAGATGGGGATATTATCAGCAGAATCCAAGTTGGATGGTTGAAGTGGAGGAATGCATCGGGCTTATTGTGTGATAGAAAAGTACCCCTCAAACTTAAGGGAAAATTCTATAAGATGGTGGTGAGACCTGCAATGCTTTATGGTGCCGAATGTTGGTCATTAAAAGAGAAGCATAATTCTAAGTTAAATGTTGCAGAGATGAGGATGCTCAGGTGGATAGTGGCTTTACCCTTAGAGATAGGATACGAAATGAGCATATTCGTGAAAAGGTTAGAGTAGCTCCAATGGAAGATAAGATTAGAGAGAGTCATCTTAGATGGTTTGGTCACATAAAACGGCAACCTCCCGATGACCCGGTTAGGAAAGTAGAGGTCTTAGATTTGACTTATGTTAAGAAAGGTAGAGGTAGACCTAAAAAGACTTGATTAGAAAATATTAGAAATGATCTTTCTTTATTAGATTTAAACGAGAATTTGACTTTTAACAGGACACAGTGGAAGATAAGATTAGAGAGAGTCGTCTTAGATGGTTTGGTCACATAAAACGGCGACCTCCCGATGACCCGGTTAGAAAAATAGAGGTCTTAGATTTGACTTATGTTAAGAAAGATAGAGGTAGACCTAAAAAGACTTGATTAGAAAATATTAGAAATGATCTTTCTTTATTAGATTTAAACGAGAATTTGACTTTTAACAGGACACAATGGAGAAAAAGGATTCATGTAGTCGACCCCACGTAGTGGGATAAAGGCTTGATGTTGTTGTTGTTGTTGTAGTACTTAGTTGTGATATTAATATATAAACCTTAAAAAATTTAATTATAATTTATAATTTGAAATATATAACATGTTAACAAAATAGCATGCGACATTGCCCATGCCTGGCGCAAATAGTGTACGTTATACGTCGCGCCGCGCCACGTCAAGCAAATAGCGTCGTATATGCGCCGTGCATCATGGTGCATGCCATTTTGCACCATTGACGTGTATGAAAACACATACTTCTCAATTCCCAAAACTAAAAAAAAGAGCCATAGCTCATAAGCTGTTTAGAACCCACATATACAAAGAATGAGAATATATTATAATGACATCTAAATATAGAAGCTGTTGCAGTTGAAGTATGCATGCATTACTAACTAAGGTAGATATAGTTTTCAAAAATCAAAATATTGAATGGAGAATACTATGATAAACAATATAACAATCATTTAGCAAATTGAAAGTACTTAAAAATGAGATTCTTGTATGATAGGATTGATGACCTATAGTATATCATAATTGATATGCAAAGATAATAACTAAAAAGAAAAAGATGATAAAAAAAGAATTAATTTTTGAAGTGTCGATAAATCAATAGAGAGGTCAACAAAAGGAATTTTGTGGGTAATATTAAAGATCAATTTATGAGATTACGTGATTAGATGGCTCACTCTTATAGCATGAAAGCCTATGATGCACAGACATGGACACGGGACATGAATATGACACGGCATGGACATGCGACACGTTAATTATTGAAAATATAGGATACAGACATAGGTTGGACATGGAATTATATTTTTTATATTTTAAAAATAGTGTATAAAAATTGAATAAGTATAATATTAAAAATAATTTAGAAATAATAAATCATTTAACTAGAATTTGTGCTTAAAATAATTAATATTAGGATGTTAAGAGTTGGGTATCAATGTCGCATTTCAAACATCGAGAGAGGAGATGACAATGTTGTCGAGAGTCGAGCATCGATGTTATGCAGTAAGTATCGGGGGGCATCGATGTTATGCAGAAGTATCGGGCGACACTGATGTCAAGAGGGTGTCTATCATTGATGTTGAGAGGGGGTTGGTCATAGATGTTAAAACGATGTCGAACAAAGATGAGATGTCAAATTGTGGGTATAGAAATTGCCAGCGTCGAGCATCAATATCAAGATAGTGTCAGACTTTGATGCTGAGATGATTTTGAAATGTCGATGTTGTAACGACGTCAGACGTCGATGATGAGATGACATCCGTCATTACTGTGAAACCAAAGTCGCAACCTGTCAAAGAGAAATGAAAATGAGAATGTTCGATGAATGAGGTATTGAGTACGGGCAATTGATTTGGTAATATGGATAGAAAATAAGAAATTTAATTTGTATATTTTAAATAAATAAAATTTTAAAATACAAGAAATTATATTTTAAAAAAATTCATAAAGTATTTAAGACACAAGTGTCGGACATGCGTATCGGATTAGTATTTAATATTTTTTTAATCGGACACAATTTCAGCGTGTTCGACACTTGTCAGGCGCGTGTCATGTCGAACCTACACACCTCTTTAAGGAGAAGTGTCGATGCGTCATAGATGAAAGCATGACCAATATGGAAATTAATAATTTAAAAGGTGCAACTTTAGGCTAGGAGGTTAGAAATATGGATTTTTGCAGTATGTAACCATTTGCTTGGTTTCAAAGGGTGTTTTCAGAAGAATGTGTTTGTGGTCAAACTTCAAAGTACTTGTGGCAAAGAAAAGAATGTTCATATTTTTCACTTAGTGGTAACTATTATAAAATTTAAATGTAAGGAATCTTGGTTGTGATTTTTTTTTATAGAGGTGGTGAATGGTAAAGGCCTAGGTGATAGTATGACTTGGACTTCTAAATTGATGGGTTAAAAAGTTTAATTAATGCCATTAAGATTGTAAAGCCTCACCTTAGCAAAAGTTTTACTAATAAAATGTGTATAAACAACATAAAAAAAGTTGTAGAAGGCCCATTCTAAAAACTTTTTTTTTGGGAAGCAACATATTTAGCTAATCAAGCGGAGTTAAATGAACCTATGAAAAAAATTAGCAAGGTATTAAAATAGTAAATTGTGAGACAAAGACAATTTGTGAGTATCTAAACGAGATTAACCATCAAGTTTGTTAGACCTCGTTATGACACCTATAGCAATTGTGATATTCCATTTTAGCCCTCTAAGAATGGGTTTAATGCCTCATGTAGTGTTTAGTAAGAACAAATGAAAATTGAGAATTCATAAAGTCGGCTATAAATAATGGAATAAGGCTATGATGATGATTATGAGCAAGTGAAACATACTTATGAACAACTTAATGAATCCTAAGCCAACATGATCATTATGTGTTGTCTTTCTCTCATTGTTATCTTCCTTGATAATTTTTATTCACAAGTTCATAGAACTCCCCATTACTAGTTGCATATGTTGCATCCTATAATGGTTTGTTTTTAGAATCAATCTTTGGTATTTTTGTTTAACATTTTCCTACATACATTGAACACAAAATGTGTGCACAACATTAGGCATTATACTTTGGTTTTAATTAACCCTTTTTTAAAAATTAATATGAAAATTCAAGTCATACCATTCCCCAGGCCAAAGTCATTCACCAGTTCAATCAAACACTGCAATTAAAATTCCATACAATTCAATACTACAATAGTTATAGTTAAAGGAAAAAATTATCATTTCATCTCTGCTAATGCACTTAAATCTGGCCTTAAACACATCCTTCGAGAAAGAAAAACCATCTAAACCAATTAGATGCCTGCATCCTATTACAAATCGCTATTTTAGAGCTTCCAGATTGAACTAGCACCCCTTAAATAATTTTCATATTGGTTAGGCTCTCCAACCAAAATAATATGTGATCCACAATTGGTTCTCAACATTGTGGCTCAATAATTATTAATCTCATATACTAGTCTTTAATGTTACTCTAAAATATTTATTTTGTTGAACTCTTAACCCTTCTGCATTAACTCATTGAAACATCAAATGTCAACTATCTCCTCATCTTTTTTCATACCAACTATGTTGAGTTGGGTCATCAAACCAGACGTTCAAGATTCTCTTGGCCATATATCTTAATTTTGCTAGAAGATTACTATATTGCCTACCACATTAATGTTGGCACTTTAATGCTACGATTTTAAAACCGGGTTAATAATGTATGCATCTTCCAACTACAACATTTTCTTACATTTAGTTATGATCATAACATTTTCATTCATAATGTAGTTAATGTTATAACCTTCCCTCACTCGTGCTAGTTTTATATAGTACTATATTGTCAAAATCATTATACTCTAGTTCTAGGTACTGGTACTCCATCATTTTTCCCAAAAGAAAAATCCCTATTATCATTCTACTTTCTAGTAATCAAAACCTAAATCAATATATGAATTAGGTAATATTCAAAAGTGCTAGTTTATATGGTAACATTTTGTGAGAAACATAATGCACATTTTCAACACTATTCTATGTAATTTTTTGGATGCATTTCTCTGTTCCAACCCATGTTTATTAATTGCAAGTTCTAGTTTAGACTCAAGTGCATTAACTAGGCTCAGAAATGTTTTCTTGAATTAGTTCTCAGACATTTATTGCATATATTTCAACCTGACTTATTTCCTCAGCACATCAAACCATCTTCAATTAGTCTGAACCCATTTCAAGAGGTCTAATCCATTGGCTAAATTTAACCTAGAAAAGCCAATAAAAACATTTTATCCCAGGCATACTTTCCAATGTTCAATAAAGATTTTTTTCTAAACTTATAATAAATAAACAGAATCCATAATGAAATTGCCAATTTTCTGCTAGAATATGATATTCTTGGGACCCGGCTAGAAGACTCACTATGGATATAAACAATGGTCGAAATACTCATCATCCTACAAATATAGCAGGATAGGTAAGTAGAAAAACACATGAATGAATATCAGCATGCAGCACGCAACATGGAATCCTAATACAGTAATGAAGCATAACTGAAAAATACCCAACACAGTAATAAAGAAAAACTGAACAAACAACAAGGCAACAAATATTAATGAAACACGCAAGAAGCCTAAAACAATTACAAAAATAAAGACAATAATGAAGATCTAGCATCTAGAAAGGAATATTAACACCAAAGCATAACACAAAAGGTTTTCCAACTTAATAGTATTCCTAATAACATTGTTATTCAAAACCCATATGAAACTCCTGCCTACATGCTGATTTTTATCAATTCCTACTCAAGTTCTGTGAAAACCTAGACAGCGTGAAAAAGAAACTTTGGTCACGGAGAACTAGAGAGAAACACAGTTGCTTGAAACCTAGGGGATGAGAAAAGGAGGATAATTTGGTGCTAAATCATGGTGGCAAAAAATAATCACTAGGAACCCTATGGAAGAAGGAATCAGCATGATATAGTTGATAGGAGAAGGGTGAAGAGAAATGGACCGCACTCAAAGTAAGGAGATACATTTAGACATGAGAAAGAATGTCTTTAGATCTTCCTTCATCATTTTGAAAATAAAAGATAATTGTGACAATTTGATCAGATGTGCATGAGGATTATCGATATATTTTTTTAAGTCACATAGGGATTGTGTGCTAATTACAATAAATAAGTATATTTACCCCTACTTTTTATACATTTGAGTCCGTCATATCTCTACCAATAGATTCATCATTCACAAAAAAATAGTAACAAAAACCTTTGAGTGAGAAAAGTTCATGTCTTTACCAATCGAAATCTTTTCAGGTAATTTATAACATAAAGGAATTAAGGGTCCTCAATTGATAAAAAAAATTGTAATGCTCATAGCATCAGCCCAAAAAGTCTTAAGCAATCCAATATCTACTTTCATGCTTCTATCTCTCTCATTCATAGTTCAATTTTTGCACTCAACAATCCCATTTTACTATGGTGTTCCTTGAACAAACCTCTCCAATCTCCATATGGATCCCACTGCACAAAATTCTATTTATTGCCAGTTTTCATACTCTACTTCATTACTTGTTCATAGATACTACATTTTTTGCTCATTATCTACATTCCACCTTCTAAAACTACACAAAAATATTAAATCTATTTTCCAAAAAAGAAAAACCATACTCTCTTTGTAAAGCCATCAATGAAGATTATATACTTGTGGCAAAATGCCACAAAGATATGTTGCTAAAGATGGCCCCTAAATATTAGTTTGCATAAGATTTGACTTTTGATTTTTGTGTACCATTCAATTCTTTGAAAATTTGACATTTCTCCACTTAACAAAAAAATAGACCTCACTAGAACTTAAATCTGAAGACTTTAAAATGAAAGCTTATATTTTGAAATGTAAAATTCACCTGATTTTTTCAATCATATGCCTGACCCATCTATGCGGGATCAGCATGACAGGCATGGTTATATCAACAAGTGAGATAAAAATGGCAAGTAAAATCACATTATCAATCAAGGTAGCATGACAAGCAATGAACCGAGGATGAGAATCACATATTCTAAATTTAGTAAATTTTGGCAAATTCAAAATACAACTAAAACGGGTTTTTAAAGGTGTTGTGAATTCCTCAAAAATTACTTTACATTTTTTTTAGTTCAAATCAAACATCAATAAACATAAAACACGTGCATTTTTTTACACTACATTCCTAATACATGAAAACAAACAACCCCTAATTGAATTCAAATGCTACAATTATAAAATTTTGTGAGACTAATTCTCCAAACACAAGCAGGCAATGTCAACAAGTTCAAAAAGCCAAAATCTGCACATAAAATTTAAAATAATAGTACCTACTCCTCTCTAAATGAGTAATAATTACAGCAAATAATAGACGATAGGTTTTTCAACAAGTCTATGCTCCCCACAAGGAATTAAGCAACATACCTCAACATTTCTCTGAAAATATATGCGATAATCAAAATATCATAATCGAAGGGAATTTCATAATAAAAATGCCATTAAATTTTAAGAAAAATATCCACAAGTTTTTTTCCCTATGATAGGCATAATTAAAGTAAAATCTAACTTCCCCTACTAGAAAATTAAATAAAAATATATTTACAAAAATAAAAAAAAGCTCAAGAAATAACTAGTTGTTTCACATTCAGAGCAATCATCCATCCATCCTTCATGCCAGTTTACCAAGGGTGAAAATTTCTAGTTTGACCAAAGCTCATAAAAAGTACATGTTACATCAAATGTATCCATCTGATCATTCTTAAAACCCTCACGCTAATAAAGACGTAGCAAATACACTCTGACCAAGTGATACGCTGAATGTGACAACATCATTATATTATAATTATGGCCAAAGCTCGGATGTTTCTCAAAGGATAAATCTATAACTCATGAGCCATAAAGTGCATTTGATATGACACAAAGCTCTTTTTAGCTAAGATTGCCTAAAAATTGACCCCTCTGGCAAGAAATTTTCGCCTATATTGGTGAGATCCCCTTGAATGATGTAACCCATAATTGTTGATTCCCTCACAATCTGATCTAAGTGAATAGTAGTATATCTTCTCCCAAATCAAACTATTCCTACTACAACAACAATAACAAGCCTTTGTCCCACTACGTGGGGTCGGCAACATGAATCCTTTTTCTCCATTGTGTCCGGTTCAAAGTCAAATTCTCGTTTAAATCTAATAAAGAAAGATCATTTCTAATATTTTCTAACCAAGTCTTTTTAGGTCTACCTCTACCTTTCTTAACATAAGTCAAATCTAATACCTCTACTTTCCTAACTGGGTCATCGGAAGGCCGCCGTTTTATGTGACCAAACCATCTAAGGCGACTCTCTCTAATCTTATCCTCCACTGGAGCTACTCCAACCTTTTCACGTATATGCTCATTTCGTATCCTGTCTCTAAGAGTAAATCCACTCATCCACCTAAGCATCCTCATCTCCGCAACACATAACTTAGTATTATGCTTCTCTTTTAATGGCCAACATTCTGCACCATAAAGCATTGCAGGTCTCACCACCATCTTATAGAATTTTCCCTTAAGTTTAAGGGGGACTTTTCTATCACACAACAAGCCCGATGCATTCCTCCACTTCAACCATCCAACTTGAATTCTACTGATAACATCCCTCACAATCTGATCTAAGTGAATAGTAGTATATCTTCTCCCAAATCAAACTATTCCTACTAAGAATAAAAATTTATAGAGCAAATCAACTAGCTTTAATTAAAAGTTCTCTCTCATGATTGAAAGTGATAAAACTCTGCATGCACTAATGAAAAACATTTATATCATATCATAAAATCCTCATTAGATGGTGAAACTTTTGGGTGGTGTCTTATCATATATCAAATCCGCCAACTAAAACATTAACCTGAACACCAACTTACAAATAACAAATTCAAGTATAAGTTTTCGAAGCCTACAAAATTCTAGTGACTCCATTGGGAAAGTTTCTTTCCATCTTTAACTAGCTATGTAGGAATATCCTTATCATAGTGCCATGTATAATTGCAGCTCCACACTTACAAACATAAGTTTTAGTGAAATTCTTAAAAAGGAAATAATAAGCTAAATTTCTCTTAATCCCAAATTAAATTCGTAAATCTTGTCTGTGGTATCAAGAACATTAAAATACAACATGTATAAGCTTCTATGCCTCCACTCTGGAAGCATTAAGTATTGCCTAGCTTCCCATGAATGTTGATTCCAGGGCACATAGATTTGCCTAAAGGCTGCACATTTATACAAATGCGATATCCCAACTTCAAAAAAGATATGCCATAACTCAAGCAAACATACCCTAGTTAGGGTGCTTACAAGGTGGTAGATGCTATAATGGATAAGTTCTGTTCTTAGTAGTGTTCGGGTCATCATTAATCTTATTCTTTCATAAAAGAGGAACCTTCCTACTCAAATTTTACTCATCAACCAAAATCCCTTACAAAATTCTCAAAAACTCGACTCCTTGGCTTACAACATCTTATATTCTGTTGTTTAAATGGTATACGCATCCAACCAAAGCGCTGCAACACCAAAAACTTTAAAAGCAAAAACTCGAGAGCAAAAAGAAAATTAGAGGCTTTCATAAAACCAAGGAATCCCCAAGCAAGCAAAATAACAATTACATGAACCTTCAGCACCTAATAACTCCCAGAAGTGTAATTGTTCAATAAACATAAATTTCACACCAATTACATTATCTCTATGTTAAAGCAGGAGCATATAGAAAACGATAAGCAAAAAATCCCATGTTTGGTCAAATTTCACACTTCTTTTAAACAAAGGCTCCTAAAAAACCTTGATTTTTGCCCAATCAACACGCAAGAAACCGATAAATGAGAGAGAGAGAGAGAGAATAAAAGTCTAGCAAGTGCTAACCTAGTCAAGCACGGAGCCCACGAGAGTATGCAAGTGCCGAGAGCTTCACTGAAGTAAAGGGAGTTGTAATAGCAGAAGAGCTCGTGGATATCCGGCCTCGGCTCCGCCATCCTCGAATCACTGAAGCGCGCTCACACACAACGAAAGAATAAGAGAAGTTTGATAACAGGAGGAGGAAGAAGAGGATTATAACTTTAATAGTTGGCATCTGAGAAGGGATTTAATATAATCAGCGGCCATTCCACGAAGCGAGAGAGAGAGAGAGAGAGAGAGGCGCGACTCTAAGCTGAAAACCACCACCGTCGCCGGCGGATGTGATGCGATACGACGAGAGGCTCCGGCGAGAACAGATTTGAGGGCAAGTAAAGGGTAGGGTTTGCAAATCCCGACGGGAAGGAAAACTATTTCATTGTATGGCATCTTGAAGACCAATCGATTTGAAGACTCTGAGGTTGAGAGGCTGCTACTTCTCTCAATCTCTATTTCTCTTTTCTTCTTTCTCCTCTCAGTTATTTATAATTACATTCATATCATAAAATTTTTATAACGATTCATAATTTATAAGAGTTGTTTGGATGCAGGTAAGATTTAATTCAAATAAAAATTAATAAATTTCATTTGGAACAGTTTTTTTATCGCTTTATATTTTCTTACGAAGAAAATAGTTTTTAAAAGTTACTGTAGTAAATAATTTTTTATTATGAAATTTTTTAAAGTTGCAAAAAATAATTATCAAACAAAAATTAAAATTATAATTTAAAAAACAAAATAATAAGAAAGTTATCTCAAATGAAGCATAAATCTAATTAAATATTGATGAATTATTTGAATATTTATTTGAGGAATGAAAGTCTGCTAGCTAAACTAAGATTTTAATGATAATTTTTTAAAATAAAATTAATATGAAATTAATACATATCATGTAATTATAATAAAATTAATTAACTTGTACTTAATTATATTTATTATATATTAATATTTCAATTAATTATTGAGTAATAAATTATTAAACTAATGAAATACTAAATTTAATTTAAATTTTTTATTAATCTTAATATATTAATTGAATTATACTTATTATATATTTATTAACTCTAATTTATTTATCAACTTTATTTATTAACCCTTTGTATTCTTCTCTATCATTGTCTGTCTATTTCGATAATTTCTCTTCTCTTTATCTTTCTTTATATTTCTTCCGAATTAAATTTTTATAAAATTTAATTAAATTAGTTTTAATTATAGTAATTATATATTAATATAATAATTAATTATTAATTAACTAAATTCTAAAAATAAGCAAAATTAAGAAAAAGCTGATAGGAGCCAAAATGGGGTTGGCAAAGGAGTAAATGGTATTCTTCTCTGCCATTGCTTGTCAATTTCTATAATTTCTCGTCTCTTTTATAATTGTCTTTCTTCTTCCTCATAGCATTGGCTTGTATAAGGTTTGCTTATTGTTGTCTCCATGTCTTCATTGCTGCTTAGGATTAGGGTGCTACAAGATGAAGTAGAGTTTTGAAAGGGTCGCTAAAGGGAGCTGCTTTGCCCCCTTTGACCATTGTTCCAATCGGATCGAAAGTCACAATGGGAGCTTGCCGCAAGGGTAATGATCTTTCACTCTTTTGGTGCGCTTCTTCGACTAAGGTTTTGTTTGTGATAGCTTTTTTTATTGCTTTTTAAAGTAATTTTTTAGTAAAAAAAAATTTTGAATGACAAAAAATTTTTTTTACTAAAAAATAGCTTTAGAAAATAATAAAGGAGCTATCCCAAACGAAGCCTAAGACTTTGTTTGGGACAGCTTCCTTACTACTTTTTAAAATAACTTTCTTATCATTTTTTTTACCGCATAATAGTAGCATAGCATTTTTCGTTTCTTTCATTTTTAGCCGTGAAGCAAGAAAAGATTATAACTCTAAAGCTTGTCATCTCTATAAAATATAATTCTTGATAGGATCAAATAACACAATTTATCTTCATGGGTGTCATCTTAAATTCTCAAACGGCTCTCATTTTTAAATTGCTAGGATTTTACTATTTTAAGCAAACGAGTTTAAATTAGCTGTATAAATCTTTTATTTAACAAGTTGAATGAGGGTAATTATCAATGATATAGAACCGAAAAAAAAGAAAATGTTCATGATTCAATGATTCGATTAGGCTTGAACAAAGATTGAACAGTATGACGTAAGAAATATTAAATTAATTTAAGTTATTTCTAAATGATATAATATCGATATAAGAACTATATAATAATATAAATTGATGAATAAATAATAATTAAATTTATAGACAAATAATATATTATACAACTTCAAATGTAATTCACATTTAAAATAAATTTAGTTCAGATATAAGTTTATGAATTTAATTTGAATTATTACTAATTTATGTTATATGTTTAGATATAATTTATACTTATAGATTATATACTAAATTCACATTATAAATTATATCTATAAATTCATGTTAGTTCATTTATAAAAAAAAATAGATAAAAAATAGTTATGAAGTTGTGAATAATATTAATATCACTATCACTAAACTTACATATCATATTTTAGTTATTATTATGCTAATTTTAAGTTTTATATTTCCCTTTTTTTAATCCAAATTTGTTTGTGGTGATGTTATAACCTTACTAGCAATATTTATAAGGTCCTATAGAATCAAAACCAAGGGATGATTGAAGAAGAAAAAAGGGTTTATTTTAGAGAGAAGCCTTGAGATAATATAGCTGATGCCAAAGATCTTTCATTATCTATCGTGTGCGAAAATCCACCTTTAACCTGATTTATAGGGTTTTTGAGACTACAAAGAGAGCAATATTATTTTCACTTAAAAAATAATAAAATGTACATGATAGGACCTTTTGTCATATATGCATTGATACATTTGTTCACTATGACTTTGTTATTGAAGTAAGTTGCTTGTTAGGTGACTGAGGTTGTGGATTTATGGATGAAGTCATCTATAGTTTAGGAGAAGTTGCAAACTTTTTAATGAAATCTCCAACCTTCATTGGATGTTGGCAAGTGGTTCTTAACCTTAGGCGAGTGACCTCTGGGATGGGGTGAGTTGGTTTGGTTGAACTTCTGGCTAAGTATTTTATGGTGAGCCTATCATTTATGAGTCTACTATAGCTTTAAGCAAGTGTTTCATGCTCCTCAATAAGTCTACCACTTTAACCTTCTAATCTTGTTGAATTGTCTTATGAAGGCTAGCTCTAGTTGAATATGGTGGGTTTTTATAGATATTTGGATACAATTTTAATAACTTGATTATCTTGTACCTTTATAGAGCTATGTACAAATATGCCCTAGAATTAAATGATGATTTAACTATTATTAAATAGTAAATACAAAGAGACAAAAAATTATTATATGGTGAGTTGTCTCTATGGGAACAATGCATATTTATCTCTTTAATTATGACATTGTTTTGACCACTACATATGTTTGTATCTATGGTAGCCTATAAATATGGATGGAGCCCTCTCATTCGTACTTTTTTTCCTCATCTCACTCCTCTTTTTAGCTCTGCAACATTTTATGTTCTTGAATTGAGATGGCCAACACTCCCGCAACAAAATGTTGTGGATGTTGCCAACCATGAGTTGCACCAAAGTATTCTTTGTACAACCAAAGGAAGATAGGCAAATGTGAAGCTAACTTATAGTAGAGAAGAAGAGAATATTAGTTAAAGGTGGGATGAGTAGGGTGGTGGAAATCCATGATACACTTAGCACTCAGATGGCCTCAATGGAGGTATTGGCACCAAAAATGTCAACATCACTTTTGAGACTAAGCTTACTCTGAGAAGCTTGGATATATCAATCTTTCTTTAGATTCCTAGCTCACTTCTAGAAGATTTCTGTCTTAATTCCTTTAGAATTTCTACTTCAGCAATCTCATTCCTCTTAAGGCCAAATGATCAATTTGAATAATTTAGCCAAATTGAGCTAAACCAACTCATAAGAATCATTTTAATTGATTCACAATACATGGATTAAGCTCAATTAGTCCCTGATTAAGCACAATTTAACCAAATAGTCCATTTGCCTTAATTAGACCCAAATATATTATATGAGATAAACTAATCAATTTGATTGCAATTAATAATAACAAATGGTTTAGATGGAACCTCTATAAATAAATTGGGTCAAATAGAAGCTCTCTTAAGATTTTTTAAGTGATCCATACACAATTGGACTTATTAGAATCATTGATTTGTTCATTAATAGTCAAAATTAGCCTATTTGGTAAACCATTGACCCAAATGAAATTAGGTCCTCCCAAACTCCCAACCTAAGGATTCTCAACCCTCAAAAGGAACTTTTTTGGTGAGCAGAAGCCCTTAGATCCCAATTGGCACCATGGGTTAACTAATTGGTTAACTTAAATTCAATTTTACCAAAGGCCAAACTTTAATGGGTCAAATAGACCAAGCTATCGTTACCCTTCAAATTGGGCAACCTAAATGGCTCGTAAGCTTATAATAGGATGTCACTAGATGAGACATGTCCTTATATAGCCAATTGATTCATCAATTGAAATAATTACGCTCAATTGACGTAACTTGACCTATTTGAATTCAAATGGGTTAGTTAAACCAAAATGGCCTTAAACGTTAAACTGAGACAATTCATTGAACATGGAGCTTCTTTAAAGTGAATCAGACATGACCTAATTTTGTTCAAACTAATTTGATCATTTGACCATGATTAGTCAAATAAGTCTAATTTCTTCATTAATGTGAACACATACTTTCCAAGGTGATTTATCCCAACCAAACCACCAAAAGTAATCAAACCATTATAGAGTGAATTAGCCAAGATTTTTAGGAAGACAACCAAATCTTAGTCTAACCCATTTGACCCATCTAAGTTGGCTGATTTGACCAAATTAGTGAACCTACCCATATGTGACCTAATTGTATTTAATCCAATTTAACCCTATCCAAATAACCAAATTAAATGGAATTAATTTTCCATCTAAAAGTTTAAATAAGATAATAACTCGCTCATCTAATCTTACCTATTAAACTACTTAAACCATGGTTAATCATGGGTTAAAACATGGTAAAAGAGGATTAACTCTAAGTGCATAAAGCCAATATGAAAGCTCCATATCCAAGCAAAGTACACTGCTGATTCTTTCACCTCAAGACCCTTGGCAGCTCCCTAGCCATTGCTTAAGGTTGGGTGGTTATTGAGGAGGGAACTTAGCCCATGATTTCATGGCTTAATCTTGATTATGGTGTTATAAATATCCCTAGTTGCTTCCATTGATGGGGATCATCCTCTTCACAATCACTGAGCTCCCACAAAATCATTGAGCATTTCCAAGCTAGCATAAAGCCCTCTTCTAACCCACATGATTGAGCTTCCTTCTTTCATAAAAGAGTGTTGGTTGATCCCAATTGATCTAAACACTCATAGCTCGATCCTATAGAATGTTATTATCCTTGATTCCACCTCAAGGTGAGGGATCCATAGCCCTTGTCAATTATGGCCATGTAGGTATAAAATCTAAACCCTAGAATCCTTGAGCTTGATTTGGTCTTTTCAGGGCTTTGGTCCATGGTATGGCAAGTTAAGACCCCAAGGATTGTGCCCCTTCAACTTCTAAAGGCGCTCAAATTGAATTCACATCATTTTTTACACTGTAGAGGGTGAAATATGCTCTGACATCTCCAAGAAAATACACTTACATGTGTGATGATGATAAATGAATGACATCTATTTAAAATTGATGGATCTTATTGAGCCGAACCAATGTTGGTTCAACACATAGGTCATTTTTTAGAGAATTATTTTGGATTATTCTTTAGAGCAATCTACAAATCCATATTACATGAAATTTTTACCAGAGATGCATTAGACCATAAGTAATTTGAAAAAAAAAATTCCTTCATGCTAATTTTTTAATTTTCTAAATTAAAAAATTACAAATTATCTATTTTAATTTTTATAAAATGAGCTTTGAAAATGATCAAAATCATTTGGGAGGTCAATTATATTATAATGAAGCTCCCACATAATTTATAATGTTAGATGAATCATTACATACATGCTATGATTTTGTAATTCTATTTCAATAGTTGATTTGATCATTTGCATGGTGTTAATATTTTTTTGATGAAAAATTCACTATTTGCAAAATTTCCATAGGAAATTTGTTAAGGATTAATTGAGATCTTTTTTTATTTTTAATAATTTAAATATATGATATTTTAATTATGTAATTAAAGGAAATATCTTAAATGCGCTTAAAAATTTTTGAGTTATTTGAACATGGCATATTATAACATCACATGCATCTAATTAACTCACCAAGATAGATGATTCTATAAATAAGATTATTTGAGTGAAATTCCTAATTTTCAAAATTTTAAAATTTAGGTTAAATATAAAAGAAAATTATTAAATAATTCCATAAATATATGAAAATATTTAAGTAGTCTCATTTCATCTTCATGACCATATGATCAACATTTCATAAGCATGAGGCATTTGTATTACATTATTTGCATTATTTATTATTTAAAATCTTTTAAAATTTATAAAAAATGAAAATTTTAAATAGTTTGACTAATTAAAACCTAATTTAAGTTTGGAAAAAATACTCAAGTCAAAATTTTATTTGCTTTGGTCAATATTTACTCAAAACAAAAATCATATTATAACACTGCACACACACATGTATGTTTGTATCTTGATTATGTTCCTCTTGCACTCCTCACTTATATTATTCATGTATAGGGCCATGTAGTTATTGCATTTTCACCCCTTGTCTCTAATTTTAATTAATTTAATTCCACATTAAAAATCTCCAACTTAAGCTTAATTGATATAGATTAAGCTCCATACATCATACTTTAAGCACATTTAGTTATCTTACCATAGTTGTATAGCAAATTAATTAGGGATTACATTTTTTAAGATGATTCACAAAACATTCTTGGATAGTCTAATCTAGTCCCTTCTATGTCTTAATGACACTAATGCCATAGCACCTAAGCTGAACCACTTCAAGATACTATTATGGTCCATACTATTTTGCATCACCAGTATGCATATATTAACTTGATTAACATTTAATTTGATTTGACTTGGTAGTCTAATTATACTCTTTTAACTACATTTTCCTTTGAACTTAGCCATACTAACTTAGTTGTTTTTATCTTTAATACATTCATGCTCTTTTGATTGTACTTTTTACTAATCTTAGTCACATTTTATTAGTTGAGAATTTTCTTAGACTATCTATATCACATTTGTTTAAGTATTCTATTTATGTGGTCATGCACTTTTAATTAAACTATCTTTAGATAGCCATACCACATTTGACTGAGTTAATTCTAATATAATCATGCTCTTTTGATCATATTACCTATATTAGTAGCATTTCTTTTAGGTCCCTTTGAGAATTAGCCATACTATACTGGATTACGTCTTGTCCTAATTTGGTTATGCTCTATTAACTGAGTCATTTCGTTCCTCAATCATACTTTATTATTGAAAACCACTAGTACACATCTATATTCATACCATTTCTTTTCTCTGAGCAGATGGTCTCTACTTAGATTGGTCCCGCACTTTGGACATTCAGAGCTCCTATTGAATGTTTGGAACTTTTATATCTTTCAAGTGTTTGTATCACTCTCAAACACTTGAATATGGAGCCTGATAGTTGATGGTTTCAACCATCTTCCCTCATATTGATTGCATTTACATGTAATGAAGTGAGTCAACACTTGAACAAGTAATTCAAACCCTAATAGTTCTTGAACTTAGTATGTGTTTATGGTAGTTTAACTATCATTATAAGATGAAGATTCAGCTAATAATAATAAATATTCTATTATAACTAAACATCATATGATTGTTTAAATATTATAATTAACCTAGGGTGTATCACATTAAAATTTTCCAAATTAATCTTTTAAATCAATTGAATTAATGTGACAAGTCATAGTTTTGTTGGAACCCATGAGATGAGCTAGTTTGGAAGCTTATAACACTAATATGAGTTGATCCCTACTACACAAAGACTTTCCAATCCACTTAAGTGTTGTGTAGGTCATAACCCCCATCGCTTAGTATGCAAAGATTGTTGTTAGGTCGATAATTTGCTGGAAAAATCTTTGCACTACATGACATACAACTCCATGTGTTAGGTGTATTTCATTAGATAGGGTACTTCTAGCTTATGTTTGCTTGTTTGGCTACTTTACTATATAAAGAGTATGATAGAAATATTCTCTTTTATAGATGAAGATGCATGGACATTGCCTTTCAACTTTTATAGGGGTAGTCATCAAATATTTAAAAATGTAAAATAAATAAATATCTATGATGTGGTATATTTGTTGGTGTACTTTATGGTATTTTGTGTTGCATTATGATGAATCTATTTAATACTAGGGGCTATTTTGTTGGCTGAAAAAGGAATGCAATATAAAATGAATGTAGTGTAAAAGGGATACAATAAAAAATGAATACTTTAGAGGTGCTTGGATGAGTGTAAAATGATTGTATGAGATTAATTTTCTTTAATTGGTTTGAAGTAAAATGGATGCAATATAAATTCTGAAGAAGGTGGTGGTCGGTGGCTCATAGTGGTGGTAGTGGTCGACAATGATGGTGGCTGGAGGTGGGAGACAGCAGCAACGATAGTGGCTGGAGGTGGGTGGTGGCCGGTGGTTGCAAAGACTAGTGGCAGGTGGTGGTGGTGATGGTGATGGTTGGCGGTGGTTGTAGGTAGGCAGTTGGTGGTGGAAGTGTTGGCCAACGACAGTGGAGGCAGCTAGCAAGCCGGTCGTGGCCAAAGGTGGGAGACATCCTGCGATGACGATGGCGGCTAGTGATGGTAGTGGTGGCTGGTGACGGGAGATGGTGGCAGTGGTGGTAGCTGGTGGCCACAGGGTCAATGGTTGGCAGCGACAGGCTAATGTGGGCAGTGGCTAGTGGTGGTAGCGGTTGGTGGTGGGTGGTTGCAAAGGCTATGAATTTATGGTATATTTGAAATACACCCAAATCTGAGAAATTCCAAATACATCAAAAATTGAATCAGAGGGTGAATTCCAAATGCTCCAAAACCTTACACTGTATTTATTTTCTTCAAACCAAACATCAATATTCTCAAAACTCCTGCATTTATAATACATTCCACTCATTTTACTTCAAATCAAATAGCCCCTAAATTTTTTTTACAATATATTTTTTTGAAAGCTTTAATTAATAATAAGGCATAAGTAAAGATTCTTAAACCAGTGCAAACTTCCATCTACATCCCAAAATAACTTTCTTTGTTCCTCACGAATAGGTATATATTTGAACCAAGTGACCAGGTGTAAGAATAGAGGGATCACTTGAGCTTATACCTTGGTCATTTTTATTTTTGTATAAATTAGGTATCTAGATATGTAATGAAAAGCTTGGCTTCTGTTTTACTTTTTATTTAAGTGCATATATAATCCTGCCTGTCTACCTATAATGACAAGTTCCTTATTCTTTGACAACCATCACATCATACTGTGTTATTTACTCTTATAGTTTCTTTATATACTTTTACTTTCTATTTATGTATTCTTTATTATTGCATTTGTTTGGGATATGGATGATAATATTATATACTCTTAAGGTAAAAATTTTCTATTGCCTATAATAAAATTAAATTTAAAAAAATTCTTAAAAATTAAAACTTTCTCAAACCACTTTTTAAATGAACATTTGCTCTCTTTTTATCACCTACACAAGATATAAGACTAAGCTAACCAGTGGTCAAAACTCTTAAAGGTCTAGTGCATAATAACATAGTCAATTATACATAATGGAATACCTTTCTTATTTAAGGATAAATAATTTTTCACTACATATCTTGATTCTTAGGAAAGAACTTTTTATTGGGCATTAACTTGTAATACATCTAGATGTCATCTTAGTATGTTATATAACAACAGCCCTAACTTAGATAGGATTATAAGTCTAGTTGAGTATATATATGCTTGTGCATAATTGGTTTATTGCATTCTTTTTTTCATGGGAAATTCTCTATATCACTAAAGATTGTAATTCCAACATATTTTCAGGTCCATCCCTTATAATTTATTGTCTATGAATCCTATGTTTTTCTTCCTCGATTTAAGATCATGAGGAAAACTCTAGCCAATATAAATTATAGGCACTTACAAAGTATTTTATAATTGGGTTGGGTCAACTATCTTCTTCGTTAATTGATTTCAAGTTTGATATATCACGACCCGACCCAATATGACCTGATACCACACAGGTCAAATCATGTCCGATCGTGGCAAAGAACCAAAAACTAACCTTAATATCTAATTGGAGAAGTGTATAGAAAAATTAAACTTCCAATTTATACAACACAGAACCACTACTAAATACAATATAAAATAGAAGTTGAAATCTCAAAACTGATTTTTTTTTCTATATATCATCAAATATATATATCTCCAATATGAGGTCTATCTACAATAATGCTTGGCAACAGAAAGTACAAGAAAAAATAAAAGCCAAGATTGCAAAAATAAAAGCAAAAGTAAGAATGAGCTAATACGGCTCAATAAGCTATTGTAGCCTAAAACAAAAATTAGTAACTCTAACCAAAAGAGCTGAACATATTGAATTAATAAATTGAAGTACCATGCAAACAACTGAAATTGAAATGGATATTGATATTAAATTTTAATAAGCAATTAAATAACTATTGAAATTGTATTGAAGTCGACTAAAATATAATCAAATATTTCACAATAATTATCGGAATGGCCCTTATGCCCCATTTTTTCATTTATAGCAATTAACAGAATCCTTTTTCACCACTAACAGAATTTATTCTCACCATCAACATAATCTCTTCTTAATAAATATAGCCCTCAAGCTCTAGAATTTTCAATATAAAACATAATAGAATCCCTTCTCATTGCCAACAAAATTTCTTCTCTCCTCCAATTCAAATATTTCAATCACATATACTGAAAATAAAGTGCATTCTACACTAATGAAACAATCTTAATAATATTATATGAGTCTACAAAAATGCTCTAACAGCTGTCAAATAATTCCCCACTTGGTGTTTTACAGTTTGTCAAAATTAAGTTTTCAAAATTTTATCACATTATCAGAGATTGTGTATAACAATATTATGAAGCTTTAACTGAATTGATATATTATTTTTAGATGTTAAAATAAATTTTTAAATTGATAAAAATTACTACTTTTTAAAATCAACTGGTAAAAAATCTCGAATAAATACTCAAAACGACCAGAATAGTCTTACCAATAACATGTGTATCACAAGTTACATGAACGAAAGTTACTAGAATTAAATAAAACTGTATTTTTGTAAAACTAAATTATAAATTTGATAAAAAAAATTAAAAAATGATGAATTATTAAAAATTGAAATAGGCAAAATATAATATACCTTGACCCGAGCAACTTTTCTAACTAGACCGACTGGTAAAAATGGCTCTATGATCTCCATACCTTAGTTTCTCTCTCCTCTCTCCTCACTCCTCTCTTTCCTTCTTAGTTTTCCTTTCTCCTTCTCTGGCTATGCTAAAATGAAAGAGATATAGCCATTTGAGATATTCTGTAGGTGGATAAGAATTTTTTATAATAAAATATAGTTAGGATACAAAGGTAATTATGCTAATTATTAAATTTTTAGCATAAAATTTTTATAAATCTTTTTATATCTTCAAATCTGATGATCCAAAAATTATGACAAAGTATTCATAACTTAGCTAAGTATGTCTAGACGACTCTAGTAAAATGAATTTATGAAACGGATACTTAACGATCCCATAAGACTCACTTGTACCAATATATGTCAATTTTATAAGGAATTATAATTAAATAAGAAGCTTCTTAATTTTATATCTACAATGCTCATAAAATTAGAAAAAAAATTATTATAATTAGAGCCCAATAATATTTATATTATGAAAAAGATGGTTTTTAAATTGGACTTATAAGACACCTAAAATATTATTTGATTGTTCTAGTTCAAAGTATATCTTATAAAATTTAAGGGTTATTATAATCTACCCATTTTAGAAAATGTCATTCATGATAATTTCAAATCAAAATAAGTTAGAATAAATATGGATATAGTTGTCTCATCTCAAATTCCTTCTCCTAAGTAATTTCTCTGGAGGTCCGGTGTTTCCATTGCACCTTAACCATTGGAATATGTTGGCTCCTCAATTTTATAACATCGTATGCCAGAATCCAATCTCTCTTTCTTATAATATAAATTTAGATGATTCTTAACATCATCAGCATATAATCTATTCTTATAATTAGATACCAACATATTTAGAGAAGATACATGAAATATATTATCTATGTTTGACATATAATTATAAACAATAACCTGTAGGGTATGAATAGTCATTTTGGACTAAATGAATTCCAAATCAAATGCAACCACTTCTAGTAAGTTTCAAATATCAAACCAAACCTGTTGGACACAAAATCAGACCCGGGGTCAACCTAGTTGACCAAGTCAACCTAGGTTGACCTAAAAGCCCATTAAGGGCCCAAACATGTCATTTTAACCATATGACCTCTCCAGACCTTGAGACCACCCAGTAGACTCAGAATATTATTTTGAACTGATTGAACCCAGTCCTTGACCCTGGGTCAACTTGGTTGATCAAGTCAACCTAGTTGACCCATTAGGCCCAATAAGGGCCTGAATAGGTCATTTGACCTGAATGACCATTCCAGACCCTGAAATCACTTCTACTAGACTTCAAATATCATTTGAAATTGATTCAGTCTAGACCCTAGCACTGGGTCTACATGGTTGACCAAGTCAAGTCAGGTTGACTAGTTCAACCCTTAAGCTTTATCATATTTAATTAAGCTTCAGATCAATTACAAACCTATTCAAATTCATTTGGGCACTTCCCCTAATAATTTGGATTTGACTGAACCCTTGACCCAGTCAATAGTTGACCCAGTCAACTGAGCTCAAGTCCAGTCAAAGTTGACCCATTTGAGTTAAATTAATGACTCTTAAAGGATCAACTCACTCAAAACATATCAATCTCTTGAACCTACTCTATTGTAGAGTTTAAAGGCATTAAAATTTAACTCAAGCTAAATTCTAGGAATTTTTACCAAAGTCAACTTGTATATTTGGTCAAACATCCATTAGCTTGCACAAATACTCATTTAATCTATTCAAACCTCTTCCAAGTCATTCCAACCAGCTCTTAATATCATTTGGATGCCACTTCACCACTCCTTACTTGTTTGACTAGTCAACATAGTCAACAAATGAGTAAAGGATGGTCAAAGAGTCAAATTACTCATCTAAATGCATTCCATTCAAATCTCCTTAACTCCAGCAGCTCTAAGACCTTCTAGAATCTTCTTAAGTCTTTATAATCCCTATATTAGGGTTTAAATAGCTCCTAAGCCAGCTCTAGTGGTCCCAAACGGCTAAGACAAGGACAAAGGTTACTTTACACCTAATATCATTTTGTTCTTCCATTCCCTCTGCTCCTAACTGCCTTAGGACACGTGGAGATCATCTGGGGAAGCTTCCAAACTAATCAAGACCCTCCATTTAAGCAGAGGACAAATGAATAGGGCAAGACCTCTCAATAGGCCTCATTCCTCATCTAGCATTCTTTAACCTCTCAAACCTTTCAAGACCCAAAGCTCATTTCGTTCGAGCTCCCCTGGGATCCCTCAAGTTTTTTCGATCAAAATCCAGCCAATCAAGGCCGCCGGCGGTGAGCTCTCCGGCCAACCGTGATCCAAACCCATCCAAGGCATATTCTGTTCAATCCAAACATCATCAGCTCGAGGGGTCTTCTACAATTTTGAGCGCGGCCAAACAACAAGTTCAGAGATATCTTGAACGGTCCAAACAGTCCATTATCGAGGTGAAAATCCTAAACCCTAACTTAGGACATTTAGATGAATTTAACTTTTCAAAAAGCACTTTTCAAACTTTGAAATATGTTCTCCATTATTACTCTTCACCATGTTAATCTATATTTAAAGTTTCATTAATTTTTATTAAGCATATTTTGAAAACGAGATCAAAAACTCGGTTCTAGGGCTTAGTTCGCCCTTGCATGAACTGTGCACGATTTAAGCCATTGATCTTGTGATCAATGGCTCTGATCGTGCCTTCCCGTGGATTCTCCCAACCACGCGGTCAGTGCGGTTGATCAGGCTTTGATCCAACGAGATCGTGATCATCCATTCATTCCAGCGGGCGATCCAACGGGTAAGGAAGGGCGCCGAAGTGGATTAGTAAAACGTGTGGGGCCCGCAACCGTTTCAATCATCTGGTAATGATTGCGCAGTGGCGCAATCATTGCCAATGATTGGCCCATCGTCGTGTGATTAGAATCCACCAACCAGACAATGTCACGTGTACATTTTCGCCACCATTTTGATTAATATTAATTTAAATTAGATTTAATTCATTTTTTAAAATCAGAAAGCTTTACAAAATCATTAAAAATTGAATTTTAATTCAAAAAAATAATGTAATATATCAAATTGTTCATATTTTAACCCTATTTAATTTAAAATTAAAATTTATTTAAAATATTTAATATATTATAAATTATTTGAAACATTTAAATATTTGTTATTTTGATTAATATTTAATTAAATTAAATCCAAATATTTCTTAAATTGGAGATTTTATTCTAAAAACAATTTAAATACTCACTGATATTATTTAACATATTTTATTTTAAATTTTAATTGAATTCAAAATAATTTCTATAAATAATTTGAATATTTTAAATGTTTAAGTAATTTTTTATTAATATTAAATTAAATAATTTTCAAAATTTCAAATATTATTTTAAATGTTTTAATCAATTTGAAAGAAGATAATTCAAACATCTTAAAATTAAAATTGACTTTAAGTATTTAATATTTATATCTATATTTAAATTATTTTAATCCATAGTAAAGTATTTAAATATTTAATTTAGATTTAATTAAATATTATGTTAAATATTTTAAGAAATTAAAAGTTTAAATTAAAAATACTTAAATAATTATCTCAAAAATATTTGTGTATATATATATATATATATATTCTAATTTTTAATCTGAATTGATTTAAGATATTATTTATATTTTAAATTATCTTTGATTAATTATTCATTTAAATATTAATTAACATCTATTTAAAATTAAATTGAAATAATTTTGAGATGATAAAGATAATTACTTTAAATAATTTAAAATTTCAAAAAGATTTAAAATTTAATTTAATTCAATTTAAATTTATTTTAAATATTAATTAATGTTAAATTTATTTGTATATATTTAATTATCTTAAACTTTAAAAATTTAAATTGAATTCAATTTAAATCATAAAAATCAATGTATTATCTTAAAATTTTTAGAAAATCAAGTATTTTAATTTAAAAAATTAATTTTGAAATTTAAAACTTGATTTATTTTAAATAATTTAAATAATTTGAATACTTTAATATTTAATTAATATTGAATTAAATATTATATTAAATATTTTTCAAAATTAAAATTTATTTTCAAATTATTTCAAAAATCAGAGGATCTCTCAAAATATTTTAAATTATTTTGTTGATTTTTTTTAATTATTTAATTTTAAAACTTATATTTTGTATATGGGTTTATATATATGTATATTTTAACTTGGTCACCCTAATTAGGGTTTCTGTTTTTACTTTATTGTCCAGGATGATGTGAATATCATCTAGGACGATCTGAACAAAAATTGAACAGAAACTTTAATTCACGCAAGCTCTCCCCCTAAGTGTGTGTGTGTAAGGTTACTTAGCTAGGGGATCAGTTACATTACAATTGACTCAAGAAAAGGAAAATAATATATTTGGACACACTTGGACCCGATCTTGAGTTGGCTTGAGTTGCTCTTGATCTTTTGTACCTGAAATGGGTTAGCCAAGCAAAACACAATAGAAACATGTTTGTCATCATCAAAACCAGATTTGCAATAATCTCCCCCTTTTTGATGATGGCAAACATATGTGCAGTAGTTTAAAAAATAAAAGAACTAGGAGATCGAAAAATAAATTTTTTCAAATTTTATTGAACAATCAGAATAGTACAGGAAACACAAAGCTACTATAATTAAAATCAAGAACAAAACTACTACAACTGACTCCCCCTTTTGGCATCACAAAAAGGAGGAGGAAAAACAAAAAAATAGAAACAACAGTACAAATAGAAAAAGAAAAATATCTACAAAATATAACACTAAAACGGAGGCAGATCCTGATCAGAAGGAGGAGGTAGCTGTGGTGGTGTAAAGTAACCGTGGATGGCTGCAAAGTGGGCTTTAATCCAGGCAATGTCCTGATCGTGCTGTTGTTGCTGCTGAGCAGCATAGTACTGCAGGTCCTCAACGTACCGCTGCTCCTGGGCAGCAACATATGAATCGAATCTGGCCTCCCACTGATCGAGGCGCTGCACCAGATGGTTAGAAGGAGAAGCGATGCGAAGGGGAGCAGGTGCATCTGTTGCAGCAGGAACGAGAATAGCTTCTTCCTCTTCCTCCTCAACATCCGAGGCGGGCTCCGGATGCAGTCGGGTACTGTGTAGGACATGGAATGAATTATTTGTGAAGAAGGAAGGAGGGACATTTGGAGGTTCTAGATACTACAGGTCATATTTGGTTTTCAAGGCATATGCAATGATATGTCCTAAGGCTAGATTGGGACGACGTCTATGACCCAGATCCCTAATAGTGGTGAGGTGCTCGATGTATCTGATAAGAAGGTTAATGGCATTAAATTCCCGGTGAGCCAAAATGTAATATGTGGTTAGAGATAGTAATGGAGTGATGTGAATTTGATCTCCAGCCTTAGGGATGACGGAGGAACGAAGGACGTGTTGAATGGTCCGTGCATCCTTAAGGAGGGAAGTGCAAGCATTGTCGTGGTAGGGTGCATTCGTATTTCGAAGAAAGTGATTGGCGACACTCCAATCATAGTCAGGGTTAGTAATAAGAGTGCGGATTTTGTCGCTAGACACAGAGAGTTGAAGGATGTTATGACAGTCCTGAGCAGTGAGTTCTACAGGACGTTGATTCATATAGGAGCGGAGGGTGGAATAGTCAGCAGAAATACACAGATTTGCGAAGAAAACTTAAAGAAGTTCAATGCTAAATGGAAAGGCGAGAGTAAGGATGAAAGTGAGGGAGGTGTGTGCAAAAAGATCGAGAATAGGATAGGTAAGGGTGCGGGGGTTTATTATTTTTGACTGAGTGATCCCCACCTCATTATAGCGCTCGAAGGCAGCCTGATCGGCTGCATTGGGGAAGCGGGGATCAACATTCCCCCGTGAGGAGCTCGCACCCTTTTGTCTGGAACACATCCCGCCAGCCATTAGAAAGCAAAAGTGAGGGAGAGTGGAAGAAGATGAGTGGAAAAAACTGAAGAAACGGCTGTTTAAATAGAAATCGGCCGGATCGTCCCGTACGATCGCGAGATCGTCCAGGACGATAGGAGCATTTATGACGGCCATGACGATTAGTCAAAAAGGCGGTCGGATCGTCCAGGATGATTAGAAACAGGCGATCGTCCCGAGGAGTTAGGCCAGATGATCGTTGACGAAAAGTATCATCCAGGACGATTAGGTGGATTGTCCCGGACGATGTGTAATAATTGTGTCGGACGGGCCGAATTCGAATCGTCCAGCTGCTGACATGTGGATCATTCGGGACAATGTGGTGGATCGTCTAAGACGATGACCAATAATTGGCGCATTTGAAGTCGTTCGATCAGATCAGGAAGATATGGATCATATCATCCAGGATGATATAAGGATCGTCCAGGATGATCACCAATAATTGGTGTTCTCAGTAGTATGATTAGTGTGGGGATGATTTGAATGGATCGTCCAGGATAATTTATGGATCAACCAAGATGAAGAATATCGTCTAGGATGATGTGGGGATCGTCCAGGACGATGTGAAGAAAATAGAAAAATGATGGAGGATGGAGATGAACGATCAGGATCCCAAAAACACAAATAATAAAATAAAAATAAAACCAAAGTGAATAAAATGCGAAACGAGAACACACAAAAAACAACAGTTTTTTTTATCAATCTACTCTAGTAAATCAGAATTTTTCCTTGATTTTAAATCCAAAAACTAATAAGAAGACGATTGATAGCGCTAAAATCCAAAAAAAGTTGGAAAATTGACTTTCATAACTCCCACCTCGGACACCTTATAGATGCAAATCCCTTTCAAAATAAAAATCCAATTCAGAAGAAAAGAAATTAGATTTGAAAAGAGATCCTTTCAAGCCTCATTCCAGAAAAATATCTGATATAATATTATTACAAAGTAATAAACCAGAAATCAAGATTTTCAAACTCAAGCTCTTGAAAATATTAAGTGGCGCATAGATTTTTCTAAGACATTTAAAGATCTAAAATGGAAGAAAGCTTGGTTTGGGCTCATTTTGTGCCTCTTTTTCAATTTGTTTGGCTCTTTATGCATCTTTTAATTTTTGATACACTTTGTGTATCTTTAAGTTTGGCGACATTTCACATCTTTTCAGCTTTGGGCTCATTTTGTGCCTCTTTTTCAATTTGCTTGGTGCACTGCGCATCTTTTGTAAGCTTTCTTCTTTTCATAATCGTTAAAGAGTCTCAACTGTGAATTTATCTTCCAGACATAGGAGACGACTCTCCACAATAAGGAAGAGTAATTCACAAAACAAAAACTATACGTCGTATGATAAGTGCAATCACTTGGTTTAGAAAATTATAATAATGACTCAAGACTTTAAAAATACTATTTATATGAGGTAGATTACTGTAGGAAGATAAAACAGATCTTTATTTAAAAAACTAACTTTTTAATTTTGAAGAAAATTTTTATCCAAAAGAAATAATACACCATTTAAGGGAGTTAGAGGAAGAGAAATAATCATCAACGTTTCTTCCCTTTAATAGATCCAGTGGAATCAATCACTGCTTACAAGCTTCTAAATAAAAACAAGGTAAAACTCTCAGTCAGAAATTTAGTTTATCAGAAGTAGTGAGCAGTGATCGGATTTTGAAAAGCATAAAATAGTAAATAAAAGAGATAAACCCGTGAATAAAAATATATAGAAAATCACATCAAAATAAATACTCAAATCAAACTAACAAGACTAAAGTGAAAATTAATAAAAAAATAAAAATTAACATAAAACATATAATCAAATCAAGCAACTAACTAACAGAAACATAATAAAAATTAGACAAATCAGAAATCAGCAGCCATCAGAATCAAGCATTTATATCAATCACTCCTAATCTGGTCCTCAAAATGCTGAATGAGTCAAAGGCCAGTGGTTTAGTAAATATGTCAGCCAGCTGATTTTCAGTTCCTACATGATGTAGCTCAATGTCCCCTTTTGTAACATGGTCTCTAATGAGGTGATGCCTTATATCAATGTGTTTGGTTCTAAAATGATGGATTGGATTCTTAGAAATGTAGATGACACTAGTGTTATCACACAGAACAGAAATTGTGTCCACAGGTAATCCTAAATCCAAGACTTGTTATTTCAACCAAAGAACTTGGGCCACACAACTTCCTAAGGCAATGTACTCAGCTTCAATAGTGGAAAGTGCAATTGAGTTCTATTTTTTACTAAACCAGGAGACTAAAGACTATCCTATGAATTGACAAGTTCCAGAATTGCTCTTTCTATCCACCCTACACCCTGCAAAGTCAGAATCAGAATATCCAATAATCTCAAAAGGGGTGCTGTGACTAGGGTACCAGATTCCTAGGTTTGGGGTCTCTAAACGATATCTAAGAATTTTCTTAACAGCAGTCACGTGGGACTCTTTAGGATCAGCCTGAAACCTAGCACAAAGATAAACACTAAACATGATATCAGGTCGGCTAGCAGTCAGGTAAAGTAGTGATCCAATTATACCTCTATACTTGTTCTGATCAACAGATTTTTCACTTGAATCCTTATCTAACTGGACAGAGGAGCTCATGGGAGTGTTGATTGGCTTGGCTTTATCCATTTCATATTTCTTCAAAATGTCCTTAGTGCATTTAGATTGATTGAGAAAGGTTTCATCATCCAATTGCCTTATGTTAAACCCCAAAAAGTAGGATAATTCTCCAATCATACTCATCTCAAACTCCTTACTCATTATTTTAGAAAATTCATCACATAAATATTTAACAGAAGATCCAAAGATTATATCATCAATATAGATCTGGACAATGAGTAAGTCATCCTCTATTCTCCTCAGAAAAAGGGTGGTGTCTATGCTCCCCTTAACAAATTCTCTTTCTAACAGGAATGTGCTAAGCCTCCCATACCAGGCTCTGGGTGCCTGTTTCAATCCATATAAGGCCTTTTTTAATTTGTAAACATGACTTGGATATTCAGAACTCTCAAAACCTGGGGGTTGTTCTACAATAATATCCTCTTTTATTACCCCATTTAAAAAGGTACTCTTGACATCCATTTGAAATAGCTTAAATCCCTTATAACAGGCAAAGGCTAGTAGCACTCTAATGGCTTCCAATCTAGCTACAGGGGCAAAGGTCTCCTCAAAATCAATCCCTTCGATCTGATTATACCCCTTAGCCACCAATCTTGCCTTATTCCTAACCACCACACCAGAATCATTCATCTTATTCTTAAAGACCCACTTGGTTTCCACAATACTTTGATTTCTAGGTCTTTCTATTAACTCCCAAACATCATTCCTTATAAATTGATTCAATTCTTCTTGCATAGCTAAGATCCAAAACTCATCCGAAAGGGCTTGATTGATGTTGGTGGGTTCAGTCATTGAGATAAAGATAGAGTGGTTTACTTCCTTCCTAAGTCCATGCCTAGTCCTAACACCTTCAGAAGGGTCTCCTAAGATCAGTTCTTTAGGATGACTCGAAAAATATCTCCAATCTCTAGGCAGTGTGGTTTGAGGTTCTACCCTTTCCTCCAGATTTGTATTTTCAACCCCTTGGGTAATCTCCTCTACCTCTTCTTCTTCCTCAACTCTAGTCACCTTAGGATCAGATTCATCAAACACCACATGAGTTGTCTCTTCCACCACCAAAGTCCTCTTATTGAACACCCTAAAGGATTTCCCTACACTAGAATAGCCTAAGAACACTCCTTCATCAGATTTGGGGTTAAATTTTTTTAAGGATGATTTCCTGTTGTTCAGAATGAAAACCTTACAGCCAAAGACATGAAGGTGGGACAGGTTTGGAGTTCTACTCTTAATGATCTCATAAGGTGTCTTATTCAGGTTTGATCTCCCATTCACCCTATTCAGCACATAACAGGCAGTGTTTACTGCTTCAGCCTAAAAAATTTTTGGAAGTGAATACTCAGCAAGCATGGCTCTAGCGGCTTCCACCATGGTCCTGTTGTTCCTTTCAGCTATCCCGTTCTGCTGAGGGGTCCTAGGAGCTGAAAAATTGTGACTAATCCCTTGCTCCTCACAAAAACTTCCAAACTTCACATTCTCAAACTCCCCACCATGATCACTATGAATAGTCAGGATCTCACAACCTAACTTCCTCTGAATCCAAGTGGAGAAGGACTTAAACTCATCAAATGACTCAGATTTATGTGACAAGAATTTAATCCAAGTGAACCTCGAGTAGTCATCTACAATCACAAAACCATAGACCTTTCCCCCTAAGCTGGCAGTGCTAATGGGTCCGAAGAGATCCATGTAAAGGACTTCTAAAGGTCTAGAGGTGTTAATGTCCTTAACAGAGTGAAAGGAGGACTGGACTTATTTCCCTAATTGACAGGCATCACACAGGTAGTCCTTAGTGAACTTAAGCTTGGGCACACCTCTAACTAAGTCCTTTTGGGTGACTCTCCTAAGGATTTTCATACTAGCATGACACAATCTCCTATGCCACAACCAAGACTCATCAGCAGCAGTTTTTAAGTAAATTGAATTTTTAGCTTTAATGCAACTTACATCCAGCTTGTAGACGTTGTTGATCCTTTGTCCCTGCAAAACAACTTTGTCATTTAAGCTTAAAATGCAGCAAGTGGGCAGGAATTTGATGTTGTATTCTTTATCACAAAGTTGATTGATGCTCAGCAAGTTGTGTTTCAGTACATCTACAAGCAAAATATTGTCAGTCATAAAACTCTTTGAATCACCAATTATACCTGAGCCTACCACCCTCTTGGTGGTGTTATCTCCAAGTGTAACCTTGCCTCCAGCCCTGGCCTCTAGTGAAATGAACTGATTTGCAACTCCAGTCATGTGTCTTGAACATCCGTTGTCCAGGTACCACATGCTCTCACAAGGTCTTGTGTGAGAGCACACCTACAAAATCATCAAACATCAGTTTTAAGAACCCAAACAGGTTTGGGTTCCTTCTTATGAAAAGAAGAATGCGATGCATGTGTGGTGTGCTGTGCTGTGAAACAGGCAGTTTGAGCCTCCACACCTAATGTGTACTACGGTGAACAGTGCAGGTGTGAGAGATGTGTCCTAACATACCACATGAATAACATCTAACACCAGGAAAAGGATTAACTAAACGTCGTGAGTGATAGTGCTCCTTCCTAGATGTGTATGAAACATGATTTGATGAATTTGCAATAAATTTTTCAAAAGGTGGCGGTGCATAAAACTCTTCAAAAGTAGGTGGTTTTTCATTCTTCTCAAAGGCAGTAATTTTCACTCTTAAAAATTTGTTTTCCTTGTTAAGACTAGTAATTTCAAAAGTCCTTACACTTTCATTACTTTCTAGGTCACATGTCATATCATTCAATTTCTTAAAAGCAGCTTCTAATTCAACATGTGATATTTTTAATTTATCATGCTCAACAATTAAATCAGAATGCTTTTTTATTCAGTTCATCAAATTCATCAAGTAAAGACATGTGATTGCTATCAACAGTGGAATGATTATTAATCAAAATATCATGCTCTTTTTGCAAAGTCAAATAATCCAGTTTTAAGCTAGCATAGGTTTTCTTAAGCTTCCTATACGATGCATGAATTTTTTCAGATACTTCAAGTAATTGATCGTAAGTAAGCTCACATACCTCTTCCTGGTCCGACTGACTAGGGTGATCATCAGCCATCAGACACAAATTTATTTCCTCCTCTTCAGCTTCAGTCTCAGAGGAGTCGGATGCAGAGTCTGCCCAGAACGCCTTCTGAGTCCGCTTTTTGTCCTTTCTAAACTTGTATTTCTCCTCACCCTTCTCCTTGCTTGGATGAGCTTTAAGTGTAGGACAAACAGCCTTAATGTGTCCAGGCTTCCTGCATTCAAAATAATAGTATCAAATGAACCCTTAAAATTTTTGTTGGACTTACCCTTGTTCCATTTCTGAAAGTTCTTGTGTTTCTTCCTCAGAAAGCTTTTGAATTGCCTTATGATCAAGGACATGTCATCGCTATCAGACCCGGAAGAGCAAGAATCACTATTGTTGGCCTTCAGTGCCACTGTTTTCTCCTTCTTCCTCTCACCTGCATCAAGCTGTCTTTGGTTCACCCCTTTCTCGTAAGCAATGAGTGATCCAAGTAAGCTATCAATAGAGTAAGTATTTAAATCTTTAGATTCAGTGATTGCAGTTGTCTTAGCATCATATGAAGAAGGCAAACATCTAAGTATTTTGTTCACTCTTTTGTAGTTTATAAGTTCTCTACCTAAGGCATGCAAAGAAGTGACAATTTGAGTGAATCTTGTATACATTTCAAAAATGGTTTCAGTAGGTTTCATGCGAAATAGTTCATAGTCATGTAGCAAAATATTTAATCTAGACTGTTTGACTTTAGTTGTACCTTCATATATGATGCATAATTTATCCCAGATTTTCTTACCAGTTGTACACGTAGATACACGCATATAATTCTTGGATTTTAAAGCACAGAAAAAATAGTTCAAGCATTTGGCATTCAATTGTGCTAAATCACGATCATCAAAAGTCCAATCAGCAAAGGGTAGTTCAGTTTTGACATAGTTAACCAATCTAAACGGTGGTTCATATCTATCCTTAACTAACATCCACATGCGATAACCAATTGATTGAAGAAAAGTGGACATGCGAGTTTTCCAAAAATCAAAAGGAATATTATCAAACAATGGCGGTCGTGTAATTGAAAAACCTTCAGCAGTATTACGATTACCAAAGTTAGCCATGGATCAAATTCAAAAGTTTTTAAACTTAAATTTTGAATCCCGCTCTGATACCACTTGAAAGTTTGATAGGGATGTTAAGCCCTGATGAACTAGTCCCGAGACTAACCAAGAGGGGGGTGAATTGGTTATTTAAAAATTTGAGAGCAACAATGAACATCTTTTCTATGATTTGCAGTGGAAACAAATAAAACGATCAAACGAAAAGATCAACCACAATTTCACCCAAGCAATTAATCACAGAAAAATAAAAGTGCAGAAAGTAATCAGAATGAACACACCGAATTTTATAGTGGTTCGGTCAACTTGACCTATGTCCACTCCCAGAGCCTCCCCTCTGAGTATTGCACTAACTCAAAATGTCTCTTCTTTTGCTCCCACAACAAGGCAGAGAAGCCTGTACAAGAACCTCCTTTCTACCACACAGTGAGGCAGAGAACCCAACATCCTTTTGCTTCCTCCTGAAGCAGGCAGAGAACCTCGGATCTTCATGCCGACGATCCTCTCCCAAAGAGCACCAACACGACGAAAGACGACGAGCGGAGAAGAAGACTCTGATCCTTTCTTGGAGCAACCTTCATGATCCCCTCACGAACTCTCCCTCACAAGATCCTCTCTCTCTCTCCCAAACTCTCTCTCTCTCTAAAATTTCTCTGGAAAGGAAAGTGGCAAAAGATTTTTGTTGTTGAAAGAAAAAGATCTTTTATAGGAGGGCTTAAATTTTGCCCTAAATCTTAACTGGTCGGCCAAGATCGTCTAGGACGATCTATAGATTGTCCTGTACGATCAGTTCAAAATCAGCTGTTTCAGTCTAGACGATCTGGCTCTTCTGGACGATCAGTAGAAAAAGTTGTTCATATCATCCCGTACAATTCTGCGATCGTCCGGGACGATTAGTGTAAATCGAGGAATATCGTCTAGAAGATAGTTCGGGTCGTCCAGAGCAAATTGTGCTGGACGACCAAAAAATGACTTGATCGTCCAGGACGATACGGTTATCATCCTGTACGATTAGTTTAAAAAGTGCCCAAATCGTCATGAGCACAGTTCGGGTAGTACAGTTGAAATGACCTAGACGATCAATATCGTCCCGGACGATCTTGCGATCGTCTCGGATGATGTGATCGTATTAATTAACCATTGATTGCTTTCCTTAATTACCAGATTAATTTAGGCATGATTGCACTGGATCGTCCAGGATGATACACGTATCGTCTGGGACGATCAGACCAAATATCTTAAAATAAAAACTTGCCTAACTTGATCTGGCGGCTGAAAATTTCTGTTTGAGCATATTGTCCCATATGATCCAATGATCATCCAAGACGATCTGCTTAATCAGACACACTTAACTTGGTCGCCCTAATTAGGGCTTCTGTTTTTACTGGATCGTCCAGGATGATGTGCATATCATCCAGGACGATTTGAACAAAAAACTTGAACAGAAACTCTAATCCACTCAAGCTCTCCCCCTGAGTGTGTGTGTGCAAGGTTACTTAGCTAGGAGATCAGTTAAATATGTTTGTCATCATCAAAACCAGATTTGCAACAATCACAACACCTGGAGCATCATGAGCCTCCTGCTGAGTCAAATTGTATACACGTGGCTGAACTAAAGCTGGAGCAACGAACTACTAGGCTCTCTCTGACCACTACCATATGGCCTCATTGCAACTAAACCCAAACCACCAACTCTACCAAATGGTCCCTCAGAAAAATTACATAGCGGAATTGCCCTCGATCTCCCTACTAGACTAACAAAGCTCTTAGATTTAGACTCAAAATGTCAGTCAAATCTTGTCTGTGGATACTGCTACCTGATGCCCTATTTGACCGCATCTGAATCACTGTCCAATCATCCTGTAGCACTGACCAGAATGGCATTGACCATAACTCTGGCACACAGGTGCCCCACTAATAGAACCAAAATTAATTATGTTGCCACTGCCAGAGATTTTTGTAGATGCTTACTATACACCTCTCTTAGAATCTCAAAGTGTAAATCTGCTCTTCTTCCCAAAAAAGTCACTACCATAAGTCTCACTACTAAACCTCTTCTTATTAACAGTCCACCGTTGTTGAGTAGCCATCAGGTCATTCTTTATTAGATGAGCCCTCTCCATAAGCTCCGAGAAATAAAAAATGTGAAATGGCACCAGAGATTGTCTCAGACTATCCCAGGAACATATAGTACTTCTCTGCGGGAGTACTAACCAACTGTGTAGTATATCTAGCCAAAATAGTGAACTCTACCTCATACTGTATAACTGTCTTACTCCCTTGAACCAGCCTCAGAAAAATCTCCTATATTTGTTGTCATGCAGAAGGTGGTATAAACTAACCTCTAAACATATTAAAGAACTCCTCCTAGGTAGTTAGAGAATTCAATCTACCTTAAAATTTCTCTTCCTGTTGGCCCATCCACTAACACTCTACCTCGCCACCTAATAGAAAGTCTGCTAATGGTACCATCCTCTCAGGAGAAAATTATATACTGTCAAATATCTTTTCTAGCCTCCTCAATCAATCCTCTACTGCTCTGTGCTCAACCGTACTCTCAAATCTCATAGGCTTCAATCTAAGAAACATCTGTAGATGTCTGTCTACCTCTTTAGATCTAACAACAGGCCACCCTACTCTATGCCTCACCCATCATCTGGGCTATCAAAGTAGCAAGTTATGAAATTGTATCTGAACCAATTATTAGAGCAATACTATATACAGGAGTTGCCTGACTAGCTCTTTGTCTATCTATCATATCTGGATTTGGTGGATCCATGAATACAAAATATGCATCTGAACACACGTACACATGAAACAAAAATAATGAACACCTAGATAGACTTCAAACTACCACACTAAACTTACAGACCAATTACTATAGCTCTATTTTACGATCCAATTCTAAAATTATTACTCTGATACCACAAAAGATTATCACAACCCAACCCGACTAGGACAAGTCCTATTGTGTTAAGCTATGACAAGCAAATTTTAAGATATAATTTTGGAATTATTTTAGATTTTTTGTCAATATTTATTGAAATAAACTATATACTACAGAGCTACTAAATATCCAAATATTGAAAATAAACTCATCCATTAGGTTTCTTTCATTTCATCAAAATAAATATCTACACTACAGTACATAGCTACAGGCAAGAGCTACAGAACTGAAATTTAAATAGCCATGGCTATACAAAAATCAAAATAGTAAAATCCCTATAATCTCATATTTGATTCTAAACTGCTAGTCCACAATCTCCTTCCCCTTCTTAGATCCTGAAATCCAAAAATAAAACCACAATGAGCTGCAACAGCTCAGTAGGCCACACAAATTAATTTAAATTTTTAAATATTCTTTTATTAAATATTTTAATAAATATTTAAAAGTAGTTACATATAATTTAAATAAATCACTATATTAAGAGATGTAATAAATACATGATAGTTATTCTCTGATTTAAATAATAATACTTAATAAGTAAATAAATTGAAATTCATATTACAAAATAGTTCATATCACATTTTCTGGATCCAAACAGAACCTCAAAAAATTCTGGCCCCTTATGACTCCCTTTTTGTTTGTGCTTATAGCACCAGAATATATCACATATCCCTATCTCAGACAGTATCTCAAAGGATTCTGGCCCCTTATAACTCCTATTAATTCCTTAACATAGTCAAAATCTCAGAGAATTCTGGCCCCTTATAGCTCCCAACATATATAAGTAATCACATATGCACATATATCATCACAATATAACAATTAAAGAGAAATTGAGTATGTATCAAAATTGCACAGTGTTATATAATGGTAGACAATAGAAAGTCCTACTAGGTAAAAAAGTATATTTTAGAAAATTACCAAATTATTAAAGACTGTGTAAACTGATGTTTTAAGACTTTTATTATACTGCACCACTATTTTTTAACATTTAGATAATTTTCTATTCAATAAAATCCTACAAATTTTAAAACCTCCATTGTAAAATTTTTAGATAATATTCAAAATATGCATAATCATAATCTCTATAACATATAAAAAGTTATGCGATAAAATTTTTACCTGTGCAAAGTTATTCGTGTTTTTTGCTAATGGATACAAAATTTTAATCAAAAAATTCGATAAAAATTACGCATTTTTAAAAATTAAGATGGGAATAATGTGACTTGCCACGAGACGAATAAGTTTTCCAACTAGGTCGATGGATAAAAATGGCCCGAAGTCACCTAAAATCGATTTTTTTCTTTTCTCTCACCTCTCTTTCTTCCCTAAATCCCTAAGCAAAGTCTCTATTTGGCAATTCCTTCACATTAGCCTAATGTAAAAAATCAAAATAAATTATTCTAATTATTTAAAAAATTATAGAAAAATATTCATAAATCAGTTAATCATGTCTGAAATATTCTGGTGAAATTGGTTTGCAAAACAGATATCTTACAGTCCAAAAAATCTCACTTGTACTGATAGGTGCCAATTTCCTAAGAAATTTCAACTGTGTTAAAAAATTATGAAAAAATTAGGATAATTAAAGCACTACACTATATATGTTCTGGCTAAGACGATTTATGATTTAGAGTTATAATGACTCCTAAAATAATTTTTACTGTTCTTGATAAAAAAATCTTAAAAATTTTAAGTGTTTCACATAACTGAGGTGGATCAACTATCTCAAAATATTGAACACAGCTGAATGCAACACATGCATATGAAATATAAATAAAATGAGCATCCAAAACTACCTAAAGGCATCTCACTTCTACAAATTAAATCTTATGACTTTGTTACGATTTGCTTCTCCAACCTTGCTTTGATACCAAAAGCTTATTACAATCCAACCCGATATGAACCGATACTACACACAAGGCATACCATGTCCGATTTTTGCAAGACTGACCCTAAGATCTGGTTGGAGAAGTACTGAAATAAAACTTTTAATTTATATACTACATAAAATCACTATTAAATGCAATATAAAATAGGAGATTATTGAATCTCAAAAATAATTTTTTATATATCATCCAAAAATATATATACAATCTGAGGTATCTACAACAGCGTCTAGAAATAGAAAAAAATATCAAAATAAAAGTCAAGCCTACAAAAATTAAAACTAAATTAAAATATACCTACAACATAAATCAGAACATGCTATCCAAAACTACTCAGTTCGCTCCTTATCCTTCCCCTAGCTTAAAAATGGAAGCATAAGCATGAATGAGCTAACACAGCTCAATAGGCTATCACAACCTAAAATAGAAATCAATAACTAAAACAAAAAAACTAAAAATATAGTGTTGTAATAAAAAACTGGAGTATTATACAAAAAGCTAAAACTAAAACATATACTGATATTAAATACATTTAACTAACCAACAAACTATACTGAAATTAAAATATAAATAAATATTTTATAGCAATTTTTCATAATAGCCTTTAGGCTCTAAATCATAACATATTTCATATCAGAATCTCACCTCGATATTCCATCGGCTCTAGCATAATAGAATCCACCTCAGTCGCCCACTAGCGCTAGCATAACAGAATCCCACCTCAGTTACTTATTGGCATTGTCATAATAGAATCCCACATTGATTACCCACCATACTATCTCCCGTAGACAAAATCACAGTAAAGAAACATGTAATAGCATAAAGGCATATTGAGAGAATCAAAATTCTACTCTGATATAAATGAATGACTAGCTCCAAAATTAAATAAAATATTAGGAGACACATAAATATAAGCCATACTTATGATAATATCTAGAGACCCACTAGCCTCTTCTTGTCTTAGACTATAAACCCGTGGCTATACTGGAGTCAAAGCAACAAAACTCACTACATGCCACAAACCTCTAGAATATTGATCTCCTGATGACAAACCAACACTCCTGCCATCAAAAACCTCAAAATATAACCAGGGTGGTATTGTTTTTGGTTTACCTACTGTCGGCTACTTAGAGCTTATAATTCTCTAATCAGAACATCTATAGAATCAACCCTATAGACACTCAACAATCCTGTGTCTGTATTGACCAAAACAAAAATACTAGTATGATAGTCTATAATGCTAACCATTGTGCCTCCTACCACAATGCCCCACTGACTGAACCTCCAGACCTAATAATATTATCTTTATTCAATCCAGAAGAAATAATTATTGACTGTCCCTTCCTTCTAAACTTAGTAGGTCCAAACCCGATCTTCTTCCCAAAATGGACATTACCAATTGTCCCACTGCCAAACCTCTTCCTGCTCGTAGACTATCATTGATGAATTACTGCCAGATTAATCTCTATCCTCTTAGCCCTTTCAACCAACTTAGCAAAGTCTGTAATATCATGTGCCAATAATGATTGTCTCAAAGTATCTCGGAGTTCCTCCAAAAAATCTGTACCACTTCTCCTCAAAAGTGTCAATCAACTATGGAGAATATTTGGAGAGAGCAATAAACTTTGCCTCATATTGTATCACTGTCATATTCTTTTGAATCAATTTTAGAAAATAACTTTGTAGTTGTCTTCTAACATATAAAGGTGCAGATTAAGTCATCTACGTCTCTATAAACTCCTCCCAAGTAATCAGGATATTTGCACAACCCTAAAACTTATCTTTTTATTGGCCCAACCACTAGTGTTCTACCTTACCATCTAATAGAAATGCTATTAATACAACTCTTCTCTTAGGAGGGCAATACATTACATCTAAAGTCTTCTCTATCCTCATCAGCCAATTCTTAGCTATCTTATGTTCAATAACACCTAAAAGTCTAGAAGGTTGTAATCTTATAAAATTTTATAAATACCATTCCATATCATCATATTGGGTACCAGAGTCCTACATGCGAGCCTCACCTACTAGATGTGCTACCAAACCTATAATATGATAAACTACCACAAAATTAATCACAGGAGTTATACCCTGAACCTAAGATGTTAGACTAGAGCTCTAACCATTTGTCATATCTGAATCTAGCTGATCCATCTCAAAAACACTAAATACAACTGTATGCAATACATACATATGAAAAATAAAAAAATGAGCATCCAAAATTATCGAGAATCATCTCACTCTACTACAGATTAAATCATATGACTCTATTACAATTTGCTTGTCCAACTGATGCTCTGATATAAAAAAAAACTTATCACAACCCAACCTAATATGAGCTAATATCACACCAGTAATATCATGTCAAATCATGACAAGAATCAGAAACTTACTTCAAGATCCAATTGGAGGCGTGCTGAGAAAAACTAAGCTTCCAATTTATACAACACAAAGCAACTGTTGAAACAATATAAAGCGAAAGACTAAATCTCAAAAATAATTTTTAATATATTTTTAAAAAATACATGTACAATCTGAAATCTATCTATAATAGTGCTTGTCAATAAAAAAGCAGAGCAAAAAATAAAAACCAAGCCTGTAAAAATGAAACTAGCAAAAAAGGCATAACTACAATATAAATCAGAGCCTAATATCAACACTACTTAGCTCGCTCCTTACCTTTTTCTTAACCTAAAAATGGAAGCAAAAATAAGAATGAGCTAACATAGCTCAGTGGGCTATCATAGCCTAAAACATAAATCAATAACTCTAACCAAAAGAGTTAAAAATATTAAATTAATAAACTGAAGTACTATGTGAAAAATTTAAACTGAAATGGATATTATTACAGAATTTTAATAAGCATTTAAATAACTATTAAAATTATACTAAAGTTGACTGAAATATAAACAAACATTTCATAGTAATTATCATAATGATAATTAGGCCCCAATTTTTCATATATAACAATTAACAAAATCCATTCTCACTACCAATAAATCTTATTATTGTCAATAGAATCTCTTCTTAATAAATATAGCCATCAGACTCCAAATTTTCAATACATAATATAAAAGAATCTCTTTTTTCCTCCAATTCAAATATTTCAATCACAGATACTGAAAATAAACTATATTATACATTATTGAAGCAATCACAGTATTATTGTATGAGTACAAAAATGCTCTAACGACTGTCAAATAATTTCTCACATAGTTTTCTACTGTTTGCCAAAACTATGTTTTCAGAATTTTATTATATTACAAAAGATTGTGTATAACAATATTTAAAATCTTTAATTAAACTGAAGCACTATTTTTAGAAGTCAAAATGAATTTCTGAATTGATAAAAATAATTATTTTTTAAAATCACCTAGCAAAAACTCTCAAATAAATATTCAGAATGACCAGAATAGTCGTACCAACAATTTATCAAAAGTTACATAGATGAAAGTTACCAGAATTCGATCAAACTACGTTTTTATAAAACCAAATTATAAATTCGATCGAAAAAATCCCAATACTAAATTATTGAAATTTGAAATATGCAAAATACAACATACTTTAACTCGAGCAACTTTCCTAACTGGCAAAAATGGCTCTACAATCTCCAAACCCTAGTTTCTCTCTCCTCACTTTTTCTTCTTATTTTTTTCCTTTTTTTCCTTTTTCCTTTTTCTTTCTCTAGCTAAGCTAAAACAAAAGGGATAAGGCCATTTAAGATATTATGTAAGTCGATAAGGATTTTATAATAAAATATATTTAGGACACAAAGGTAATAATGCTAATTGTTTATTTTTTAGTATAAAATCCTTATAAATCTTTTTATATCTTCAAATGTGATCTAAAAATTATGAAAAAATATTCATAAGTTAGCTAAGTATGTCTAGAACACTCTAGTAAAATCAGTTTACAAAATAGATACCTAACATCCCCAAAAGACCCACTTGTACCGACATGTATTAATTTCTTAAGGAATTATAATTAAATAAGAAACTTCTTGTTTTCATATCTATAATGCTCATAAAATTAGAAAAAAAATTATTATAATTAGAGCATAACAATATCTATGTTATGGTGAAGATGATTTACAAATTAAACTTATAATGACTATTAAAATATTAATTTATTATTCTTGATCAAATATATATACATCTTTTAAAATTTAAGAGTTATTACATGATAGCCTTGAGATTACAAACCTATGAAGTCTTGACCAAGGTTATTTCTACCTTTTCCTGAATTTTAACTCCTTATCCATTTTCTTTTTGGGCATATTGTACTCCTTTGTGAGTCTCTGATGATTCAATGCCTCTAGCTATATACACTTCCTATATGAAGAGATGATCATCTTACTTGGTAATAGTGATTCACCCTATGCCATCCAGCTTGATTTATCTTTAAGCATATATATTATACAATCAAGTCAATAGTCTTTGAACCATAATTTTTCTTTTGATATTTAATTTAAGCAAATCAAGATACAAGCATGTTTTACTTATTAAGAGTTGCTCTTGGTGGTGTCCTTGAGCTTAATTAATCTTAGAGAGTTTGGTCCCTTTGGGAGATAGAGTAAGTCATATTCTCTTAATTTGTCTCAATTTGATTTTAATTATATAACTACTTGTGACTATTTTTCACCAATATAAATAAGATTTGTTGGTCTTATCAAATTAGACCTCTTATCTTATCTCTTATTAAGGAATCTCCTATATGAAAAGGACACTCACATATAATCACTTTTTTCCAACAACAGAGAGCTCATTAGTGCTTTTGCAATTGCTAATGTTCCCATGAGCAAACTAGCTATCAATTGAGCCGATGATGCCAGCGACAACTCTAGCATAGATTCTCCTGTCTCTTGTGAAATAGATAAGCTTAAAAAATCTAATTATAAAATTTTATTTCCTATAAGGGGATCTCATAACCTTCTTGGATGACTAGATTGAGAGGGCAGAGTTCCAAGTCTTTATAGTGGGTAAGGCTGATTAACTAGCTACACAACATGAGATTAATTTTTTTTAAAAAAAATTTGTTGCACTCCCCTTAGATGACTATTTAAGAAACGCTTTTATTTGTCTTCCATATAGCAGAAGTTTATGGTAGCATTACGCAATTTTTGTGTTGGGTCTATTTGTGCATTGCCTATTTATCTAAAGTTATTGGTTCTCTTGACACATTTCAGATGATTGACAGCATTGCAAATTGCACTATCTTATCTTAGGATAATCGTTTATTTTAAGCAAATCCATATAACAAAACAGCAAAGATTCACGTTGAGAGACTTTTTGTGAATCTATTTTAGTTACTAATACTGCGGAAAAAAAAAGGGGAAAGCGTAGTTGGGAAAAAGTTGCTCAGAAAATTGTGTAATTCCAACACCGAATGCTTGCTTTGTATCGTTGGGAATGCTGCTTTACCCCAACTCAAAACATGGAACAAAAAAGAAAAAAAAGAACTAGTCGCACAGACCAGCGCAGGTGCCAGACGCCAAGCTCAATGGAGAGCCTCACCAGGCCTGTGTAGTGAGGTACCCAAATGAATATAAAGAGACACCCTATTTAGATAGCTGGGAGCTGAAACTCAAATATTTAGCATCAGAAACATCATGGAGAAATAATAAGTTTGTAACAGTAGTAGCTAACATCTATTAAACATTTTTTCAGCAAGAATAGTTGGCCAGAAGCCCTAAAGAGCATGTTGATGCACACAACAAGCACAGTATCTCAATTAGAAATGCCAGCAATCATCACCATCAATCACTAAATACTTGACTAAAATTTAATAGGTGAAATAAGATGTTCACCTACACAACAATGTCTTGAAAAGTAATAATATCTATTTGAAACGAGGACCAGCTCCTCATGATTCTGGTTTTGAGGATTCTTTCATCTCATCCCCACCATCCTCCTGCATTCGAGGAGAAGAACAAGTGATTGGCCAAGGAAACAATTAACAAGAATTTGCGCAGAGAGAGAGAGAGAGAAATACCGTTAAGTCAGAGGTCCATAGAGTCAAGTTGTCTCGGAGAAGTTGCATGATCAAAGTACTATCCTTGTAGGACTCTTCACCAAGAGTGTCCAACTCCGAGATAGCCTCATCAAAGGCCTACAACAAGTTCATTTGAATATGATCAATGAATTGAGCACTGGCAACTATGTCAATGATGAAATTTCCTTGCAAATGCAACCAAGATGCTCAAAGGAGCACTACTGAAGCCACTACTCTTAATATGATAAATTTATTCCAGAATACTCAATTTTATTATATTATTTAATTTTTTTATTTTAATATATTTATTTGAGGAATTATCTTTATTTTAAATTAGAATATAGGACTTTACAACAACAACAACAACAACATCAAGCCTTTGTCCCATTACGTGGGGTCGGCAACATGAATCCTTTTTCTCCATTGTGTCCGGCAATATAGGACTTTACTATATTGATAATCAATTATTAATCAAATTTGAGTTGACCATTACTCATTCCCCCATGTTTCTTCTCTCTCCTGATTTGTCAAAATAAAAAAAGAAAAAAAAATTCACAAACCATAATTTGCTTTTCCCAAGATCCCCATTTCTCTCGCACTCATGGCTGGCACCTCCCAAGGCTCCCTTCTCTAGAAATTTCTTTTACAGATTCCCTAGGCAACTTTCTTGATTTCTCTTCTTAAGTGAGACCTTTCTTTTCCTTTCTTTAACATAGCTTCAATTCCTTTCACAAAAAAGCGTGACTACAAGAAATCACAATTAAAAAAAAAAGGAAAATGAATATGATCAAGCAAAATTGATTATCAACAAAAGCCAATCACAAAATTGGCATTAATAATGCATCTTCTTCAACATCAATATTAATTAGAATATCCTTCTTTCCACATTGCCCACACTATTTGTCACCGGTTTCCAAGCAATATGGAAATCCTTGATTAAGAGAATCATTTAAGAAGAAACAAACAAGCACAAACAAAAGCACGGTCACTTCTTTTCCAAGGAGAATTTTAAAAATTAAAACATACGAATGAATCAGTTTTCTATGGGGAACCCATCTATTCCAAGGATGGTAACTATAAAGCCTAGACCCCTAGGGAATGCAGCTTGTAGTTGGAGAGCAGACTTCAATGATATTATTTTTTTGTTACTTCTAAGAGGCCCCAGCAAGAGCAGTTGAGGAGTTTCTTTCATGCAATTCATCCAATAATCTCAAATGACTGAATATCATTGAGAACTAGGAATCCATATTATCAAAGAATTCTCTAGATTTTTCTGGCATGGAATTAGTCAAGCAACAAATTTGCTGCCTTTCTAGCAAAAATGATAATATTGTTCCTCTATTAATAAAAAATATTTTGGTCTATTTAGCCAATATTGCTTATTAGTTTTGGATTTTAAGATGAAGGGATATAATATAAAAAATAAAGTAAAATACTATTTTAGGATTAGATGAGAGTATTTAAAGAAATATTAACAAAAATATTTTTTTGAGTAAGATTCTAGATCTTAAGATTTTGTCTGTACATAATAAGGCTAATGTTATATGAGAAAAATTAGCTAGTGATATTAAGAATATTGCGAAAGATGTGGTTGGAATTTTAAAGAGAAAAACTCCTAATCGTAAAAATAGTTATTAGTGGAATCAAAATGTGCAAAAAAAGATAAAAAATAAAAAGCTTTGTTATAAAAATTGGTTAAGATGTAAAAATTCTGATAATTGGGAAAGATATAAAGAGACCTGTAAGGAATTTAAGAAAGCAATATGCGATGAAAAATTTTAGCTTTTAATGATTTATATAATAGATTATATATTAAGGAGGGCGAAAGATATATGTATAAGCTAGCCAAACAAAGAGATAATAGTAAGGATTTGGTTCAAGTGATGTGCATTAAGGATGAAAAATCAAAAAGTGCTTTTATTAGAAGAGGATATTCAACAAAAGATTATTGGATATTTTGCTAAATTGTGAGAATACAATTGACTTTAATAACCTTAGCACCCTAAAAATTTTTGTTTTATAGGCGAATTAGTAAATTGAAGTTCGAAAGGCTTTAAAGAAAATGAAGTGTGGAAAAGCCGTTGGACCTGATAATATTCCAATAGAGATATGGAAATGCTTAGAAGATAAAAGAATTTCTTGGCTTACTAAAATTTTTAATATTATTTTGAAAACAAGAGATGTCAGATGAGTGAAGAATGAGTCTGTTGATTCATATTTTTAAGAATAAAAGTGATGCACAAGATTATGCGAATTATAGAGGAATTAAGTTATTGTGTCATACTTTAAAACTATGGGAGAGAGTTATGGAGCACAGGTTACGACGTGATATGAATGTTTCTCAAAATCAATTTGGATTCATGCCGAGTAGATATACTATGGAAGTTATACATTGATTGAGAGGTTGATGGAGAAGTATGGAGAGACTAAGGAGATTCTACATATGATATTTATTGATTTAAAGAAAGCATATGATAAAGTTCCAAAAGAAGTGCTATAGAGAATTCTAGAAAAGAAAGGGGTTAATAATGCTTACATTCAAGTCATTAAGGATATGTATGCATGAGTTGTTACTTGTATTCAAACACAAGGTGGTTTGACTAGTATTTTCCTATTTCAATTGGATTACATCAAGGATTAGCCATAAGCCCATATCTTTCTTGCTTTAGTCATGGATGTTCTCACTAGACATTTGCAAGAGGTTGTACCCTGGTGTATGCTTTTTGCTAATGATATTCTTTTTGTTGATAAGACTAAAGAGAGAGTTAAAGGTAAACTTGAATTATGGAAGTCAACCTTAGAGTCTAAAGGTTTTCATTTGAGTAGATCTAAAATCGAATATATAGAGTGTAATTTTAGTAGTAATAGATCTAGTGGGGGGGATTGTGACTTTGAGCGATCAAGTCATTAATAAGAGTACACATTTTAAATATCTTGGGTCCTTTGTTCTGAGTGATGGTTAAATTGATAGGGATATTATTAGTAGAACTCAAGTTGGATGGTTGAAGTGGAGGAATACATCGGGCTTGTTGTGTGATAGAAAAGTCCCCCTCAAACTTAAGGGAAAATTATATAAGATGGTGGTGAGATCTGCAATGCTTTATGGTGCAAAATGTTGGACATTAAAAGAGAAGCATAATAGTAAGTTAAGTATTGCAGATATGAGGATGCTCAAGTGGATAAGTGGCTTTACTCTTACAGATAGGATACGAAACAAGTATATACGTGAAAATGTTGGAGTAGCTCTAGTGGAAGATAAGACTAGAAAGAGTCGCCTTAGATGGTTTGGTCACATAAAACGGCGACCTTCCGATGACCCAGTTAGGAGAGTAAATGTATTAGATTTGTCTTATGTTAAGAAAGGTAGAGGTAGACCTAAAAAGACTTGGTTAGAAAATATTAGAAATGACCTCTCTTTATTAGATCTAAATGAGAATTTGACTCCTAACCGGACATAATGGAGAAAAAGAATTCATGTAGCCAACCCCACGTAGTGGGATAAAGACTTGATGTTATTATTGCTATTGTTGTATTAATAAAAAATATTGCTTTGGGGAAGTAGCATGATCATCCGAAAATTTGTCCAACACCAATAAAAAAAGGATCTTTCAATTTTCATGTAGGAATTCAATCCAAAACTATTGAATAGCTTTTCAACATGCTACAGCCTGTACATTCTAAGCTCTTTGGAGAGTCAAAGTAATTCCATTCCTTCTCAACATAGAAGCATTTTTTTGCCTTTGATGAAAGTTCTTCCTTCTTGAGGCAAGCATCTGATTGGAAGGCCCATATCTTATTCATCTTCATGAAAAGTTATAGGAGCTATTTGGTTGGATCTTGTCAAAACATATGCATTTTACAGATGCAAAGCATGAGGAATGCATGCAATTTAGAAATGTAATACTTGCTTGATAGGATGTAAATCAAATGCATTGAAATACGGATAAGAGTGCATGTGGGTGATGCTTATGGGTGAGGGTGGTCAATGGACACAGCAAACGATGGTAGAAGGCACATAGTGAGTGATGGCAATGAGTGATAATAGTGGAAGGAAAGCAACAATTACAAGCAAAAGGTGGTGGCATGGGGGGATGATGCCGGTGGGCAATGGGCAACAACAACGGGTAACTAAAAGAGGATATAAAGGACGAGAGGCGGGAATGATGAGAGGGCGCAATGTAGAGTTCACAAGCAAAGGTAACATCATGTATTTCGAAATGGCTTGTTTAGAATACACCAAAAATGAAATAAGGGGTAAATTTTAAAATTCATAGAAAAAACTTAAGATTTATTTCTCTCAAACAAAGTCTAAAAAATTCAAAACCCTCTAAGGCAATAATTTCTTTTGATTTTTTTTCTATGCTCCTAAGATATGCATCCTTAACTAGTACTATATATTACTTGGTCCAATTCTCTCTTAGAATCAACTTAACAATCTTTTGTAAGAAGCTTTTTCTTTCCATCGAAGTAAGAAAAAAATTTATCTGTGATTTGGTAGAGTCACTTTTATAAGTATTTATCTCATTTCAAAAAATACGTGTTAGATATTACAAGATCATAAGCTATTAAGAAATCAAGTATAACTCTCTCTTTACATTTCTATCTCATATTAGAAAGCTTACAAGATTCCTTTTCTAGCCCATCATATTTTAGAACATATATGATGATGATGCTTTTAAGAAGTGTCCAGGGTTGTGGTGAAAGGTTTAGGATTGGTCAAAGACTAATGAAGGTAATGTCTAATGGATTTCTTATAAAACTTTCTTGCAGTGGATGGTTAGGTTATCTTTAATGAAAAAGGGTGGAGATCTGCATATCAAAGTTTGAGTATTAGTTAACATATGAAGGTAATTTTAGGTTAATTAATTGGATATGTGGTTAGAAAGTTATGAATTTTTTATATAGATTGGTCACAATAGGTTTATAGGAAAAATTAGGATTTAGTTGAATGGGTATGGCTCAATTTTTGTAAGGTATGAAATGGTTTAAGCTTTTGGGAAGGTATTAGGCATATAGAAGAATAAGAAACAAGAAAGAAAATGATAAATACAAAAATTAGCTGTGATTGATTTAAAAATCAATCCAAAAATTGGCAAAATAAACTTCTTGTAAACCAAGTTTTTGCAAGAGATCATCAAAACTATTTTTTATTAAATCAATGAGAGTATAAATAGTGCATTAAGTGTTGTAAAAAGTGAGGAAAATCCACAATAAAATACACCAAAATCTCTCCTTGAAAATTCGTCAATAAGCTATAATGGTAACTTCTCAAAATCTCTCCTTATTTCAAAATAAATAATATTACTCCAATTAAAAAAATTCAACTGAGTATTTAATTGCTTCTTTTGAATCCTAATTTGCGTTGATTGAAATGATTCCAAGATAAGTTTTTATATTTAAAATATTTTTCCAAACCTCACATCTAGTTTTCGTATGTCTTAGAAAAAATAAAATAAAAATAAAGAACAATTAATTTTCATGATAACAAGTCTTTGACATTGATATAGTGAGAGGCCTCCTTGCTTGTCTTGTATCACTATATGCCCATTTAATTATATGTAAATGATACTCTTTTTTCTTAAAAAAAGATGCTTGTTATTTTAAGATAATAGGGTACTGTGAAATACAGTATATTTTCTCCTATTAAGTTTCAATCTTATATTCCATAACCTTACATGAATCCGTTCATAACCTATCCTACTATAACCTATATACCCATTTAATTACCTGTAATAATACCATTTCTTCCTCAAGAATACTCTGTAGTAATTATCAATCTTTCAATTTTCATTTTAATTTATCTTCTAATCTAACTTGAGCATTAACGACATAAATAGCATCCATATCAATAATTATCTTCATAGCAATCATCTTATTATTAACCCTATTCACCATAACAATTTTATCTTTCAATGCTTTAACCAACTAGTATATCAAACCCATTATGATTGTTATTCTTCTCAACAGACAATAACCTAACACATTCCCTGATGTCCTTGGATTGTTCACATTTCCGTTTGGTTTCAAATAAAGCAATATTTTCTATTACTATTATTTTTATTATTCCGATCATTGCATCTACAAATTCACTTGTCTTTCCATTCAAAATACTCAAATTTCATGTAGTTTAGGACATTGTTTAAAACTGTGCAATATGAGGCTCGCCTTGAGGCCAGCCATATTGCTGTGTGGTAAATAAAGGAGGATGGTAATCTAACTCATGTCTTCTAAGTTCTTACAGGCTCTCAATACATTTCCAAGAACAACCACCTGATTCTATTCCTACAGGCTCCCAATTTGAACTCTACCTACCTAATCATCAGCAGCAACATCGTTTGCCTTATCCCAATTATTTAGGATTGACATTATGAAGCCCTATTTTGCATTCATTTTTATGAAGTGTTTTTTAAGTTGTCTATATTCTTAGCAAACCATTTTGGGCAACATGTACTTATATAATCTTTCCATTCTAATCATCTAACACTAATTTTATGAACTTGTCTAATGGATGCGTATTCTACCTTCCATTGAACAAGTTGAAATCATCTAAAGTTTATTTTTAATCACCTTGTCTTCAATAGATATTACTCCAACTTTTTCTCTAATATAATAATTTATTAATTTATCCTTACTAATGTTGCAACCCATCCATTTTAATATTCCTATTTTTGCCATATAATGTGATGAATTTTTTGTATGATTTTATACAAAATATGTAAGTATCTATAGACATCTCTAAACAGCTTACAATGAAAATAAATTGAAGCTATTTACAAAAAAAAAAGTAAAAACCTACAAGAGGGGCAGACAAGTAGAAGAAAGAGCAGGCACATGAATTACAATATAAGGGTCATAAGAAAATTGATCCAGTAGTTAGAACCCTTAATCTATATGCACAATGATTCCTACCAAATTGGCATACTTATTGAGTCACATGATCCTTCAACACTCACTCTCAAACTAAATGGTATAAATATACAATTTCAAGCTTGCTTATAATATTTTTTAGCGTAGGGTTATAGAGTCCTTTGGTGCAATGCCTATAAATTGATTTTTTATTGGCACATATGAAGTGGAGATAAATCCACTTTCCAATTTCTTTTACGAAATGTCTACCCAGCTCCATATACTTGGTACACTCATATTATAAGCGATGATAATGTTAATGACAAATTGATTGTCACAGTATATCTTTATTAGTCCTTTCCATTTGATTTTTAAATCTTTCAAAATATTTTTATCCACGGAAGCTCATAGATTATTTGGGCAATGGCTCTAAATTCAGATTGAATGCTATCTCTTAAAACAACAGGTTGTTTCTAACTCGTCCATGTTATGAGATATTCTACCAAATATATATAATATCTAGATGTGGATCTTCTATTTGTTGATGATCCTATATAATCTGCATCAATATACCTTTTAACTTGGTAAGTATCCTGCTTTTTGTAGATAATTCTTTTACCATAAATTAATTTAAGGTATTCCAAGATTTCTATAAGTAGCTTAAAGATGAGAATTTTTTAATTTGTGCATGAACTGACTGATAAGACTTACTTCAAATGTGATGCCAAGATGCGTGTGAGATAGATAGATCATTTTCCCTATCAATCTTTAGTACTTCTTTTTCTTCTTCATCTATGTCCAATTTTTTATTTGGTTTAATTGGGGTTTCACAATATTTATAATAAACCATTTTTATTTCTTTTAATAAATCTATGACATTTTTACTGAGAGAAGAGTATTCTTTCTTCTAAAACAATGACTTTTATTCTCAATAAATATTTGAATTTTTTCAACTCTTCGATCTCAAATTCTTCAATAAACATTTTCTGAGAGACTCATTTTCTATAGTATCATTACATATGATAATTATATCATCTACGTATATGATAATAATTAATATTTTTCATCAATAGAATGTTTTACAAAACGGTATAACCTCTGGTTTTGTTAGTACCCAACTTTATTAATAACTTTTGTGAAAAAGCCAAATCATGCTCTTTGAGATTGAAGGCTATAAAAAAATTTTTGTATTTAATTTGCAATTTTTTTGTGAAAGAACTATCAAATCCAAATAGTGGAGTTAGATATACTTCTTTTTAGGGGTGTCAATTTATGACACGACTTGAAAAACCGACCCAAACCCGACTTAGAAAATTCGGTTTCGGGTCAACCCGTTTAACAAATAGGTCGGGTTTGAGTTCTAATTCTCGACCCGCTTAAAAAATCAGGTCGCGTCCAAGTCAACCTGCTAATTCGAAAATGACCTCAAAATGACCCAAGTCCCGCAGCCCCGCACATCCAGCCCACACAAGTCACGCTCGCGGCTGGCAGCCTCGCATCCGCACCGTGTCACACTGGCAACATCGCACCCGTGCAACTATGCTTTCATTGCGCTCACACCAGTGCTTGCCCCAGCACCTCGCGGCCCACGCTTGAAACTCGTTTGCTTTGCTCTTGCCCGGGTCAACGTGTCAGGTCAGGTCGACTGGGTTTGGGGCTGGTCAGGTTCAGGTTCAGATTTTTGACCCGTTTGTGTAATTGGGTCGGGTTCGGGTTGGATCAGTCGAGGGAGGGTCAGTTTCGAGTTGGACCCGAACCCGACCTAAAAACTCATTTTGACACCCCTACTTCTTTCCAACATCACCACATAAGAAAGCATTTTTTAAATTATGTTCCTCCATGGACAATCCAGATAGTTGTATTAGAATTTAAGATGTGTATTGTATTTATTTTTGCAATAGGAGCAGAAAATTTTTTAGTGGTCAATTCCATAAGTTTGAGTAAATCCTTTGGCTATCAATCTCACTTTATATCGCAACAGGAGCAGAAAAATTTTTAGTGGTCAATTCCATAAGTTTGAGTAAATCCTTTGGCTATCAATCTCACTTTATATCATTTTAGACTTTTCTCTAATTTATATTTTATAGAAACAAAATCATTTGTATTATATCATATTCTTTCTTTTTGATAATTTAATGATTTTTCAAGTGTGATTTTTTTCTGGAACATTCATCTCCTATCAAGGCACCTTTCAAATACTTATTTTAACTGTCTCAAATAGAATTTGTAGCGTTATAAAAGAATTAGAGCTTATATTTGTAAGTAAGGCTTCATGAGTAGGAGAAAATTTTTTAAAATGTGTATTGGGAGAGGAGAATATGGAGTGATAGGTTCATCATCATAGTAGTCAATGGCGCAAAATAGCACGCGACATGGCGCACAGTGCGGCGCACCCACGACGCTACAGGCATGGCGTGGCTCAAATATTTAAAATAGCGCACGCTATTTGTGACATGAGCGCGCAATAGCGCATGGCGCAAAATAGTGCGCTATTTTATTTTTAAAAATTAATATAATTATAAACATTTTTTAATATTTATATGTTTTATTTATTATATAATATAATATTTAATTTTAAAATATGATTAAAAGATTTATTACATTTTATAATACCCTAAATAAACCATAGTCATCACGGTTCGTGAATCCCTAGCCCTCATACGGTTTGTGTGTCTGCCGAAGGAACAAGGCCCTCACGCACAGTGAAGGAAGAACGAAGGCCCTCACACAGCGAAGGAACGAACGGAGTCCGCCGCCCTCTCCTTCCTCTAATTCTATTGCCCTCTCCTTCCTTTGCAGTGCCCAACGTACGCGAAGGAACGAAGGAAGTGCGGCCCTCACGCACATGAAGGAACGAAAGGATGGAGTGCTCTGATTCCGTCGCGGTGCCGCCCTCTCCTTTCTCTGTTGTGCCCAACGCAGGCAAAGGAACAAACGATTTGCCACGTGAGCCCTTCATCTGCAGTTTGATTTTTTTTTTTTTTTGCATTTCATTTCTTCTACTTTGCCTTGGCAGCTTCTGCGCTATTGTTTTGCATTAATATAAAGTGTTTTTATTATGCTTTTTAACATTTCTGAAACTCACATGTAATGGTGTTAATTTTCATGAATATGTTATCTTAACACAAGATCAAGCAATGTCTTCTTCCAAAGCATTCTTTCAATTGAAGTGCTTTGGAATATGCATTGCTATGGTAAATGATTTGATCTAGCTAGTAATTGGAGGCATGTATTAGATCCTCATTGACATTTAGATCTTTAAGTTGAAACATACACTTTTAGAGCTAGGTTTTATGTGAGTATCCTTCCTGATTCTTTGGAAAAGTAGATAACATGCTCAAAGAATTAATTTGGCATTCATCAGTGATCTTTTTTAATTGATATCAACTACATTTTGAATTTTCTTGCCTATAAGTCATCATAAAATGTCAGATTCAATACAATCTTTAAAAAAGGATCCAGCATGGAAATACACAATATTGACTAATGAAGTCGATAACAATACTGTAACATGTATTTTTTGTGGAAAAATAACAAAAGGATGAATTACATGCCACAAACAACACCTTGTTGGAGGTTTTAGAAATGCTAGACCTTGCTCTAATTGCCCCGAGCATGTTAAGTTTGAGATTAAGGCATCCATGTTGAAGAAGAAGGATCTGAAAGAACATATTAATGACACTTTAAATGTCAACCTTGATGAAGGAGATGACTTTGATGTCATGGCATATGATGATATTCTAGACGCTGGTCCATCCAAAATGTTAAGGACAAGTAAATTTAACGCTTCTAGTCAGAGTTCAACATCAGCATCAATCTTCAAATCATCAAGACCCAAAGGACCATTAGATACTTATCTTACACAAAATCCTAAAGATGTAGTGAAGCGGAGAAAATGTCAATTTAGCAAAGAGATGGATGTCACTAAAAAGGAAATAAGGGAAAGGGTTATTCAAGTTTTCTGTAGATAGATGTATGATGCTGGTATTACATTTAATACAGTAAGATATGACAGTTTTCCTACTATGGCAGAGACACTTGGACAGTTTGGATCTAGAATGAAACCTCCTAGTTATCATGAGGTACAAGTTACTTGTTTGAAGAAAGAGATTGGACATACACATGAACTATTACGACCTCATCAAGAAGATTGTACACGATATGGTGGTTCTCTAATAGAGGATGGATGAACATCAAGGAATGGGAAAAGTTTAATAAATTTTCTTGTGAATTGTCCAAGAGGTTCAACAATTATAGAGTCAATGGATGCCAGTTCTTTTTTCAAGAATGCTGTGAAAATGTTTGAACTATTAAGTATATTAAGATTATTGGACCACATAATGTGATCCAAGTTGTTATTTATAATACAATTGAAAATGTTCTTGCAGGTCAGTCATAACCTAAACCTACATTATTTAATATGAAGAATAAATTTTTTGTGCTAACCTAAATTCCAATGATATTACAGGAAAATTATTGATGGACAAATATCCTCGCATTTGTTGGACTCCTTGTGCTGCTCATTGTTTGGATTTAATAATGGAGGACATTTTCAAAATCCAAAAGCTCAAGCGATGCTTTGAAAAAGCGGTGGCAATATACAGTTTTATATACTCTAGGCCTCGCTTACTTGATTGAATGAGAAGGTGCACAAACCAAAGAGCACTTGTTAAACCCGCCAAGACTCGGTTCGCAATGGCTTTCTTAACGTTACAATGCTTTCATCAACAATAACTGAACTTGAAGAAAATGTTTACTTATGAAGAGTTCATTTTGGGTCCGTATGCAAAAGAGATTAAAGCAAAATAATCTCAACAAACAATCTTGCAGCAATCATTCTGGACACTATTGTGTATGCCTTAAAAATAGTTGGGCCTTTATTGAAGGTTCTTAGATTGGTTGATGAAGAGAAGAGGCCCCCAATGACTTACATATATGAAGCAATGGATAGAATAAAAGAGACAATTGCTGCAAGTTTTAGTAATATTGATAAATATGATCAGATTTTAAAAATTATTTATAGAAGATGGGAAATACAATTGCACCGACCTCTACATGCAGTGGCACATTTTTTAAATCCTAAACATTCCTTCAATAATCCTAATATTGCCAAGGAAAAGAAAATAGATGATGGTCTTTATGCATGTATTGGAAGATTGCCTAAAGATGTAGATGAAGAAGATAAAATCAGTAATGAATTAAGTTAATATATTAGGGGTGAAGGACTATTTGGTATTCCACCCACTGTAAGACAAAGGACTACTCGATCTCCAGGTATTATTATTTGCATAAAATGAAGATTGATTAGCAAGTTTATAAAAATAAAAAATAAATATTTCATTTATTCCAGTTGATTGGTGGTTGGCATATGGCCAAGGAGCTCCCAATTTACAAAGTTTTGCTATCAAAGTTCTCAATTTAACATGTAGTTCATCCGACTACGAATGCAATTGGAGTATTTTTAAACATGTAAGTATTTATACGAAAAATGTGAAGCTTTTTAATATATATTCATAGTATAATAATATAATAATGTTTCAATTATAGCTTCATAGAAAACGAAGAAGCAAATTGGATCATGGCTGCTTAAAAGATTTAGTTTATGTAAAATACAATAGAACATTGATTCGGAGATATAATTATCGTGATGTGATTGATCATATTTCTTTGACTGAGATAGATGACGGAAATGAGTGGTTAACAGAAAAATTAGATGATGAGTCTGATGAAAAAATTGACTTTATTTCTGGAGAGGAAGATTTAACTTGGACAAGTGTTACTAAGGTTACTGGTGTTTATGATAAAAGCTACGACATCTGGGAGAGATCTAAAGGCAAAGAAAAAGAATCTTCATCAAGGCATGACATTGTTGCTATTGAGAATGAGGATGAGGAGGGTGATGAAGAAGAGTATTAAATAGGAGACAATGTTGATGAAGGTAACGAAGCTTTTTTGAAATTTACTGATGCTGATGATTCTCAAAAAGAGTAGATTAAATTCTTATTAAATTATTATCTTTGAAAAAAAGATTGTAATGTTTTTAATTATGAGATATTTGAGGTGCTATTTACTTGAGCTTATGCATGACTATGATTGTCCTTCTGTCTTTCATTATTATAATAGCTTGTATTTCAATTTAATGATATTTCATATTCATGCTTAGTTATTATTATTATTGTATAGTTTGCGCAATGTTCAAAATGGCGCGCGCCGTGCCGTGAGCTAAGCGCCAATGCTCCAAAGGAACCTTTGCGTTGTGGTGCGTCATACGTCGTTAACAAGTATGCTGATCATTGTTACCTAATAACAATTCCAAATCTTGAGTTTGGTCGAAATGTTGGCTAGGCTTATTCCTTCTTATAAAAGCTTAAAGGGGTGCAATATATAAAATTTGATATAGTTTACATTATAAGAATGTCTAGATGACAGTTATAGGTTTCAACAAACTTATCATATAGTTCAAAGTTCTTCCCTCGAAGATGAGTTTGATTGAAAAAAACTTCACTTTTCATCAAAGATGACACCTTTTAAAGTAAAAAAGTTTTTTTTATGGTGATCTTGATAACACTTATAGCATTTTCTTTTTAGTAGAGGAATACCCAATAAAGGCAGAGATGAGGATTTGACCAAAGCATGTCTGTCACCATTAGCTTGCTGCTTTTTCTTCTGCCTTACACATTTCCTCCCTTTGAATTTTCCTATTATTTACTTCTTTTTATTTTTTTAATTTCATCTTCTCATCAATCTTCCTTTATTATGCTTGTCCTCCACTTTACCTGGTGTCCCCAATTTGTGAAAAGAAAAACCTAAGTATTTGCATCGTCTTGGATTCGGATTGGCGAGCACTTAGAGATTTTTCTAAGGTTAGGTTATCAATGTTTTTTTGGCCTTTTTGTTGCAAGTGAGTTCGAATTGCATGGATTGAATGCTACATTGTGGGATTTTGAGTAGCTACAGAATCGTACAAGTTATCAATAGATTCTGTAAAAATGTGTGGTTGTTACTTAAATCCATAGATGAAGCTTGGGGACTTAGGTTGTGCCTTTTGCGATTGCTGAAAGAAATCAGATTGGTTGTCCATTTTCATTTCATGAAGTATTTTGGCTGGTGAATCTCAGAAATTTATGTTTTATAAGTTTACTTTGGAAGTTGTGAGCAAGATTTTTGGATTTGATTCAGATTTGAAAAGAAATTTCACAAGTGGTTCAGCATTCGTAATTTGTTCTTGGATCCTAGAGTTTGATTGCTTGGATGGCAGAATAGTTTATTCATTGCTAGGTGGAGCTTAATGCGCGAAGTATGATCTTTCTTACTGCTCAGAGTGGGTGATGGAAAGTGTTAATGCGATCTTACTAAGATAACTGCGGAAAAATGTTAACGACTTCAATAGTTGATCCATTTAAGTATCATGTAATTTTTAAAATTAGATGTTGTAGCTCTATCATAAGTTCTAGACTTTTGCTGATAGGTAACTATAACTAATGGAGGTTCGTTGTGCCATGCTTGATAACAATAAAGATGAGTAATTAGGTAATGTCAATAATATTGTGTGAGATGGATTTGTCCTGTAGCTATACATATCAACTTAAATGAGATGTTTGACATCTCATAATTGTTGATTTATCTGTTGATTGCATTCTAGTTATCTGACTTTTAATCTTATAAGCTGGTCTATAACTAAAGAGTTATTATCTATTGTGGGTTCTGGTTTCTATTATCCCAATCCAATAATATCGTGTCAGTTGCTTGAGTAGATCTAAAACTGAATATATGGAGTGTAATTTTAGTAGTAATAGACCTAGTGAGGGGATTGTGACTTTTGGCGATCAAGTCATTAATAAGAGTACACATTTTAGATATCTTGGATCTATTGTTCAGAGTGATGATGAAATAGATGGGGATATTATCAGCAGAATTCAAGTTGGATGGTTGAAGTGGAGGAATGCATCAGGCTTATTGTGTGATAGAAAAGTCCCCCTCAAACTTAAGAGAAAATTTTATAAGATGGTGGTGAGACCTGCAATGCTTTATGGTGCCGAATGTTGGCCATTAAAAGAGAAGCATAATACATAGTTAAGTGTTGCAGAGATGAGGATGCTCAAGTGGATGAGTGGCTTTACCCTTAGAGATAGGATACGAAATGAGCATATACGTGAAAAGGTTGGAGTAGCTCCAGTGGAAGATAAGATTAGAGAGAGTCGCCTTAGATAGTTTGGTCGCATAAAACGGCGGCCTTCCGATGACCCGGTTAGAAAAGTAGAGGTATTAGATTTGACTTATGTTAAAAAACGTAGAGGTAGACCTAAAAAGACTTGGTTAGAAAATATTAGAAATGATCTTTCTTTATTAGATTTAAACGACAATTTGACGTTTAACAGGACACAATGGAGAAAAAGGATTCATGTAGCCAACCTCACGTAGTGGGATAAAGGCTTGATGTTGTTGTTGTAGTTGCATTGTATCAATCATTTGTTAGTGCCCAAATCCTGATTTTTATCATTCATGAATGTTGACTCCTTAGAAGAGAAGTCAAGCCAACCATAATGAAGAAAAGGAAAAATCTCAACAAAAAAGAAGGAAGAAAAAAACAAAGGTCGAAAGATGAAAACCCTAATCTCGCATTAATACCATGCAAAAAAATAGAAGTAGAAAAACTATTTCAAATTTTATTTCTTAATTCCATATAAATTGTGGAACTATTTACAGACTTCTCCAAAGGGCTTACAATAAAAAATAAATCAAAGCAATTAACAAAAAAAAAAAAAAGAAGTTCCCAAGAGGAGCAGACGGATTGCAATCAAAAGGTCATAAAAGAATTAATCAAACACCTAGAACTCTTAATCAATGGAGATTTACTAATTTCTTCAAGACCAGTAACCCAAAGAAAATGCAAACAAATAGGAGTTTGCAACCATCTATTTACCTCTAACTAAGATTCAAATAAAATTTATCCAAGTAAATTGATGCTAAGGCCATGATTCCATCAACTCATACATGTAATCAGCCCAACTACACTGCATTTGACCATGCCAATGGATTCAAGACAACATAAAGTCAGTCAATATGCTGAACCACTTGAAATCCCCCATGGAAAGCTACTTCAAGTAAAATTAATAAAATTTTATGTCATATGATATGATTTCCATGGATAATATAAAAGATAGCTAACACTGGGGAAAGTAATACATTATTACGTATGTTGGTTTAACAAAGAGAATGCTAAAAACAGAATTACAAATTGCTTTTTGTTTAAATTCCAGAATTAGATAGCTATTATCACATTCTATTGTAACGATGATAAAATTATTTCAGCATTCTTATAAAGCATCATTCCAACAAATGATTCTGGAAAATATAGCATGCATACCTCAAAAAAAAAATGTCAGTAGTCAAAAGAAAGAAAATTTTTTCAACTTCATTCAAAAGGGAAAGTACAAAAAATCACCTGTTTTGCAAGATTACATGCCCGATCTGGAGAGTTGAGGATTTCATAATAAAAAACTGAGAAATTCAGCGCTAAACCCAGCCTTATTGGATGAGTTGGGGCAAGTTCCGCCAATGCGATATCCTGTGAATTGTCAAAATGCAGGCATGTAGCATTACAAAGGATGCATTATTGAAAATTCAGCCCATTGCTTAGAAAAGGTTATTTTTCAAGCTTACAAATATAAAAAATATATTTTAAGATTTAACATTCAACATTACAAAATAAATAAATAAATTGAGGTTCGTTACAATCCAAATATAGACTAGACTAAATTGGCAAAGAATGCAAGGCGGAAAACGGCCTCACCTGAGCAGATTTGTAAGCCAATAGTGTGCTCTCAGCAGCCTCCTTCCTCTCTGCTCCAGTTTTAAACTCAGCAAGGTACCTGTGAAATAAATTGCACGTGAATAAAATAGTGTCATGAAGCTTATTCATAAATTCCTAATTCCAAATTAGTAATTCCATAGAACCTGTGGTAATCACCCTTCATCTTTTGGTAAAAAACCTTTGATTCAGCAACCGTAGCAGAGGGAATCAGATGAGAATCGAGCAGCTTCAAGATCCCATCACAGATCTTGCTGAGCTCCTCCTCAATCTTGCCACGATATTCCTTGATAATGGCCACACGATCCTCATTGCCGCGGCTCTCTTCTTTCTGCTCAATGGAAGATATTATCCTCCACGAGGCCCTTCTAGCGCCTATCACATTTTTATAGGCCACCGAGAGGAGATTGCGCTCCTCCACAGACAGCTCATTCACACTTCCAGTCTTGGCCACCTTCTCCATGAACTCAACCATTTCTTCATATCGCTCAGCTTGCTCTGCAAGCTTGGCCATATAAACATTATCCTCACGAGAATACTCCGCAGGAGACATCTTTACTTCTGCTTTAACTTATGAACGAGTAATCTCTTCAAGATCTGTCGAAAAATCGAGCTTTACATCAAAATATAAGAAAGTATCTTTTTAACCTTAAAAATTGCCAAAGAAAATTAACAAGGGTAAACAAAATAACTTAAAAGAATCATTCAATCCTTTCATGCCAATATATGAGTTTCTCTTCAGCTTGCTTAAAAATCATTTCACTATAAAACACAAATCCTTAAAGAAATAAACAAAACGTAGAGAATACATAACTTTCTAATTTCTAAAAAAGTAAAACTGAAGAAAGAGGCGCAAAATTCAATTCGAACCATTGAAAAAAGAATACATCATAGCATTTCAATGTCTCTCACATGGAGAACCACACGAAGTAGCAGATAATTAACAATTAGAATTTAGGAATTCTGGAAGTAATTCAAAAATCGGAGAGAACAAAAAGATGATGAATAACTGAAATCACGCGACGCAAAACTAGACAAATGGGTTTCTGTGGGCAAGATCCAATGTTCCGCGCTTAGTGTTAGATGATGGAAGGAATATTAGAAGAAGAGATAGGGAGACGACGAAGCCCTACCTTGGCCTAAACGATCACGATCTCCTTTCCTCTCCTGCAAAGAGTTTCTCTGGGTTGGGTCCAAGTTGGGGAAGAAGATAGGGCGGAGGCTGGAAGACGACAGTCTCCTGGTAAAGCGACATCGCAACCCCTAAAAATGTCACGCCAATGGTATGTCGACACGTGGATATATTCGACCAATGTTGCAGACAAAAAATAAAATGAAAATTTGACTTTATATCATCCGGATTACCGCGCACTTCTTATTTTTATTCGGCAATATATATATATATATATATATATATATATATGCAAATTCATTTCAGAGTTTTTTAAATTTTTTATATTATTTATAAAAAATAATAAAAAGAAAATATCATTTATATTATATATTAAATTTATATATTTTACAAAAATGAAAATTAAAAAAAAAAATTAAAAGAGAAATTAAATTAAAATTTTTTGACATTTTTTAAAATTTTTATAGTATTTACCAAAAAAAGAAAAAAAAATCAAATCGTCTGTTTTTTTTCATTTTTTATAAATTTAGATAAATTTTAATTAAATTATATATTTATAAATAAAAAAATTTCAAATAAATTTTTATTTAACTATTTATTTTTTCTCTTTTTAAGTTTTCTTTTTCTGTTTTTAAATATACTATATATATTTAAGTTTATAATCTTACTTATTTATAATATCATTTATTAAAAATAAATAGTTAAAAAACAAAAATTAAAAATTAAAAAACTGTAGAACTGTTAAAATAATGTCAATTTATTTTTCTTCTTAATTTAAAAAATAAAAAACAAATAGTTAAATTGAAAAAAACTGCAGAAAGTTTCTTTTTTTTTCATTTTTTTATAAATACTATATATTTAATTTTATAATTTTACTTATTTATAATATCATTTTTAAAAAAAGAAAACTTAAAAAGAGAAAAAATAAAGTAAAATTAAAATTTATTTGACAATTTTTTTATTTATAAATATATAATTTAATTAAAATTTATATATATTTATAAAAGATAAAAATAAACTAAATTTGCCTAATAATTAAAATTTCTACCTCTATCCAATGAAATTAATCGATCTCATAAAATGTTAGATTAACTGTCTTAATTGTTATTCAGACCTCGTTTGGTAGCAGAAAGAGTTTTGGTGAGAAACGGATGTTCCAAAACTGCCTTTTATCAACGGAGAAGCAAAAATAAAATCTTTGCAAATCGGTATGATAATAGAGGTTTGAAAAATATAGTTTTGTAAAAGGTATGTATCCAAACAGTAACTGACGTCACTTTTCACGTTTTAGAACGGAAATGGCACTAATTACACCCAACCAAATCAAGCCTCAATTTGCATGATAACTTAGGGGATTTGAGTTAAATTAATTTGTAAATTTCTAGCTACTTATTTCAAGTGACACTCTAAACTCCGCAAGGCTGAAAAAAAGAGGCCTAGCCAAGTTAGTAATTCGTCTACCTTTACATGGCAAGTTAATGACTTCTTATAAACTCAATTGATGACTTCTACAAATCAGATATTCTAATTAGGCTACATGATACTAATATTTTTCCCGTTACTATATATTGACAAGTATGCAGTCAATCTTGTAACCCCCAAAATCCTATAAATATAAGTTTAGAGGACCATTTTGAGGATTCTTTGTAGTTAACAGAGAAATAGTTATCTTATATAGTGAACAATACTAGTAATAAAATTCCAGAGCTTCTCTCTCAATGCAAGTTCCATTTACCTTATTTCTCTTTTCTCTCTTCTCACTAGGTATGCATAAGCTTGAATAAGGTTCTATTCTTATATAGGATTACCAGAGAAGAAGGACATTATGCAATAACCCTAACTAAGAGAAAGGATATGAAGTGATAACCTTATTTGAGCTAAATATAAGTTATGGGGTGATAACTTAGCTAAGAATATAAGGTTTATGGGGTGATATATGTACATTAAAAGATATAACCCTTATTATCTTTTAAAAAAACACCCCAAATATATAGCTATGTAACCCATTGAAATCACAAACAAACTTTTTTTTTTTCTCGCTGAAAGCACAAACAAACTTCAAGTCCCAAAATATTTTGATTCTATTTAATATTTTTGCATAGAGATTTGAGTTCACTTTGAATTCAAAACTTAGCATGAAAATTTAAAGCATTAGAACATTTAACCCTAGCTTGATGCACTACAAGAAAAACTCATGTTTCTGGTGGCCAAAATCCCCCAGAAATCAACGTTATCCACCGGAAACATTGACTTTCTAGCAAATTTCCAATGGAAAATGGTCGACGGTAAAATACACGTTGGAAATATGTTTCCGATAGAAATACGTCCGTTGGAATTATTTTTGGCGGAAATGTATTTCAGAAACGACATTTCCAAGTTATTATTTCCAACGGGTTTTTGACCGGCATTTTCGATGGAATATATCCATTGGAATTACCAGCAGTTAAGCTGTCAATTATTTTCGCCAAGCTAACCGACGGACCTTACCGACGGATTAGCTGCCAGAATTTTCGGTGGAACTATTTCACTAGAAATAGTATAGTAATTCATCGTATCGACGTTTTCGATAGATAATCCATCGAAAATCTGCCAGAAATATATACCATAAATAAAAAAATAGTCATTTATCTCACTTATTCTATAACACAATAATCCTGCAAAACATATATATATCATCATCACATTTCAACATTGAACAGAAATATTAATACTAAATGTAATAAGATATTTGATCATAAAAAGATATTCTGCAATTGCCAAATAATTCTAAAATAAACATCAAGTTTGTTACACAATAAAAATGGACCATAAAATGTATAAACATATAGTAATAACAAAAAGCCTAATTAGACTATGTTTCATCATTATTCTCCTATATCGATACTGGCTGCTTTCCACTGAATTGCTCCCCCAATCTCTGGAACTCCTCCAATATTTGACTTTGTTGCATCTGCATTTGCATGTCAACTTGTGATTTTCAGACTTGATCTAGCTTGGTTGTAAGGGCAACCACCTATTGGCTATACATAGTCTCATGGCTACTTGCTGAGAAGCTGGAGCCACTAGAGGTCTACCCCTTGAATGCGTAGGCTTGCAAGCCTAAACCATAAACATATCCTTTCTACATTCCACCTACTGCTTGCGACCAAGTACGATAGTGATAATAATTTGCATCTCCCTTAGAGGATCCCTCACCTGCTCTAGCCTAACTTTCTTGAAGCCGTGTATACTCTTTCTACAAAAGTTAACATAAGATTGTTGACCTCATTTTTGTATGAGCTCAGTAGGACCAATCCAGACCTTAGGATCTTTCCAATCCTTAGGATCAATCTTAACTCCAGGATCAATCTGATCTTAGATCAATCCAAACTTTAAGGTCAATCCAAATTCAAATCAATCCTGACCCCAGATCAATACAATTTAAGATAAATCTAGATTCTAGGATTCTCCTAGACTTCAGACCCTAGGATCAATTCTAGACCCTAGGATTCTACCTGATTCTACATCATATAATCCTCTTAGACCTTAGGATTCTCCTAGATCTATCTAGAGCTTAGGATTCTTCTAGATCCTAAGACTATTCTAGATTCCAGGCCCTAGGACTTCCAGACCCTAAGATCCTCCTAGAAATCAAACCTTAGGATCTACTCTAGATCCTAAGATCCTTCTAGATCTTGAATCTTAGGATTCCTAGATCTTAGGATTCTTCTAGATTCTAGGATCTCCCCAGACTCCAGTCCCTAGGATCTATTCTAGACCCTAGGATTCCCTTAAGCTGATTTGGACCCTAGGACCTATTCTAAATCCTAGGATTCTTCTAAATCAATCCAAGCTTCAATTCAATCTAAGCTTAACTCAAATCATATCATTCAAACTCAAAATCCAGCTTAAATCCAGAAATTCAGGTTTAAACCTAAGGCTAAAGGTCTAAGTCCTAAAAGCCTTTTCCAGTGAATCTTTGAACATTTCAAAACCCTATCAAATGACCTTTGATTCAAGATCTATCAGTTCCACACTGATATGACATGTATCTAGAGGCAACCCTCCAAATTTGAGCTCATTCTGAGATCTCTAACCCCAGAAACTGAATTAAAATCCAAAGGTTGTAAAACCTTCAAATATTTACAATCTATGCCACTGGACCTACCACCCAGTGGATTTTGACCCTGGAGCTTTCTCCAAAGCCTCCAATCACCTCCAGACCCTTGATTATGACCTATTGAGCATTAAACTGCATTTTGTTGGACTCAATTTGACCCCCAGTTGACTAGGGGTCAAAATGACCAAAATACCCCTAGGGGTGTAACTGGTCACTTGAACCAAATGACCTCCAAATCAAATGCAGTCACTTCCAGCAAATTTCAAATGTCAAACCAAACCCATTGAACCCAGAACCAGCCCCTGGGTCAACCTGGTTGACCAAGTCAACCTAGTTGACCTAGAAGGCCCCTTTAGGGTCAAAACAGGTCATTTTGACCAAATGACCTCCTCTGACCTTGGGACCACCTCCATTGGTCTCCAAATGTCATTTCAAATCTGTTGAACCCATTTCCAGACCTTGGACCCACCTGATTGACCAGGTCAATCAGGTTTGACCTAAAGGCCCATTAAGGGCCCAAATAGGTCATTTCGACCAAATGATATCTCCAGACTTTGAGACCACCACCAGTAGACTCAGAATATTATTCTGAATTATTTGAACCCAATCCCTAACCCTGGGTCAACTTGGTTGACCAAGTCAACTCAGTTGACCCATTAAGCCCATTAAGGGTTCAAATAGGTGATTTGACCCAAATGACCTATTCAAACCCACAAACCACACCTACCAGACTCCATTTATTATTTGAGATTAATCCAGCCCATACCCTGGCCCTGGGTCAACCTGTTTGATCAGGTCAACTCAGGTTGACCACTTTCAACCCTTAAGCTCATTTAAACCCAATCAAGCTCCAGATCGATTTCAAACCCATTCAAACTTCTTTGATCACTTTCCCCAATGATTTGGACTTGATTGGACCCATTGACCTAGTCAATAGTTGACCTAGTCAACTGAGTCCAAATCTAGTCAAATTTGACTCATTTAGCTCAAAATCAATTAAACCATTCAATTCAAGCCTTTTAAGAACTTCAAACTCTCAATCTCAAATCAATAACTAATTCAAGCATATCTAAACAAATTTGAAGTCAAATCACCCTTGATTTGACTTGGTCAAACTATCCAATCTATTCAAACTAGTTCCTTAATCCAATCCATACAACTATTTCAAATCATCCCTATGTCATCAAGCCTCAAGTTTACTTCAAATTATGGCTCAAGTATTTGCAAATCTACTTTGGGTTGAATTCTAGTTGATTTGACCAAGTCAATTCAATTAAGCTTGGTCAAACTAACTCAAACCCTCTTAAAATATTCAAGCTCTAATGTCAAGCCATCAAACCCCCTTTGAATCAACCCAAGCAGCTCCCATGACCACTCTCATGCCACCTCATCAGTCAATTAGTCAAGTTGACTGGTCAAACAGTCAAAATAAGGCTTTAGGAGGGGTCAAAGTTGGTCAAATGACCTCCTAAACCTAATCTCCTCTAATCCAAATCCCTCCAGCAGCTTGAACTGACTCTGGAAGCTTCCTAGAGTCTATCATAGCCCTTAGATCTAGATCAAATGGCTCTTAGCCATCCCACATGCTCACAAGGTGACAAAACCCCCTTTCCACCTCATTTGTACCCTTGTCCTTTGATCCATCCGCTCCCAACAACTTCCTGGATAGGTGGAGGCCATCTAGAATCCATCCAAAGCAATCAAAACCGTCCATTCAATTTTGGGAAGATTGTATAGGGCAAAACCCTTCCTAAAGGTCTCATTCAACACGTACCATTTTTCTCTCCAGATTCAAGCCGCCCAGCTGAGCTCTCTGCTCATTCAAGCCTCCAAGAACCTCACCCACATTTTCCGATCGAATCCCACCGTCAAAGCCCCATCGGAGATCAAGATTCCGGCAAGTTCAAGCTCAAATCCTTCCTAGCCCACACCTGGTTGATTCAGACGTTTTCTGCTCGAGGGATCTTCTACAAATCTAAGCGTGGACAGACTACAATTTCAGAGAACTCAAAACCATTCCAATCCAACGGTTAGTTTTCCTTAAAACTCAAACCCTAGATTGAACACTTAGATTAAATTAGCATTTGATTAAGTCGTTATTTAACAATTCTAAGACTTCCACATAATTTCTGTTCACCTAGGCTATCTAGGTTTAAAATTTTGTTACATTTGATTGACCGGATCGAACAAATGAGCCAGAAAACCTATTTTAGGGCTCCTTCGTAACCTAGTTCAGGTGTACGAAATTTTGACCGTTGATCTAAAGATCAACGGTCGAAATCTCATCATACCGCGTTCGCTACGACCGCGTGTATGCAATTCCCGTTCCTTTTTCGTTTGGCTTGATCTGAACCACCCGTTCAAAACCGCGTGATCGAATTCTCGCCGTTCGATCTCGCTGAGCCGAGACGAAACAACGGGATTTAATCTCGGCCGTTGATTCGTTACAGCGGGCGATCCAATGGCTCAAACCCACTGCTGACTCGTTTAAGTGAAACCGCGTGAACGATTTAACGAATGACGCGTGTCTGACCGCCGCCGCGCCGTCGTCCACGTCAGCCCAATCATTGCCGCGGTTCGGGTGGACGAATCCAGGGTTGCCACGTGGCATTCCCGTCGTTTTTTTTAAAAATAAAAATGATTTTAGAATCATTTTAAAACTGTTTTTTTTTTATTTATTTCTTTTTTTTAATAAATATTAAATATTAATTTTAAATAATAAGATATATTATAGATTAATATATTTTAGAAATTAAAATTTAAAATTATTATTAATCTAATTTTATAATTATATTTTAAAACTATATTAATTTTGAACATTAATTATTATAAATTAATAATTAATATTTAAAATATTAAATATTCTATTAAATATTAATTATTAAGTATTAATTATCTGAAATAAATTATAACTTCAATTGATAATTGTTTTATTTAATATTTTAATTAATATTAAATAATTTATAATATTATTTAATATCAATTGATTTTAAAATGTTAATTAATATTAAATTATTCAATATTTTAATTAATATTAAATAGTTTATTATTTTAACTAATTTTAAATGATATGAAACTTTTATTAATATATAAATTATTTAATATTTTCATTAAATACTTTATATTTTTTTTATTAATATTAAATAATTTTAAGATTTTAATTAGTATATAACCTTTAATATTTTAATATTAAATAAATTATTAACTTTAATTAATATTGAATAATTTTAAAAAATTTAATTAATATATATTTTCTTATATTTTAATTAATATTAAACAATTTATTAATATTTTAATTAATATTAATTTTGATTAGAAAAAGTTTAAATATCATTTAAAATATTTTAAAAGTTTAAAATAATTTAAAATATCTAAATATCATTTAATATTTTAATTAAATATTTAAATAATTAATTAATACTTAATTAATTTTAAACTTAATATTAATCTTAAAAATATTTGAAAATTTAAATAATATTTAATTTAAACTATTTAATATTATTTAAATGAGTAATAATATTTTAATACTTTAATAATTAATTAATATTCACTGATTTAATTAATTAATATCCAATAATTAATTAATTAATCTTAAATTATTCTAATTTTGAAATTAAATTAATTCAAACTATATCTTATATTTCCATTAATTAAATATCTAATTATTAATTAATATTTAACTAATGAATAATAATTTAAATTTTTTTTTAAAATTGGTATATATATATATAAATAATTTTGAAATTCCAGAAAATTCTCAAGATTTAAATTAATTAATTGTCAAATTATTTTTAACCATTAATTAATTTGAAATTATTTAAAAATCCATTTTAATTGGTTTAAACTTCAACAATTCATAAGAAATTCATTTTAAATCAGAAAATTAAGTGTAATATATCAAAATTTTTAGAAAATTAAGCACTTTAATTTGAAATCAAATTCAGAGATCAAAACTTGATTAATTTTAACTTTTTGTAATTACTTAATTATTTTAATATTTAATTAATATCTAATTAAATATTAAGCCAATTATTTTGAAAATTAAGAAACTTATTTTCAAATGATCTTAGTAGATCAGTAGATCTCTCAATTAGATATTAAAATCACCCTAATCATATCTTAAGTATTCTTAATTTAAAACCTATATCTATATATAATTCTATGAATAGGTTAAGTGTATTTTGAAATTATTTTGAAATATATACATAAATACTTAAATATTTTAGGTTGAGAGATCTACTATGAAATTTTAAACATAGATCAACATATTTGAATAGAAATCATGTGGGAATGCAAATGAATGATTATGATCTAATCATTCATTAGTCTAATTAAGAATATTTAATTAGTATAAATCTTTGCATGTTTAAGGACATACACACACCACTTAGTTTAAGGCTCTCTTAGGCATAGGATTGATTGTGTTTGTATGTGTATTTATCATGCATATGTTAATCAAGGGTTAGTATAAACTTTGATTCAAACCCACTCAAAACTAGTGACATTAAGGACAATAATTAAGGACCTAAGTTTAGAGAACTTAGAAAAATTCCAATAATTAGGATACAATTTCAATTGACTTGAAACTTTGAACACTTGAACATAGTGACACTCTCAGCTCTAGAAAAATTTTCCACTGAATTTTGAAATCATTAAGCCCCTCAATTAACCTAATCAAATTTAAACCTTGATTAAACCATTTAACCTTCCAAAAATTATAATAAATCAAAATTAAATCCAAAAATTACACATAATACCTCAAACTGACCAAAATTAAACCCTTAATCAATGAAAAATAAAAGCTCCTTGACTGGACTTCAAAATTAAATTTAATTTGAGTTTAATTGAAATTCAATATTTAATTAATTTAATTAATTAAAAATAATTAAAAATTCCAAAAAATTTCTCAAACACTTGAAAATCACTCCTTAGGTCATTCCTGACCTTTGGAGTTGATTTCAAGAAGTTTGGAGGTCATTTGGATTCAAATCATAAAAAGGGTCTCTAATTAAATAATTTTGATAATTCATTAAATAGTCAAAACTTCAAAAATTCATAACTAATTCAAATGAACTCCAAATTGAACAAACTCAAAGGAATTCAACTCATAATAAGGTCTAATATTTATTAAAAATGTTAATTTTCTAGAAATCAATCAATTTTGAAAAAGTCAACTTTTGGTCAAATCTAATGCAAATTCAAGTCAAAACTTCAAACCTTCATAATAAAATCTAGAAAAATCCAATTTTAGTGTACTTATTGTCTAACTGATCGTATTAAGGTCTAGTATTTTAATAAAATATTAACTTTCCAGAAGATATTTTAAATCAAAAAGTCAATTTTTAACCCCTTAATTAAATCATTAAAATAATCCAGAAAATCTCAAAATTCAATAAATCATTCAAAATTCTAGAAAACATTAATTCAACATTAAAACCAGCAATCAATCAATTCTAATTAAAATTTAATCAACCTTCAAACATTAATCAAACTCAAATCACTTAATTATATCGGGTACCACTGGGTAACCCAGGCCTACGAGGCTATTAAATTAGCCCCAAGGTAGGTGAAATAAACTTCACGGCCTCGGTGTGAAACAAAGGTGGTATCCAACAAACAATTAAAATCAAGTTTAAGATCAATTCCAAGTCATTAATATTTAAATTCAAATTAAATCTTCCCTTAAACCTTCAACCAACTTGAACCTCAAACAACTTCAATCAAGTGCCTATTTAGGACATATCAAAGCCACACAGCCTACCTCACACACTTTAGATGGTTTGCTAGGACAACCAACTCTAGTCTTAGGCTAGGCCGGTGTTTACTTTTCTGCTACTTACGTGTGCCGGGTTTTCCGTGGTTTTCATTGCATGTTGGTTGCTAGATTTAAGTAATTGATGTTGATGTGATTGTTTATTTATTTACTGCACTCTGAGTTGATTGATTGTACGTTAGATTTACCCCTAGGCTAGGGACGTTTTATACTAATTCAATCTTATGCAGGTGGCCATGCTCATACAGGGCATAAATTAAAGGGGGCAAAAATCATAAATATTAAATTGCACAGGTGCTCCAAAAAATTGCTTAAGTCCCCCTTTAAATCAAAAAAGAGCATGGCCAAGTGTGGCTGTGATTGAGCATTTTTAAATTTCAAATATATAACTGCTTGGGATATTTCTAAATTGTTGATTATTAGGATAACCTTGCAGGTTGTTGAGTCTAGATTTTTAATTTTCATTAATGTAATTTGATTTGATTTTGAGTTGTATTATTTAAAGTACTTTGAGATTGAGATATTTAAAATCCAATTTGGAATCCAAAGAGGAAGGAACATCCCTTAGGGGAGAGTTCCTATCCATTTGGAGATTCAAATTAGGATGAAGTTTAAATACCCAAAGAGAAAAGATAACACCCCTATTCAGGGGGAGTTTCCTTTCATTTGGATATCCAGACCTGACGATCCAAGGAGTTCTAAGGAGACGAAGAAGTGAAGAACGAGAAGAATCTCAAATCTCAAAGTCACTTGAGTCTTAGGAGTAGAATCCGGGTTGTAGTCAGTGGTACCCGGCCACTTTACTTTCCTGCAGACCCTGGGTTGTATAATTAAGGGCACTTACCTATGGACTTTCAGTTTGAGTATTTATTTAATTGATTTAATTATTTAAATGATTTAATTGATGTGTTGATTGCGATTAAGGACCCGCATGCTTTTAGTAGTTTATTTGGCGCTATTGCATGTCGATTTTGATTTAGCCTGGAACCCGATCGGAGGCTCGTGAGGGTACGGTCATAAACCTTTTCTACTTAAACAAAATTAAAATTTTTAAGCTCAGATAGAAACTCTAATGCTCTTAAGAAGTAAGCCCGGACTCGCCGGGAGTTTTTCATGCATACATATTGACTTTTCTTATCCGTGTTAGGCACCTCCCCGCCTGCGGGTTCTGGCAGACCACCTGACTTATTAGGGTGCACTTCTGTCCAAGGGGATGTTGTGCAATCTCTAGGATAAAACCTATTTTTTAAGCCTATTTTAAAACTGCTTCATTTTGATTTAAGCATTTCATCGAGTCAACTAGCATGCATTGCATTAGATATAAATTAAAAATTGAGTCTAAATCTTTAATTGCATTTCTAGCTTAAGCATTTAACCCAACATATGTTAAGGGGTCAATTAAGATCTGCTCTAGATGTCGACCCCAATTCTTTAAGTCAATCTTAATCAATATCCCTAACCACTCTACATTTAAAGACTTTGACTCGTGGTTTTAAAGCGTTTAGGTGGTTTAGCTGGCTCCCCAATCCAGGCCGGGGTAAGTCCAGGATTGCATTGCATTAGCTAGGATTCGGGTCACTGATTTTCAGTACCCAATTTTAGACTTAAGTTCTGAGGTAAGTCTTCAATCTTAAGACCTCAATCTTTCGGGAATCTAATTCCCACTCTCTAATAAAATTGTCCACTTAAACATTAAATATCTTTCAATCTAATTCAAGCCCAACACTTAGGATAGTTTGAGGTATTTCTGAAGTAATTCAGAATCTCAAAACACCTCCTACCCTTCTTCCTTTGACTCCAGAAATAACTGTTCAATCTTGAACCATTCCCTATTGAAAATCCCAGTCCTTAACCTCCTTTGATATCGATCTTTGAAATCTTAAATAAAATTCGTATCGCTATTTTAATCGAGAGTGTTCGTAGGAAATTTTCTGGTTTCCTACGATGTAATTAACTACGAGGGCTTGCGCTCGTAGGAGATTTAGAAACCCAGACCTGATTTCAAAATCAAGCTTTTTCAAAACCCTTAATTAATTATCTTTGGGAAATTCAAACCTAATGATCATTATCGTCATATTTAAACTATCGATAGTGATTGATATCTTCTTTCTCCGGATAGATATATCAATTACAATCGTAATTTTAATTATGAAATTAATGATCTCTTATCTGAATTATTATAGTTAAACAATGGATTAAACATCATTCTGATTCTTCTGGATCATATGTTGTTTCTCCTTGAGTTTGACTACGATAATCAGATAAATTCAAAAATTTATAATCTGAACCTATTAGGGAACGATATGTTCACCTTTCGAGGTGATATATTATTCATAATAAGTGTTCGATTATAATAATTCAAATTCCAGAAATTTAACTTTCCCAAAGAAAATTAAACACTTTTTCAAAACTATATTTTTTAATCAAACAAAGATTAATCAATTTGTAATGGTGGCATGCAATCTCTGATAAATCATCTTTATAGTATAAAATACATCCATTAACACAATAGTCTATTTTTGTATATGTCAAATCAAGTTTGGAAATCAACTTCTTAGTCTGATATAAATTTATAGGAATTATATTATCTGTCGGGTTAGTCTCCTTAAGTAGCCCAATGAATTAATTAAAATATTATTTGCAACAGCCTATATTTTGACCCAGATAAATAATTTTTTAGGAGTTATTTTAAGCCAAAATTTAAAATAGTCTTCACCATAGCATTTATATTATAGTATTTTAATTACATAAATTTTTTCATAATTTTCAGGCACTAGTGTAAATCTTTAAGAAATTGACACATGTTAGTACAAGTTAGGATTTTGAGACCATCAGGTATCCATTTTACAAACTATTTTTACTAGTATTTTTAAATAAAATGAGTTATTTTATAAATTTTTTTTGTAATTTTAATGCCTCAAAAGAATTTTTATAAATTTATATTAAAAATTAATTAAATTAAAAAACTATATTAATATTATTTTAATATTATATTATAAATATTCTAAATATTTAATTCCAATATAATTCTTTATTAAAATCCTCTCTTCCTTAATGTATTCGGCAAATAGAGACTTGCAAAGAAAAAATTTGAGAAAATTAAGAGGGAAAGAAGCTAGGTTTTGGAGGTGGCGATACGTTTTTTTGTCCATAGAGCTTGTTGGGAAAATGGCTCCTCTTGCTGTAAGGAATAATTACTCTATCTCTGATTTCAATAATTTTATATTTTTGGTATTTTTCTAATTAAATTTATATTTTCATTACCAAAAAACAAGGATAAGTTTACATTGGTAAAACTTTTAATGCATAACTTTTTATATGTAATAAATCTCATCAACATGAACATTTTGATTGTAGCATATTTAATTTTTACTGATTAAATGAAAAGATATGATTTTTTGAAGTCAATGTATAGTATACAAATTTGATATTTCCATGTATTTATATATTTGTGCATTTCATACATGATATTAACTTATATTATATTGAAAAAGATAACATTTGCATATAAACAAGGAATGCTCACAGTTAACACTATAATGAATACAGGTTAGCTCTTAAAATATAATATCATGTGAAGGAGGATAAGCCAACGAAATTTCCTTTAAATAAAGGTTAGTGGTGTAATCCTAGTTGTCGCCTATAACTGATTGATTGAATTACGTCGATGGATAGAGGGTGATGACTCTTAAATGATTATTAAAAGCAACTTATAAAAATTGACAGATTGAGAGATATGACATATAATAGATGTATGAAAGAAAACATCACATTAAAACTTAATGTCCTGCCTTGCTTTTATAATTATACTCATGATGATGTTTACCTAATTGTACATTAAATTGATTTACAGATTGATAACTCATACTAGCATTAATATTGATACAATATAGTATATCATACTAACATAATTCATTGGATGATACAACTCTTTATCGTATGTCTTACCATTTGATAGATCTCTTTTGATTTCACTGATTATACTAATTTTATTATTAATTTATTAGATATTTATTGCTCATATTAAATGATGATTGATATTGACTATAATTGAACATTCATATTGATTCTTTTGCATTGCATTGAAAGTAGTGATAGATTTTTAGTTTTTTTGCTAGGCTTTTTAGCTCATTATATATGATTTAAATAATTTTAGGTCAGAAAAGTGGTCAAGACCAGTTGGGGTAAGGTTGACAAAGATCCTCAGGTTTTTTTAAATTTTGTTATATATTTTCCTTTATTTTTTATAGCTAGCAGTTTGTGAGATTAGTGATAGTGTGATCTCCTCGCTAGTGTAAATGATATTTTGGGTGAATAAATAGTAAATATCTTGATGCATATGATTTTAGTTGATTTCACTAGTTATTGTTTATATAGATTCATTATTTAGAAGTTCTGGTTGATTAATTATAAAATAAAATAAATAATTCTTCCAAATTTAATTCTGATACATTACATTCTTGGTAGACATTATTATCTATCTTAATGCATAACATCTTTATAACAATAGATAACTCTAAGTGAGTAGTGCACCCCTTCCAAATTGATTGTTGAGCAGCACACAACAAACCATAGAAGTTTTATACCTCCTTTTTTATTCAAATTGTATCCCAATTGCTTCATAAACTAAGTCCTCGAGCGTTCATATATTTTCTTCCTCAGTTATAGTAAAACTTATAGATGGGTCACATTAAAAATCAAAATGTAACTCATACTCATCATGAGAAATCTAATACCAATATTCTAGCATGAATCTTTTATGATATAGATCAACAATTATCTCATTTGTTGTGAGGGGCATTTAATTTTCACATTTAGAACACAGATAACAAAACCTTCCATCCGAGATAAAGCAAGGTTATTGATAGGTTATCTGGATGAAAAAAATTCATCACATTAATGAACTCATCTGTTAATATCTTTCGGCATTGCATCGATTAGTTATACATCCAACTTCTTTATTTTCTAATATCCATAATATGAAGAATTTATCTTACACATAATATGAACTTATTAGAGATTAGAGTGAAATTTATTGAAGAAAAAGTGATTGAAAAAAGGCTTTAATTAATTTGAACATGTGCAATGAAGGATAAATAATACCTTAGATGAGTTGATAAAGCTAATATCAAAGGATTATAAAGGAAAATGGATAGACCTAGAGTTACATGGATATAATTCAAAATGATTTGCAAATTAGATGGTGATAGTTGCTAATCAACATAACTTAGTGTTGTAAATCTGAATTCAATTATTATGATTTTGATGATAACAAATATTTTTGTTTCTGTTTGAGTGTCTAACCTTTCAGGTTCGCAAGATCAATTGCAATTCAAGCTAGCTCAAGATCGAGCCAGTCTATTTTTGTTTCACGTTCAATGTAATTTTTTTATCTTTCTTGAGTAAAATGTAATGGATCCCTAAGCTAAGTAACCTTACACACACATACTCAGGGGGAGATTTTTTGTGAGTTAGAGTTTCTATTTTGATTTTATTCATATCATCCTAGACGATAGTGATATCATCCTGGATGATCCATTGAAAATAGAAACCTAATTAGAGCAACCATGTTAAGTCGGTATGATTAAACAGATCGTCCTAGACGATACTTCCATTATACATGATGATATGCTTAAATAAAAAATTCTCAGCTGCCAGACTAAGTTAGGTAAATTTTTATTTTTAGTATTTTGGTCTAATCGTCCCGGACGATATGTGTATCGTCTAGAATGATTCATTAAAATCATGCCTAAATTAGTCAGGTGATTAAAAAAAATAATTAAGGATTGATTGATTTAATCACATTATCTCAATGATCACAAGATTATCCTAGACGATCAATTAAAAATCCTTATCATCTAGTGTATCTCACCTGGATGGCCCAAACTATCTGTCGGACGATACTGCCATTTTTGAATTAATCATGCAGGACGATAGATATATCATCCTGGATGATAAGGTCATTTTAAAATCGTCTAGCATATTTATCCTGAATGACCCGAACTATGGGCCAGACATTCTTGGTCATTTTTGAACTAATCATATAGAACGATATACATATCGTCCTGGACGATCAAGTCATTTTCTGTTGATCGTCCAGGCTTTCTCCTGGACATCCCGAACTGTCAACTAGACGATATTCCCGATTTACAATAATCCTCTAGGATGATCGCAGAATCGTCCCGGACCTGAATAAACTATATCTTCTAATCATCCAGAGGAACCAGATCATCCATGCCAGAAGGTGATGATTTACACTGATCGTACAAGACGATCAAATGATTATACTGGATGATCTTTGATGATACGTTAAAATTTAGGGCAATTTTTGAGCCCTTCTATTTAAGGTCTCTTTCTTGCTATTATTGAGATCTTTTATCATTGTCATCACTTGAGAGATTCTTAAGAGGGAGAGGGAGAGTTTGGGAGAGAGAGAGGATATTGTGAGGGAGAATTTGTGAGGTGTTCACAAAGGTTACTCCAAGCAAGGATTAGAGTCATCGTCTCTAGTCGTCGTCCCTTGTTCTTTGGTGTCTCTCTGGGAAGGATCGTCTGCAAGAAGATTGAGGTTCTCTGGCTGCTTCAGGAGGAAGCAAAAGGAGGTAAGATTCTCTGCCTGCTTCAAGAGGAAGCGAAAGGAGGTAAGGTTCTCTGCCTGCTTCAGGAGGAAGCAAAAGGAGTCTGGGTTCTTTACCTCACCGAGTTGGTGAAAAGGAGTTTTATAAAGGCTTCTCCGTCTTGCTGTGGGAGCAAAAGGAGACTCACTGAGTTTTAGTATAATACCTAGAGGGGAGGTTTCAGGGAGTGGATGTTGGTTAAGTTGACTGAACCACTATAAAATCTAGTATGTTTATTCTTTACTATTTTATTTTTTAATTCATGCATTTTACTTTTCTGTGGAGGATTATGTGGTAAAGTTGTTGTTCTGTTTGATTAAACATATCCACATCAATATTATTTTGTAATTATTTTAAAATATTTGAAAAGGTTTTCAAAATCTGTTCTGCTTAAGAATTTTTTTAAAATAACCAAAGGCAGCTTGATGCATGTGAGAAGAAGAAAGAGAAGACTGTGGCGCTGAAGGCTAATGACATGGAGACTAATTCTTCTGGGTTTGAAAGCTATGATGTTGCCTTAATCACTAGGCAATTCAAAAGCTTTCTAAGGAAGAAACACACGAACTTTCAGAAATGGAACAAAGATAAGAGTAGCAAAAATTCTAAATACACTTCTGATATAATTTATTTTGAATGCAAGAAGCCATGCCATATAAAAGCTGATTGTCCTACACTTAAGGCTCACCCAAGTAAGAAGAAGGGTGAGGAGAAACCCAAGTTTATAAAGGATAAGAAACAGATCCAAAAGGCTTTTCGGGCGGATTCTGCATCTAACTCCTTTGAGACTGAAGCTGAAGAGGAGATTACAAACTTGTGTCTGATGACAAATGAACATCTTGATCAGTCTGATCAAGAAGAGGTATGTGAACTAACCTACAATCAATTACTTGATCTTTATGAGAAAATCCATTATTCATATAGAAAACTTAATAAAATACATGCTAGTCTGAAATTAGAATTCTTAAACTTACAAAAAGAGCTTGAAGTTTTACTTAATGATCATTCTACATTAGATTGCAATCACATGTCATTACTTGATGAATTTGATAAGTTAAATAAAAAGCATTCTGAATTGATTATTGAGTATGATTTATTAAAAATATCACATGCTGATTTAGAAAAAGCGTTTAAAGAACTAGACACCATGGCATGTGATTTAGATAATGATGAGCATACATTGAAACTAAAAATTACAAGTCTTAAAAAAAATAAATTTTTAATTATAAAAACTAGCGTATTTGAGAATAACAAAACACCTCCTATATTTACATAATTTTACAAACCTCCATCATTTGAAGAATCTCATTCAAAATCATCAAAACATGCATCATTCAAACCTAGGAAGAGGCACTATCACCCCCATAGATTAGTTAATCCTTTTCCTGGCGTTAAATATTTATCATGTGGCATGTTAGGACATCTTCCACACTTGCACTGTTCACTGTATTACATATTAGGTGTGGTGGCCCAAATTACATGATTCATAGTATAACACACATGCATTGCATTCTTCTTTCCATAAGAAGGAACCCGAACTTATTTGTGTTTCTAAATTTGATGTTTGATGATTTTTTGGGATGCTCTCGCACAAGATCTCGTGAGAGCATGTGGTACCTAGATAGCAGATGCTCAAGACATATGACTAGAGATACAAATCAATTCATTTTGCTGGAGGCCAGGGCTGGAAGCAAGGTTACTCTTGGAGATAACACCACCAGGAAAGTGGTGGGCGCAGGTATAATTGAAAACTCCAAGAATCTTTTAATTAAAAATATTTTGTTTGTCGATGGATTAAAACATAACTTATTTAACATCAGTCAACTCTGTGAAAAATGGTTTAGCATAAAATTTCTAGCAAATACTTATATTATCAGCTTAAATAATATTACTATTTTGTAGGGTAAGATGATCAACAATATTGATATGCTTCATTTAAATAATATTGAGTATGCTGTATTATTTTGCTTGAAAACTACTGATGATGAGTCTTGGCTGTGGCATAGGAGGTTATGTCATGCCAGCATGAGAATACTTAGAAAAGTAACCCAAAAGGACATAGTTAGAGGTGTCCCCAAGCTTAAGTTCACTGAGGACCACCTGTGTGATGCCTGTCAACTAGGAAAGCAAGTCCATTCCTCTTTCCACTCTATTAAGGATATCAGCACCTCTAGACATTTAGAAGTCCTTCACATGAATTTATTTGGACCCATTAGCACTGCCAGCTTAGGGGGAAAAGTCTATGATTTTGTGATTGTCGATGACTACTCGAGATTTACTTATATTAGATTTTTGTCACATAAAATTGAATTATTTGATAAATTTAAATCTTTCTCCACTTAGATTCAGAAGAAGTTAGGTTGTGAGATCTTGACCATCCATAATGATCATGGTGGTGAGTTTAAAAACATGATATTTGAAACTTTCTATAAGGAGTAAGGGATTAGCTATAACTTTTTAGCTCCTAGGACTCGTCAGCAGAACATGGTAGCTGAACAGAAGAATAGGACCTTAGTCGAAGCTGCTAGAGCCATGCTTGATGAGTATTCACTTCCAAAATACTTTTGGGCAGAAGCGGTGAACATAGCCTGTTATATGTTGAATAGGGTGATTATTAGATCCAAACTGAATAAGATGCCCTATGAGATTATTAAGGGTAGAACTCCAAAACCTGTCTCACCTCCATATCTTTGGCTGTAAGGTCTTTATTCTTAATAATGAGAAATCATCTTAAGAAAAATTTAACCCAAAATCTGATGAAGGAGTGTTCTTAGGATATTCAAGTGTGGGGAAATCCTTTAGAGTGTTTAAAAAGAAGACATTGGTGGTGGAAGAGACTACTCATGTAGTGTTTGATGAATCTGATCCTAATGAGTTTAGAGCTGAGGAAGAAGAGAAAATATGAGAGATTAACCAAGGAGTAAAAAAATGCAAATATAAAGGAAATGGTAGAACCTCAAAACATATTGCTTAGAGATTAGAGATATTCTTTGAGTCATCCTAAAGAACTGATCTTAGGAGACCCTTTTGAAAATGTTAGAACTAGACATGGACTTAGGAAGGAAGTAAACCATTCTGCCTTTATCTCAATGACTGAACCCACCAATATCAATCAAGCCCTTTCTGATGAATTTTGGATCTTAGTTATACAAGAAGAACTTAACCAATTTGTGAGGAATGATATTTGAGAGTTAGTAGAAAGACCTAAGAATCAAAGTACAGTGGAAACCAAATGGGTCTTTAAGAATAAAATGAATGATTCTGATGTGGTGGTTAAAAATAAGGCAAGATTGGTGGCTAAGGGGTACAACCAAATAGAAGGGATTGATTTTGAGGAGACCTTTGCCCCTGTAGCTAGATTTGAAGCTATTAGAGTGCTATTAGCCTTTGCTTGTTATAAGGGATTTAAGCTTTTTCAAATAGATGTCAAGAGTACCTTTTTAAATAGGGTAATAAAAGAAGATGTCTTTGTAGAGTAACCCCTAGGTTTTAAGAGTTCTCAATATCCAAATCATGTTTATAAATTAAAAAGGCATTATATAGATTGAAACAGGCACCCAGAACTTGGTATGAGAAGCTTGGCACATTCCTACTAGAAAGAGAGTTTGTCAAGGGGAGCGTAGACACCACTCTTTTTTTGAGAAAAATAGGAGATGATTTATTCATTGTCTAGACCTATGTTGATGATATATTTTTTGGATCTTCTGATAAATATTTATGTGATGATTTTTTTAAGATAATGAGTAAAGAATTTGAGATGAGTATGATGAGAGAATTGTCCTACTTTTTGGGATTTAGCATAAGGCAAACAGATGATGGAACCTTTTTTAATCAATCAAAATATACTAAGGACATCTTGAAAAAATATGAAATGGACAAAGCCAAACCAATCAACACTCCCATGAGTTTCAGTGTTTAGTTAGATAAGGATTCAAATAAAAAATCTGTTGGTCAGAAGAAGTACAGAGGAATAATTGGATCACTTTTTTACGTGACTGCTAGCAGACCTGATATCATGTTTAGTGTTTATCTTTGTGTTAAATTTCAAGCTGATCTTAAAGAATCACACATGATTGCAGTTAAGAGAATTCTTAGATATCTCTTAGGGATCCAAAACTTAGGAATCTGGTATCCTAGGCACAACACCTCTTTTAAAATTATTAGATATTCTGATTCTGATTTTGTAGGGTGTAAGGTGGATAGAAAGAGCACTTCTAGAACATACCAATTCATAGGACAGTCTTTAGTCTCCTGGTCCAGTAGAAAATAAAACTCGGTTACACTTTTCACTGTTGAAGCTGAGTACATTACCTTAGGAAGTTGTGTGGCCCAAGTCCTTTGGTTGAGGCAACAAGTTCTTGATTTATGATTTTCTATTTGCACAATTTCAATTCTATGTGATAACACCTGTGCCATCTGCATCTCTAAGAATCCTATCCAATATTCAAGAATCAAATACATTGATATATGACATCACTTCATTAGGGACCATGTTACTAACGGGGATATTGAGCTACACCATATAGCAACTAAAAACCAACTGGCTGACATCTTTACTAAACTAATGAACTTTAACACATTTAGTATTTTAAGAACCAGATTGGGTGTGATTGACATAAATATATGAATTTGATGATTACTGATTTCTGAAGTTTCTATTTTTCAGTTTTTCTTTATTTTTGTTTGATTTGATTATCTGTTTCCTTTTTTATTTTTATTCTCTGCTGATTTTTTTTTGTTGTTGTTTACCCGATTTGGTTATTTCTTTTTATGCGCTTTCCTGTTGTTGTTGATTCACTATTTATTTTCTTCAGAATCAGATCACTGCTCACTACTACTGACAAACTTGATTTCTAAATGAGAGTTTTTTTCTTGTTTTTATTTAGAAGCTTGTAAGCAGTGATTGACCTCTCTAAAATAGTTAAAGGGAAGAAACATTGATAATTATTTCTCTTCTTCTAACTCCTTTAATGGTGTATTATTCCTTTTGGATAAAAATCTTTTTAAAAATTTAAAAATTGGACTTTAAAATAGTAATCTATTTTATCTTCCTATAGTAATCTATCTCATATGATTAGTATTCCAAATTATTGAATCACTTTCATGTTTTCTTAATCGAGTGATTACATTTATCATATGAGAATTGTTCTATTTTGTGGTTTACTTTTCCTTATCTAAGAGAGTGAATTTTTCTTATCTTATATCTGGAAGAAAATCTTATAACTGAGAGTATTTAGAGGTTTTAAAAGAAAGGAAGCTTGCAAAAGATGCGCAAAGTGTACCAATCAACTTAAAATAAAAGAGGCATAAAATAAGCCCAACTGAAAAGATGTGCAATATTTGTCAATAAAATTAAAAAGATACACAAAGTGTATTAAAATCAAAAGATGCATAAAGTGTGCCAAATAATTAAAAAAAGAGGCACAAAATGAGCCCATATAAAAATAAGCTTCCTCTTCTTTCAAATCTTTAAAAAAACTTAGAAGAATTCATGCATCCTTAATATATTCAAACACTTGAGATTGAAAATTATGATTGCTGGTTCTTTAATTTGCGATACTATTTTATTAGATATTTTTTTAGAACGAAGTTTGAAAAGATCACTTTTATTATCTAATTTTTTTCTTCTGAATTAGATTTTTATTTGAAGGAAATTTAAACCTGTAAGGTTTCCGAGGTAGGAGTTATGAAAATCAATTTTCTAACCTTTATGAATTTCAGCATTGTCAATTTTTTTCTTATTGGTTTCTGAATTGAAAATTATGAAAAAATTTTGATTTACTGGAGCGGATCAATTAAAAAAAAATTGTGTTGTTTCCTCATTTATATTTCTTTTTCTTTTTTTTATTGTTTGATTTTAATGTTTTTTGTGATTTTTGGGTCCCTTGATCATTTCTCTCCATCCTTCATCTTTTTTTCATTTTTTGATCACATCATCCTAGAAGATCCCCACATCATCATAGACGATATGATCGAATATTCCCATAATGATCCAACGGCTGATCTAATCCAATTATTAGTGATCATCTTGAATGATACACTACATAGTTCTAGATGATACACTACATCGTCTTGGATGATCCGACTGCCTTTTTGACCAATCATCTTGGACGCAATTATTGCTACCTATCATTTTGGATGATCCTGCAATTATCCTGGACGATATGTCCAATTCTTATTTAAACAGCTAATATCAACCATTGTTTCACCAAACTTTCTTTCTATCCTTATTCAATCCTCTTCTCATGGATGGTGGCAAATAATTTAGGCATCAGGGTGCTAATTCCTCAAGGGGGATTGTCGACCCCTACTTCACTGATGCAGTTGATTAGGCTGCATTCCAGTGCTATCTCGATGTGGGGATTACTCAGTCAAAAATCGTGAATCCATGCATTCTCACTTATCCGGTACTTAACCTTTTTGCTCACACCTCCCTCTCTTTTATTCTGACACTGGCTTTTCCATTTAGCACTGAGCTTCTTCATGTTTTCTTTGTGAATCTTCACATTAATTATGCTTACACCTCCCTCTGCTCTTATGTTAATCATCGCCCAGTAGAATTAACCACTCAAGACTTTCATGATATTCTATAACTTTTTATCACTAGCGATAAACTTCATCTTTTATCCAATGACCCTGACTTTAACTGGAGTGTTGCTAACCAGTTTTTTAGAAACACCAATACCCCGTACCATGATAATACTTGCTCTTCCTTATTTAAGGATGCTAGGATAATCCAGCATGTCCTTCACTCCTCTATTATTCCAAAGGCTGGGGACCGCATCCATTTTACCCCCTTGCTCTCAATGACTACCTGTTACATCATGGCCCATCATGACTTAAATGTAATTGATCTCCTATTTTGCTACATTGAACACCTAACTAGCATTAGGGATCCGGGCCATAGGAGACGTGCCAACCTAGCCTTAGGACACCTTATTGCCTATGCTCTTGAAACAAAATACAATCTTCAATATCCAGTTCCAGTAAATATCCCTCCTTCCTTATACTCCAACAATTCTTTCCATATTCTTCATAATGCTCGTCTACATCTGGAGCCTAGCACGGATGTTGAGGGAGAAGAGGAAGAGGCTGCTCCTGAACCTATTGCACCTGTTCCTCTCCGTATGGAATCATCGTTGGATCACTTGGTGCACAGGTTTGACTAGTGGGAGGCCTGCTTTGACTCCTATGTGGTTGCCCAGGAGCAACAGCATGCTAAGGATGTGAATCGATTCAATGCCTACATCGCCCAGTATATGACCTAGTTTGAAGAATAGTTTGCCACCCTTCACTGTCTGTTTCAGCCACCACCACCACCTCCTCCATCTGATCAGGGTCCCTCTTATTTCTAGTTTGATTGCTTTTCCTATTTTTAGTGATGTTTTTATACTGTCTTTATTTGCTTTTCTATGCTGTTTCTTTTTTAGTTTTCCCCTTTTTGAGATGTCAAAAGAGGGAGTAGTTTAGGTTATTAGTATTCTGGGTCATTATTCTTTTGAATTATCAATATTTAGTATCCTTGTACTATTTGCATGGTTAATAGAATTTGCATTGCTTAGTTTTTCTTGTTCTGTGTTTATTCACTAAATTGGAATTTTCTAACGAATATTTGCCATCATAAAAAAGGGAGAGATTGTTGTAAATCTAGATTCAAGAATTACGATTTTGATGATAAAAAATATTTTTATTTCTATTTGAGTGCCTAGCCTTTCAGATTTACATGATCAATTATAATTCAAGCTAGCTCAAGATCGAGTCAATCCTTTTTTATCTCACGTTCAATCTAATTTTTTCACCTTTCTTGAGTCAAATATAATGTAATGGATCTCCAAGCTAAGTAACCGTGCACACACATACTCAGGGGAGATTTTTTGTGAGTTAGAGTTTCTATTTTGATTTTGTTCATATTATCCTGGATGATAGTGATATCATCCTAAATGATCCATTGAAAATTAAAATCCTAATTAGGGCAGCCATATTAAGTCGGTCTGATTAAGTAGATCATCCTGGATGATACTTACATCATAGAGGATGATATGCTCAAATAAAAAATTCTCAGCTGATAGACTAAGTTAGGCAAGTTTTTATTTTTAGTAATTTAGTCTAATCATCCCGGACGATGTGTGTATCATCCAGGATGATTCATTACAATCATGCCTAAATTATTTAGGTGATTAAAGAAAGTAATTAAGGATTAATTGATTCAATCACATCGTCCTGGATGATCGCAAGATTGTCTTGGATGATCAATTAGAAATTCTCATCATTTAGTGTATCTCACCTGGATGACCCGAACTGTCTACCAGATGATACTGCCATTTTTGAACTAATTGTACAGGATGATAGATATATTGTCCTGGATGATCTGGTCATTTTGAAATCATCCAGCACATTTGTCCTAGATGACTCGAACTTTGGGTCGGACGATATTGGTTATTTTTGAACTAATCATACAGGACGATATGGACAATCAAGTCATTTTCTTTTGATCGTCCAGGCTTTTCTCTTGGACGCCTCGAATTATCTGCTGGATGATATTTTTGATTTACACTAATCGTCCAGGATGATCGTAGAATCATCCCAGATGATCTGAATAAACCATGTTTTCTAATTATCTAGAGGAACAAAATTATCTAGGCCAGAAGGTGATGATTTACACTAATCATACAGGATGATCGAAGGATCGTCCTGGACGATCTTTGATGATAAGTTGAAATTTAGGGCAATTTTTGAGCCCTTCTATTTAAGGTCTCTTTCTTGCTACTATTAAGATCTTTTGCTACTGTCCTCACCTGAGAGATTCTTGAGAGGGAGAGGGAGAGCTTGGGAGAGAGAGAGAGAGGATCTTTTGAGGGGGAGTTTGTGAGGTGTTTATAAAGGTTACTCCAAGCAAGGATTCGAGTCATCATTTCCAGTCATCGTCCCTAGTCCCTTAGTGTCTCTGTGGGAAGGATCTTCTGCAAGAAGATCAAGGTTCTCTGCCTGCTTCAGGAGGAAGCAAAAGGAGGTAAGGTTCTCTGCTTACTTCAGGAGGAAGCGAAAGGAGGTAAGCTTCTCTACCTGCTTCAGGAGGAAGCAAAAGGAGTCTGGGTTCTCTACCTCACCAAGTTGGTGAAAAGGAGTTTTATAAAGGCTTCTCCGCCTTGCTGTGGGAGCAGAAGGATAGTCACTAAGTTTTAGTACAATACCTGGAGGGGAGGCTCCAGGGAGTGGATGTAAGTCAAGTTGATCGAACCATTATAGAATATGGTGTGTTCGTTCTTTACTGTTATTTTTTAATTTCTGCACTTTACTTTTCTATGCATGATTGTGTGGTAAAGTTGTTGTTCTGTTTGATTAAACATCTCCACATTAACATGCTTTTGCCATTATTTTAAAACATTTGAAAAAGTTTTCAAAATCTATTCTGCTCAAGAATTTTTTTAAAATAACCAATTCACCCCCCTCTTAGTTAGCCTTGGGCTAGTTCACAAGGGTTTAACATCTCTAACAAAATTTCACTTAGTTCACTATAGCTTTTGAACTATATATTCTTTTTAGCAGTAAGATATTATTTAGTACGCATTTTTCTCACTTCTTTAGTATTATATCTTGAATGGATAAACCTAGAGTATGCTTTATTCTTTAAAATGGATTGACCTAGACTATGCATTTTCTTGACGTTGATCACATTGACATAGAACTTTTATATAGAAATATATCATTACAACAATAATAACAACATCAAGCCTTTATCCCACAATGTGGGGTCGGCAACATGAATTATTTTTCTCCATTATGTTATGTTAAAGTCAAATTCTCATTTAAATTTAATAAAAGGGTCATTTCTAATATTTTTTTATCAAGTCATTTTAGGCCTACCTTTATCTCTCTTAACATAGGCCAAATGTTATACACCTACTCTCATACCCAGGTCATCAGAAGACAATTGTTTTATGTGATGAAACCATATAAGGTGACTCTTTCTAATCTTAACTATCATTAGAGCTAGCCTAACCTTTTCATGTATATGCTCTTTTCTCATTCTATCCCTAAAAGTAAAGCCACTCATCTTCCTAATCATCTTTATCTCTATAACACTTAACTTAATTGTAGGCATCTCTTTTAATGCCAACATTCTATCACAAAACAAGCCTGAAAAACATGTCCCATAACCATATAATGGAATTTTCCCTTAAGTTTGAGGGGTATATTTCTACCACAAAATAGGCTTGGTTCATTCCTCCACTTCAACCATCCAACTTGAAGAAATTTCTTTTGAAGAAATAAAAAATATTCAAACCGAAATGGTTGAGGCTAAAAAACTTACGAAGAACACTGGCAAACAAGAAGATGAATGAGACGGTGAATGGTAGTACCATGGAAAATGAGGCAACGAACAACAGCGAACGTCAATGAATGACAGCAAACGAGACATATGGTAAACCATGGGAGATGACTCATATGAACGGGAGCAGTGAACGAGAGCGGGAATGGGAGAAATCACATAATAAGAGGGCAGACAACTGCAAACAGTAGCAGAAATGAGAAACATGGCTTGTTCCGATAGCACAACTAGTGGATTATCCACCGAAAACTTTTTTGGCAAAAATTCTGCTGAAAATTATTCGACCAGTTTAAGTAGGCTGGCATATATTTTGCCAGCTTATTTTGTCGGCTTAAAATAGACCAGCGGCTTACCCGACGGTTATTCCGCCAGAAACATTTTCAGACATTTTCCATCAAAAATATCATCGATTTTATTGCTGATATTTTTGGAGGACTTTTATTCGTTGGAAAGTGTCCACCGGAAATAACAATTTCTCCTATTGTGATGGCAGCCCCGAGAATAAAAATATGTGTTAAGATATTGAATCAAGACTATTAAGAACTAGACTATTATTTACTAAGATAATGAGAGGATATTTATTTAGCTCAAAAAAAATAAGCATGGGAGATTAAAGAGGTTATGTAAGGGCTTTGCTATCATGACAAGACAACTTCTTATTATGGAAAATTATATTAATGATAAAGTTCACATAAAGAATGAGAAAGGTTTCATTAACTCTTTAGTATAATTTTTATTACTAGGCCTTTTAATTTAACTACCTAAGTGCTTATTATATCAAGTGTAGGCGATATAATGTAAATAATGAGGAGAAAACCCATAAGAAGAGTATTAGGTAATGGACTCTCATTATTGTAGGTTTGCTCGATTAGTATATATACTTGTGTAAGAAGGTTGAAACTTACTATATTGTAAAACACTTATTAGATAAGGTATTACAACCATCTAAACATGTATAATAAAATTCTCATTCTACAAAGGTGGTTAAGGGGTTCTCCTCTATATAAGCTTAAAGGGGTTTTGAGGGAATATTTAACCCTTCCTTTTCAATGAGATATGCTAAGTGAAATAATTATTGCTAAGTGGAGGACTCGATTGAGGTCTGGTAGTACTTAAGAAGTTTACTTTGAGATGAAAATACATGAAAAAAATGAGGGATTATACTTGCCATGTAAACTCAAGAATGCTACAATATTATCAACTTTAATACCTTTCAAAGATCTTTCACATAACAAATAATGCATATCCTTTAATATATAACCTCTTAATGTGTAAGCTAGCTTTTGAAGAAGTTATAGGAAGGTTATACATAACCTTCACCCATAACTTGGCAAGAATGAACCACTTGGATCTTGTTAAGAGATAAATGAGATAATAAGAGGGTGCCATTTCGTAGATTCAACAAAGAAAAAAAAAGATAATAAAAGTCTAATGAAGTAGGATTAACAAGTCTTATATTAACTCATATAGCATACACATAAAAATTCATATTATTAATTTTTAAAATTAAAAAATTAAAATCAAGAAAATATGGTTCATCAGTCTCTTAAAGGGAATACATTTCCCAAGGTTAATTATACTCTCAAATACTTCCAAGAGGTGCTCTCAATAAAAAAATATGATTGTATGTTGGTTTAATTTTGTGAGTATTAAAAGTAGACTATGATTCAAAAATTAATATTTAAATAGGGGTTTTTATACTTTAAGATAAGTCCAACCACAAAGCAAGGGGTAAATCACCACCATACATATTACTATCTTCTTGCATAAAAAAACCTATGTAATGATGATAGATAAACCACTAAAAGTAAAAAAAAAAAAAAAAAATGAATTGGCAGGTAAGAAAACAAGAAAAAGTAGAAATGACTAATCAAGATTTTATGGATTCATCATCGCAAGTCATCAAGCTCAAAATTACTTAGCCATGAATGTAATTAACCTGGCTTGATAATTAGACACTCTATCAAGTACCATGATGCATAATGATCCTTAAACACTCTTGTGATATCAAATCAAGAAAAAAATATACATTCCTAAGTTGAATAATCTAGCAACATATATATAAAAAAGTAAGGCTTATAATCCATAGATACATAAGGAATGCCACAAAAGAAGTTGAATGAATAGTTTTCTTATCTATAATTAAAGCTATCCAATTAAACTTTATAATTTTGTTTGGATCAGGATTATCACTACCTAGCATACTATAGATCGTGAAAGTTCGATAGGGATGTTAAGCCCTAGTGAACTAGTCCCGAGGCTAACCAAGAGGGGGGGGGGTGAATTGGATATTTAAAAGAAAAGAAAAATCTTTTTATTTCTTACAGCAGAAACGAATTAAATCAACGATAAAAAGATCAATCACAAATTTTCACCCAAATAGATAATCAAAACTAAATAAAGTGCGGAAAATAATAAGAAAGAACACACCGAATTTATAGTGGTTCGGTCCAACCTGACCTACGTCCACTCCTCGGAGGCATCCTCCAAGTATTGCACTAACCAAAAGTGTCTCTCCTTTAGCCCCCACAGCTAGGCGGAGAAGCCCTTACAAAATCACTTCCACCTTCCCCGGTGCGGCGGAGTAGCCGGGTCCTTTGACACCAAAGAGCACTTCTTCTTCCCAAAATTTCCCTCAAGACGAGCCTTGAATTCGACGGTACTTAGGTGCAAGCCTGCCGGAGCAACCGTGTGAACCCCCTCACACTCCCTCGAGAAACCCCCTTCCCAGGCTCTTCTCCCACTCAAACTCCACCCTTTCCTCACTCCCTTTCAAGCTCTCTCTTCAAGTTTTCTCCAAAAGAACGAAGCCTCAATGGCTGCCAAAGACACCTATCAAGTGCCTTAAGAAAGCTTAAATAAAGAGCTCCAAAAACCCTTCCAAATCAGTTCTGGCGGCAAAGATCGTCCAGGACGATTTGCTCCAAAAGATGGCTTCAGAAAACCCTAAAAACTCAATTCTGCCACCAAAGATCATCCAGGACGATCGCAAGATCGTCCTGGATGATGTGTAGAATTTGACCTGATAGTCGCGTACGATCCTGGGATAGTCCAGGACGATCAGTACAAATTTTATACAAATCGTCCAGTACGATATACATATCGTCCAGGATGATTAGAACAAATTTTGACTCTTAAATCCTTGCCTAAATTATCATGGCGGCTAGGGTTTTGAGATCATATTGGATCGTCCAGGACGATATAAATATTGTCCAGGATGATTAGTTTAATGAACAGATCATCCTAGACGATCAGAAATCATCCAGTATGATTTGTTCAAAAGTTGAACTTCTGATTTTGACAGGATCTCACTCCCCCTGAGTATGTGTATACATGGTCATAAATAAGCATATACTATTACATGACTTAACTCAAGGAATCGAAAAGTACATCAATGAGAAATACAATAAAGCCTTTTCTACTCATTCTTGAGTCTTGAATCTTTCTTGTATTGATGCATGTTGTTCCTGAAATGTTAGTACACACACAAATAAATATACATTCCAAATATTAGAAGATGTGAGCCATAATATTTGTTATCATCAAAACATGAACTCGTGAGCCTGAGTCGTAACAGATCGGCCTAGGTATATTCAATTAAATCATATTATCAAGTTAGGAAAATTATCATAGGGGAAATAAATGAATGTAAAGTTATTTGCCATTAATGTGAGGGATTTTAATTATATGAATTAGGATAGGTCATATTATGCATGTGCATTTGTTAGGGTGATAAGCTCTACTTTCAATATTCTCAATAAGGCATAATGGAAACAAGTTAATATAAAACACTAACCTTAATGCTATATAATTAAGATTTTAAGAGAAACATTTTTCAACTAATTATAAGTTGAGTATTAATTTATTTAAAATTGATAAAAATGATTTTTTCTATGAGCCTACTACATCGTATTATTTCTCAATAAATTACACATAGCATTTAAAAAGTAAAAAGTAGGAAACTTGCAATCCAATACTATAAAAGAAAGTAAAACATAAAAAGCCATATAAAGGAATAAATAAAATTTAGATGAAGCTGGGTCTATAAATATAATCCCAATTAAAATAGAAAATAATAGTTGGACTCTATATAAGTATAATCCAGTCCTAGTTCTATACATAAATATATAAGTACCCTAAACTAGCACATGAAATAAGGCACAAGTGCTAGGGTCCTTTTATTATTGGTCTTTTAACTTTATGATCATCATAAGTACTTCTGAAGATTGGTAATGGAAAGTATTCATGAACATGAATAATTCATAACTTTTATTTTTTCCTTATTGCATTCACAAATTTTTTCTAACTAAAATGCACATAATAAAAAAAAAATAGAAGTATAGAGGGAGCATCACATCCATACATACATTTTCTCTAAACAAACTAAGCAGTGTATAATGTACAAAAAAAAATGGAGTGCTTGGCACTTTATTATACTAAGCATTAGTTATGCCCTCTATTATTTAGCATTTTATATTGACACATATTCTCAATAAAAAATGACATATGATTGTATGTGAGGTGCTTATAAAAGAAAAATATCTCTATCCTTTGTATGAAAAAAAGAGTCACACCAATGTATACCAAATATTAATTTATGTAATACACAAAGCCAAACACCAACAGAAATTTTTAGTAAGTCAAACTAACTACACCCAAACCCTAGGCTAATTGACTATGGGCATCATATTACATCACCTAGTGTGTACGGAAGTTAAAATAGGTTAAGCGGCAATGCATGAATGTGATGAACTACCAAGCTAGTGAAAGTTCTGATTAGGTTGTTAGACCTAATACAATTATTCTTAGGCTAACCAAGAGGGGTGGGCGTGAATTGGTAATTTAAAAAATCTCTTGGAAATTTAGAAAAACTGATTTCTAATTTTTATCAATTTAACAAATTTTCAACCACAAAAAGTTAAACACATAGAAAAGTAAAAATGCAGTAAAATAAGAACACAAAAAATTATAGTGTTTCGGTCCAACTAGACCTATGTCCACTCCCTGAAGACTCCCTCTTCAGGTATTGCACTATTACCAAAGTGACTCTCCTTTTGCTCTCACAACAAGGTAGAGAAGCCTTTACAATTACCCTCTCTTCCACCTATCCCCGGTGCGAAAGAGTACCGTCATCTTTTCACACCCTCCAAGTGTCAGCAGAGTACCGTCATCCTTTCACACACTCCAAGTATCAGCAGAGTACCGTCGTCTTTCACACTCTCTAAGTGTCAGCAGAGTATCGTCATCTTTTACACTCTCTAAGTGTCGGTAGAGTACCGTCGTCTTTCACACTATCCAAGTGTCGGCAGAGTACCAAATCTTCTTCAAAGATATCCTCTCGAGCATCTTCACAGAAGTAAGGAATAGATTTGTCACAAATACAAAGAGATTCTCACCTTTGAGTAACCTTTTGAACCCTTCACACTCTCCACTTGCAAGAACTCTCTCTTAAACCCTCTCCCAAATCACTCTTACACTTACTCTCCAAGAAAATATGAAGAAGTCTCTCTCCACAGTCAATTTATAGGACCTTATATATAAAAGACACAAAAACCATCCAGAAAATTGAATTTTTCAAGTTGATCGTCCATGATCGTATAGTATGATCGACGATCGTACGTATGAACAGTTCAAAATTTGTTCGTTCGATCCAGTATGAACCGATTTCATACTTTGAATAATGTATGTACGAAGTGACATAGTACAATACGATCAGTTTAAAATTGAACAGATTCGTTCGATATGATTCAGTATGAAATGATTTTGTAGTCTGAATAATGTACTGCACGAAATCTATATCATACAATATAATATGCTTTAATCAAACCATGTTTTGTCTGGTACAAAAATGGACCCAACCATTTTATACTCTGGAAGTTGTATGTACGATCCTATAATCATATAGTACGAACAGTTCAAAGACTTTACCTGTTCGTCTGGACAAAACTATAAGTAATCATTTCATGCTCTGGAAGGCGTACGTATAAAGGTAACTTCATACAGTATGAACAGGACTTAGAAAATTTTCCTGCCAAGGTTTGATCAACTTCTTTCTGGAGGTACATAAAATCTAAATTGTCTTGTACGATTTGAAATCGTAGAGTAAGATTAGTATTTAAAAATTTATAAATTTTTACACTCCCCCAGTGCGTGTGTGCACGATTATCTAATTATAATCACACTCTCTCTCAGACTCAAGAAAAGTATAAAAAGTACAGACTCCAAAAATAATAAACTTTAATCCAATCTAACTTGAAGTCTTCAATTGGCTAGAGTACGATTTCCCTGAAATGTTAGTACACACAAACAATAAAAATAATATATCCAATACATGTTAGGAGAAACAGTAGTCAATACAATAATATTTTGGAATCATAAAAAACACACATAATAAGAAAATATAGCTATGAAAATGAAGTTGCAACAATCTCTCCCTTTTTGATGATGACAAAATAATTATTGTTTGAGTTAACATTCTAAATAATTTTTCTCCTTAGTTCCCCCTAAATGAATGACCAACTGAATAACAAGGGATTCCAATAAAGATAAAAAATACCAGACCTAACAAAAACACGAAAACAACCAAACAATCGAAAACATACATTCATGCACAATATACACATACACGCACACACACATTCATACATTTCACAATACATCAAATATCAAATAGCAAACAATCAAATAAATAGTAAATAATAAAACAATATTCTGACTCCCCCTTTTGATTACAATAACAAGGGAAGTACAACTTGAAATGAAAGGTTTCTAAAGATAAACCAAAATAGTTGAAGGAGAAAAGAATTTTAAAGCAATTGCAAATACAATATTAATTTCGTAATACTAAAAAGAAAAATTTCAAAAGTTTAAATCAAAGAACAACTAAGATAAGAAAAGTTAACCGGAGTCATTATTCATTCTAGACAAATTGAATAATAATGATTATTGCAAAAATGACGAAATGAAGATTAGTTAAATTCAAATTCAATAATATATTTGAGTGTTAATTAGATAGATTTGCATTAGAGATGGAATGATAGTGGAAAGAGCACAATAGAAATGTTTACATTTCAATTGGAGACATTGCACATCTTTTCAAATACTTGTGGCATACTGCCACACTTTGTGCATCTTTTTTATTTGGGCTAATTTTATGCACCCCCTTTTTTTTACTTTGCGAACCATTGTGTATTTTTTCTATTCTTTGAGTTTTTCCAATACCATAATCTAAAAAGCAAATTTTATTAATAACAAAAACATATTGAAAAAAAAAATAACAATAATAAGACATCAATCTTGCAACAATTATAGTTTAGATATGTATTGTCTAAAAGAATATAAAATTGATCTCCTTATCTAAATCCAGTTATAGTTTGAATTTAAAATTTTTGAAAGATTAAATTTTGTAAGAAAATTAATTTGTAGAGCAAAGTAATTTATAATCCATTTCAACAATTAATTTCAAAAGATTTTTCTTATTAAAAATACAAACATATCAAGAAATAAGATTTAAAAACATGTCAATACAAACCTAACACTTGCATTGATATAAGAATCACATACAAGCATATTCTTAACACATCATCCCAACATAGCATCACTACAACATAATAACAATACATAAAAACATTAAACTCATAAAGCAACATCAGAACAGTGAATACAAACACTCATAAGCAACAACATGGTAGAAGTACATCTAAAAGTCTGAGGGGTCCTTGTCTAGAGGAGGTGGTGGATTAAACATTGAAAAATAGCTATTCATTATAGCTACATTCATGTTTATTGAGTCAAACTATCAACGAATCCACCCCATATCTTTATTATAATGAGCATCCTGTTGATTAATATGATTCTCAATTTGATCAAAGCATTGATCAAAATGAGTCTCCATTCTATCAAAGCACTAAACTATTTCCTGATAGAAGTTCTGATCAGGTCCAGGCGCTGGTGCTGGAGCAGGAGCTCCCCCTTCGTCCTCAGAATCATCACTCCCTGAACTCTGATCTCTCCCAAAAAGTAATCGAAAAGAGGCATTAGTGAAGTAGATAGGAAGTTCTGTGGGAGGATCAGGATGGACTAGGGTGTACTTCTTCTCTAAAATGTAGGCAACTAAATGTCCTAAAGCCACATTTTTCTTCCTCTTATGATGTGGAAGCCCAATTTCAGAAAGATTGTAAATATAGTCCATAATGAGTTGGGCTTCATCAAAGGGATTTTCAGTCATAATCAGATAGGTGACTATGGACAAAAGTGGCGTCATATTTATATGATCACCAGCCTTAGGGATAATAGAAGTTCTTAAAATATGCTGAATGATCCGAGCATTTTGATGTAGTGTGTAAACCCTAGATAAATGATACACTTGGGATACACCTCTAAGAACTTGATTAATTTTAGTCCAATCAAAATTGGCCCTAGAAGTCAAAGTGTGGGCTCGAATACCTTGGGTTCTCAAATGAAGAAAGTTGCCTAAGTCTTCTTTAGTAATTTCTACTCGCTGTCTCTGAACATAAGAACTAATCCTAGAGTGGTCCTCATTAAATCTCATATTTGCCAAGAAATATTGGAAGGTTTCTTTGTGGTAGGCATAAATGAGAGTAATAATGAAGGAAAATTGAGTGGACGCAAACAATGGCATGACAGAGAAGTGAAGATCACCTTGAATGAGAAGTCTAGGTGAGGTGATTTTGTCAGCAACAGACCTAAAATAAGCATCCTTGTTCATCTTTGATAGGAATTCATCATTTCCACCACTTCTAAAAGAGGACCCATAGAAACACGTGGTCGCTTGCTAGAACTAGCCATTCCTAAAACGAGGGCTCTAGAGGGTTTTGAAATGGATAAGAAAGTGAATGAAAATGTTTTCAAAGACCCTTCTATTTAAAGAAAAACCGTCAATCGTACAATATGAAATATGGATCGTATGTATGATCGAGAAATCATACGGGATGAAAAACTGTTCGTACAGATGAATAGAAACTGTCAAAAATGAAACGACTTTTCATAAACTGTCCTTCCCGAGACGTCCTTTCGTACATACCTTTTGACCAACTGATCGTACAGACGATCAGATGTTCGTCTGGGATGATCAGAATATTAAAGAATATTTTTATGACGATTGGGTTCATCTTTATCCAAAATTAACAACATGGATCATACAAACGAAGTACGACTTCATACATACGATCAGATAAAATAACTGAAAATTTTATTTTGGAAAATCGTCCCCAATCATACAGATGAAACTTACATATATTATACAGTATGAGCCCTATAAAAAACTTAGTATTTTGTGCTCAAGTCTGAAACCTACCATGCACATGCTACAGAATTCATACATGATGAAAAAATTTTGTACAGTATGATCATGACACTTAGAAAATAAAGCATGATAATCAGAAAAACTTCTCAAAATCGATTATTTTTCAACAAGTGACATGCTTCACAATACAAACAATAATAAAAATGAAAAATGCACAACTAATCATAGAAAAATAACCAGAACAAACATAAGAAATAAATAGAAATAAATTAAACAAACACATATATACAACACATCAAATTTACAGAACTTTTAATTTAAGCATTAAGATCAATCACACCTAACCTGGTTCTTAAGATGCTAAAAGTGTCAAAGGCCAGTGGCTTTGTAAAAATGTCAGTAAGTTGATTTTTCATAGTAACATGATTCAATTCAATATCTCCCTTAGCTACATAATCTCTAATGAAGTGATGCCTTATATCTATATGCTTGGATCTAGAATGTTGAATAGGATTCTTTGAAATGCATATGACACTTGTATTATCACAAAGAATCAAAATTCTACCAATTGAAAATATTAAATCAATCAACTATTATTTTAACCAAAGACCTTATGCCACACAACTACTTAAGATAATGTATTCTACTTCAGCAGTAGATAGGGCTACTGAATTCTGTTTTATACTAGACCAATAAACGAAAGAGTTTCCTATAAATTGACAAGTTTCAGATATACTTTTTCGATTAACCCTACAACTTACAAAATCTGAGTCAGAATATTCAATAATTTTAAATGAAGAGTTATGCTTAGGATATCAAATTCCTAAGTTTTGAGTTCTCAAAAGATATCTCAGGATTCTTTTTACTGCTATCAAATATGATTCTTTTGATCAGATTAAAATCTAGCACACAAACAAACACTGAATATTATATCTGATTTGCTAGCATTCAAGTAAAGAAATGATCTAATTATACCTCTAAATTTCTTTTGATCAATAGATTTTCCCTTAGAGTCCTTATCTAATTGAACCGAGGAACTCATAGGTGCAGTCACTGGTTTAGTATTATCCATTTCATATTTCTTGAGGATGTCCTTAATATATACTACAAGAAAATTGTCCATTACCAGTGAAATTTTCGGCAGCTTTCCGGTGGAATATTTTCCGGCATATTTTTGACGAATTACGATGAAATATTTCTAACTAATTTCAGGCAGATTTTCTGGTGGATTTCCGGCGGACTTTCCGATGGATTTGAAAATTTCTGAAAAAAATCATATATTTGAAATTAATAATTTTATAGCTTATTTTAATTAATTATAAATTTAAAAATTTTATTTTAATTAATTATTAATTTAATAAAATATTATAATTAATTATTAATATAATAACTTATTTTAATTATTAATTAAAATAATAAATTTTGATTAATTACTAACTTTAATATTTTATTTTAATGTATTTTTAAATAGTATAAAAAAGTTATTAAATAAATAATTTATTTATTATAAATTTTAAAAATTATTTTAAATAGTTAATAATTTAATAACTTATTTAAATTATTTATTAAATTTAATATTTTAATTTGATTTATTTTAAATTTTATTTTTGAATTATGTTATTTAAATATAAAAGAGTAAGTTATTTGACAAGTTTTCATCCACAGCAAAGTGGTCTCCTCTTTCAAAAAGCTCAGGTCTCCTCTTCGAATCCCCCAAGCGTCATGGGCTACGCGGGCCCCAGCGCGGGTGAGGGATGGCTACCCTGACGGGTTGTGCGGGAGTGGGTGGCTAAGCGCGGGCGGACTGGCGGGGCCAGCGCGGGAGTGGGTTGGCGGGCCAGCGCAGGGGGCTGGGGCTGGCAACACGCGGGCTGATTGGCGGGGGGCTTGGGTTTGTTTTTTTTAAATTATTTTTTAGTTATTCCGGCAGATGTTTTTCGCCGGACCACCGTCAAAAAAATTTTTTGGCAAAAAAAATCGACCAGAAAAAATTTCTCACTATTTTTTTTTGCCGAAAAAAATTTTTGACGGTCGATTTATCGTCGAAAAATTTTTTGCCGTAAATTCGCCGAAAAATTTAGAATTTTTCGCCGTAAAATTTGGCTGTAATATGTTATTTTACTATAGTGATACTTCGACTGGCTAAGAAAAGTTCCTTCCTCATTTTGCTTTATGCTAAAACTAAAAAAATAACTCAAATCTCCCATTAGACTTATATCAAATCACTACTCATTATTTTTAAGAAAATCATCACAAATTTTTTTTTTTGTAGATCCAAATATGATATCATCAACATATATTTAAACAATGAGTATGCCATCTCCTATTTTCTTTAAAAAGAGAGTGGTGTCCACACTTCCTTTTGCAAAAGATTTCTCTAATAGGAAAGTGCTTAACCTCTCATACCAAGCCCTAGGTGCCTGTTTCAGTCCATACAATACCTTTTTCAATTTAATCACATGATTAACGAATTTAAAATTTTCAAAATCTGTAGGTTGCTCAACATAAACATCATCTTGTATTATCCCATTCAAAAAGGCATTTTTGACATCTATTTGATACAATTTAAATCCTTCAAAATAGGTAAAGGCTAACAAAACCCTAATTGCTTCAAGTCTTGCTAAAGGTGCAAAAGTCTCTTCAAAATCAATCCCTTCTATTTGATTATACCCCTTAGCCACCAAGCTTGCCTTATTTCTGATCATAACTCCTGAATTTTTTATTTTATTTTTGAATACCCACTTAGTTCTAACAGCACTTTGATACTTTGGCCTTTCAATCAATTCCCAAATATCATTTCTTACAAATTGATTCAACTCTTCTTGCATGGCCAAAATCCAAAATTTATCTGAAAGAACTTGATTTATATTTGTGGGTTCAATCATTGATATGAAGGCGGAATGGTTCACCTCTTTGCTAAGTCCATGCCTAGTCCTAACAGCCTCATTAGGCTCACCTAAAATTAATTACTTAGGGTAATTTTTAAAAAATTTCTATTCTCTAGGCAAAGGGTTTTCTTTTTCTACATTCTCTTCCAAATTTTTCTTTTCAATTTCTTGGGAGATATTTTCAATTTGATCTTCTTCCAACCTTAGCTCTTCCAAAATGCCAAGTTCATCAACAACTACATGTGTGATCTCCTCAATTATCAAAGCTCTCTTGTTAAAAACTCTATAAGATTTTCTAATACTAGATTATCCAAGAAAAATTCTTTCATCAAATTTTGGATCAAAATTTCCTAAGGAGTTTTCCCATTATTATAAATGAACACCTTGCATCCAAAAACAGACAAATGTGAAAGATTTGGTGTTCTACCCTTAAGAAGTTCATAGGATATTTTGTTCAACTTGGATCTAATGTTCACCCTTTTTAGAACATAACATATTGTATAAACCGCTTCAGCCCAAAAATATTTTGGAAGTGAGTATTCTGCCACCATGGCTCTAGCGGCTTCTATCAGTATTCTGTTCTTTCTTTCTACTACCCCATTCTACTGAGGGGTCCTAGGTGCTGAAAAATTGTGATCAATTCCATGTTCTTTACAAAACTCTTTAAATTTCTCATTTTCAAATTCTCCTCTATGATCACTTTGAATTACTAAGATTTCACACCCTAATTTTCTCTGAATCTAAGTAGAAAAAATTTTGAATTAATGAAAAGATTGACTCTTATGAAATAAAAATTTAACCCAAGTGAATCTAAAAAAATCATCAACAATCACAAATCCAAATACTTTACCTCCTAGACTTACAGTGCTAACTGATCTAAAAAGATCTATATGAATAATTTTCAATGGTTTGCTAGTTATAAGATCTTTTTTGGAATGAAAGGAGGACTTCACCTATTTTTTTAGTTGACATGCATCACACAGGTGATCCTTAATAAAGTCTAGTTTTGGTATTCCTCTAATAAGTTTTTTTGGATAATTTTTCTAAGGTTCTTCATGCTAGCGTAACAGAGTCTCCTATGCCATAACCATGATTTATCAGAAATTATTCTTAAACAAAAAGTATTAGAAGATTTAATACAATTCAAATCAAGCATGTACACATTATTTACCTTAATTCCATTCAAAATATCAATTTTATTTTGGCTTATTATGCAGCTAGTGAAAAAAAATTTTACACTATAACCTTTATCACACTGCTGACTAATACTCAATAGATTATGCTTTAAGCCTTCTACAAGTAAAATATTCTCAATGAAGGAATTATTCAAGTTTCTAATTATACATGTCCCTACCACCTTCCTTGTGGTATTGTCTCCAAGTGTAACCTTGCCTCCATTCCTAGCTTCCAGCCATATGAACTATGTTGTATCTCTAGTCATATGCTTTGAACATCCACTGTCCAGGTACTAAATGCTCTCACAAGGTCTTGTATGAGAGTGTTTCTATAAAAAAGATCAAACGTTAGACTTGGGAACCCAAATAAGATTAGGTTCTCTTCTTGGCAAAAATAAACTAGATGCATGTGTGATATGATGTATTTTATGCATCTTAGGTCTCCACACTAGATGTGTTCTACTATGAATGATGCAAGTGTGGGAGATGTGTCCTAACATTCCACATATAAAATATCTCACACCAGGAAAAGGATTTCTTAATCTATATGAGTTATAGTATCTCTTCCTAGGTGTTGAACTCATATTCTTTTGCTTAGATTTATAGAATTATTCAAGTGTGGGTGTTGGTCTATTTTCCTTAATAGTCTTCAATTCCAATTTAAGATATAAGTTTCTATTTTCCAATATAGAAATATCCATTCTCAAGTCAATTTATCTATGTTATGCTTCTTCCAAAAAATCTTTATAATCATTTTCAAATTCTATGTGAGATGATTTTAATAGTTCATGCTATTTATCCAAATCATCAAACTCATCCAATAGGGTCATGTGATTGCTATCAATTAATACGTGATCTTTCCTAAAGATTTCATGCTCTTTTTGCAAATATAAAAATTCAATGTTTAGCTTAGCGTCTAGTTTTCTAGGTTTCCTATATGCTATGTGAACTTTCTCAGAAACTTCAAATAACTCATCATAGAATAGATCACATACCTCTTCTTGATCCGAGTAATCAAGATTGTCTATCATTAAGCATAAGTTAGTGACCTCCTCCTTTGCTCTTATTTCTGAGGAATTTGAAGCTGAATCTACCCAAAATGTTTTCTGAAATCTCTTCTTGCCCTTCTTCACATTTAGTTTCTCCTCAACCTTATCTTTGATAGGATTAGCTTTGAGATTCATGCAATCAGATTTTATGTCTACTGGCTTCCTACATTCATAATAAATTACATCATTATAAGCATTAGCATTTTTATGTAACTTATCATTGTTCCACTGCTGACGTCTCCTTTGCTTCCTCTTAAGGAAACTTCTAAATTGCCTTGTCATTAAGGCAATATCATCTTCATCCTTATGCTGAGACTGATCACTTTCTGAGCCATCCACTTTAACGCTATATTCGTTTCCTTATGCCTGTCACCTACATCAATCTATCTTTATGTCACTCCTTGCTCGTAAGCAATTAGTGAACCGAGAAGATTGTCAATAGAATAAATATTTAAGTCTTTTGACTCAATTATAGCAGTAATCTTTGCATCATAGCTAGTAGGTAAGCATTATACAATTTTATTAACTTTCTCAGAATTAGTTAGTTCCCTACCTAATGAATTCAATGAAGTGACTATATGTGTAAAATGAGTATAGATGTCAGTGATTGATTCATTCGGTTTCATGTGAAAGAGTTCGTAGTCGTGTAATAAAATGTTCAATTTAGTCTGTTTCACTTCATTTATACCTTCATATGTAATGCAAAGTCTATCCCATATTTTCTTTCCAGATTTATAGGTAGAAACACGCATATAGTCTTCTGATTTCAAAGCACATAAAAAGTTATTTAAACATTTGGCATTTAATTGTGCAAACTCCCTTTCTTCTAAAGTTTAATCAACAAATGATATTTCTATTCTAATGCCTTCTATAATTCTAGAAGGTGCATTATATCCATCATGTCCTAACATCTATATATGATAGTCAAGAGACTATAAAAATGTTGACACGTGGGTTTTCCCAAAGTCAAATGGAATATTATTAAACAATGGTGGTCTAGTGATTGAGTAACCTTCTAAATTATTTCGGTTTCTAAAATTAGCCATGGCCGTTTCAAAAAGTTGTCAAAACCTTAATTTTTAAAAGTTTGCTTTGATACCACTTAAAAATTCTGATTAGGTTGTTAGACCTAATATAATTATCCTTAGGCTAACCAAGAGGGGGGGGGGAGGGGGTGAATTGGTAATTTTTTAAATTTCTTAGAAATTTAGAAAAATTGATTTCTAATTCTTATCAAGTTAAAAAATTTTCAACCATAAAAAGTTAAACACGTAGAAAATTAAAAATATAGTAAAATAAGAACACAAAAATTTATAGTGGTTTGGTCCAACTAGACTTACGTCAACTCCTTGAAAACTCCCTCTTCAGGTATCGCACTATTACTAAAGTGACTCTCCTTTTGCTCCCACAGTAAGGTGGAGAAGCCTTTAAAATTACCCTTTCTTCCGTCTCTTATCCCCGGTGTGGCAGAGTACCATTTCCCTTTCACACCCTCCAAGTGTTGGCAGAGTACCGTCGTCCTTTCACACCCTCCAAGTGTCAGTAAAGTACCATCATCTTTCACACTCTCCAAGTGTCGGCAAAGTATCATCATCTTTCACACTCTCCAAGTGTCGACAGAGTACTGTCGTTTTTCACACTCTCCAACTATCGGCAGAGTACCAGATCTTCTTCAAAGATATCCTCTTGAGCATCTTCACAGAAGTAAGGAAGAGATTTGTCACAAATACAAAGAGATTCTCACCTTTGAGTAACCTTGTGAACCCTTCACACTCTCCACTTGTAAGAACTCTCTCTCAAACACTCTCCCAAATTACTCTTACACTTGCTCTCCAAGAAAATACGAAGAAGTCTCTCTCCACAGTCAGTTTATAGAACCTTATATATGAAAGACACAAAAAATTGTCCAAAAAACTAAAATTTTCAAATTGATCATCCATGATCATACAGTACGATCGACGATTGTAAATATGAATAGTTCAAAATTTATTTGTTCGATCCAGTATGAACCAATTTCGTACTCTAAATAATGTATGTACGAAGTGGCATCGTACAGTTTAATTAGTTAAAAATTGAATAGATTCGTTCGGTATGATTCAGTACGAAATGATTTTGTACTCTGAATAACGTACTGTATGAAATCTATATCATACAGTATGATATGCTTTAATTAAACCATGTTTCATTTGGTATGAAAATGGACCCAACCATTTCGTACTCCGGAAGTCGTCTGTACGATCCTATGATCGTACAGTACGAACAGCTCAAAGAAATTACCTGTTCCTCTGAACGAAACTATACACAACTATTTCATACTTTGGAAGGCATACATACGAAGATAACTTCGTACAGTACGAACAGGACTTAGAAAATTTTCTGCCAAGGTTTGATCAACTGCTTTCTAGCGGTACGCAAAATCCAAATTGCCCTATATGATCTAAAATCATATAGTACGATTAGTATTTACAAATTTACCAATTTTTACACTCCCCCAATGTGTGTATGCACGGTTACCTAATTACAATCGTACACTCTCTCAAACTCAAGAAAAGTATAACAAGTACAGACTTCAAAAATAATAAACTCTAATCCAATCTAACTTAAAGTCTTCAACTGGATGGAGTATGATTTCTCTGAAATGTTAGTACATACAAATAACAAAAGTAATATATCCAATGCATGTTAAGAGAAATAGTAGTCAATAGAATAATATTTTGGAATCATCAAAAACACACATAATAAGAAATTATAGCTATGAAAACAAAGTTGCAACAGCTAGCCTACCTCAAGGGCCTAATAAAATTAAGGCATTTTACCTTAATCTTATTTGGTTATAAAAGTTAATTTTGAAAGCAAATTTTTATAGGGTTGAAAGAAGTTTGAAGATAAACATATATTTATCTATAAATATTAAAAGATAGAAATTTTAAAATTTTAAAAGTGTTGTCTATACATATAGTTTAAGTAGTGGATTTAATTTTGAAAACTAGTAATGTTACATGCCCAAGTTTATTTGTATTCATGGATCATCATATGAGGCTTGGTTATGATATGATGAATATCATAATCAATCATTATATGATGATAATGATCAACTTATTATAGTCATAATACGACACTAGATACAAGGTTAGACATAATAAACTAATAAAGTGTTGAATCAAACTACATAGATGTACAAAATGCACATCCATATAAGAGGAAGATGATTATAGCTATCAATCATATACCATAAAGTTTCATGTATTTGAATGTGGTGCTGAACACTTGAAAAAGTAAACAAATCCTCTAAGTATTATGAGAAGGTCCCAATATTTAGAGTGCAAGGTCAAGGATGTTTAAATGAGAACAACTCATTTAAATGATAAAACTTCCTAGTTGAAGTAGTTTACTAGGAAATGCCATGTCTAGATATTATTATGTAAAAAATAATGATTAATTTATGCATATTTTATTAAATATTATTACATTATAAATAATTATTATATTTATGTATTCAATCATGATACGATTCATTTGTTATAATAAGTTGATTTTATTAATCTAGTTTTTTTTTAATTCTTTGATATTAACTCAAGTCATTATAATATCTCACTTACATCACTCAAAATTTTTGATATGAATTAGAATATTATAGATAATACTATAATCTTATTGTGTGCTAGAATATTCACAGTAGTAGAGAGATATAGAGAGTTTAGCATCCCAGTTTTATATGAAAATCTAACACAAGAACAAATTAAAAAGAAGGATGTAAGAGTCATAAGCGGCACAAGAGTTTTTACATAAAAATCCCTAAAATTGGGAAAACCCATGGGGCCTTGACCAGTTGAAATGATTTCACTAGTATTTATCATTGATTATAAATAACTCCCTTCCTCGCAGGAAGATCTTAGCACAGCATGATAACTATACATCATATAGAGCACATTACATAATTGGATTTCAAAGAATCCAATGCCATGAGAGCTATTATGTAGTCAATGAATCCACTGCTATGAGAGCTATTTCACCGGTATTTGATAAATTTTATATAGTGGCAACGGTGGCCAAAGGGACTATAGTTGGTAGGTGATGAAGGTCAGAAGGATTGTAGTCAGGTGATGGAGGTCTGAGGGACCATAGTCGATGAAAGACTGAGGTCAAAAGGATAGTAGTCAGGTTACAGTGGTTCAAGGAATAGTTATCGGGCAATGGAGGTTGGATGGACTGTAATTGGAGGATGGTGGAGTTTAGAAGGTTTGTAGTCAGAGGGTGATAGAGGTTAGAGGGACCATTATCATCTGATGGTGGTATGAGGGACTATGGTCAAAGGGATCATTGTAGGGGGACAGAGATTGGAGGGACCGTAGTTGAGATTTGATGGTTGGAGGGACTGTAGTTGAGCGAAGGTGGTCGGAGAGACTGTAATCGAGTGATTATGGTTGCAGGTACCATATTCAGGTGACAGTGGTCTAGGAGATCATAATAAGTGGGCAACGGTGGTTAGGGAGATCATAATAGGTGGGCGATAGTGTTCAGGGGAACCATAGTAGTTTTGCGACGGAGGTTGGAAGGACCATAGTCAGGCAATAGAGGTTGAAGGGACTGTAATCGGTGAGCGACTGAGGTCGAAAAGACCATAGTCAGGTGATGAAGGTTTGAGGAACCATTATCGAGCCATGGAGGTTGGAGGACGATGAAGGTCAAAAGAACCATAGTCGAAGGGTGATAAAGGTTGGAGGGACCATTGTCATACTACACTGGTATGAGAGATCGTGGTCGAAGGGATGAGCGACGGAGGTCAGAGGAGTCATAATTGGGTATTGATGGTCAGAGAGATCATAGTCGGGCGATGATGGTCAAAGGGATCGTAGTCGAGCAATAATGGTTAGAGGGGACTGTAGTTAGTGAGTGGTGAAAGTCGAGGAGGCCATAGTCGGCGGGCGATAGAGGCCAGAAGGACTGTAGTTGGGCAACTATGGTCAGAGGGACTATAATCAAAAGGCGACAGAGGTTGGAAGGACCGTAGTTGATGTTCAATGAAGGTTGGAAGAACTGTAGTTTGACTACTATAGTCAAAGGATAATAGTCAAATAATAAAGGTTGGTGGGGTTGTAGTTATGCAATTGAGGTTCATGGGGTTGTGGTGGTTGGGCGATGGAGGTCAGAAGGATGGTAGTCAGTAGGTGGCGATGGTAGATTGGATTGTATTAGGGTGACGGAGGTCAGTGTGACCGTAGTCGAGTGATGGTGGATGGAGGGATCATAGTCGGTAAGCATTGGAAGGATCGTAGTTGGCCATTGATGGAGGTTGGTGGGACTGTGGTCAAGTGATGGAGGTCAAGCGGATACCTAACAATGGCAACTGGACAGAGGTCCGACCGAGATGCTCGGATGGAGGTCCAATAGTTGCTGCTAGGCTAAGGTCCGACAAAGAGGTATATTTATAGATTTTGAGAGTGACATGCTCTGTAAATAAGAAGAAGATCAAGAGCAACTTCAGAGTGCTCCCTCAGACGACCCATATTGATTCTCCAATCATGGAGGATTCTTCTAGCATTCAAGTGGCTTAATGATGTTGGAATTTAGCGATCTTAGGCTCATTGGATTCGTCTCAATAAGCCACTCGATTCGAGTTAGTATGCTATATTTAAATATCATATTATTAATCAATTAATATCCTAAAGCTTTCAAATATGCTTCAAGCTAGGGCTGTCAAAATCTGGTCATGGGTCGAGTTTAGGTTGAACCCAGAACTGACCTGACACAAGTTGACCCATCCATTTTTGCAAGAGGGCCAGATATATAATAACTCATATTTTGACCCAGGTAAATACCTTTTTCTCTGGAGTCAATATAACTCTAAGTTGTAAATCGTCTTTGTCATAGAGTTATTATTGTAGTATTTTACTTGCACGATTTTTTTCATAATTTGTTGGCTCTAGTAAAAATCTTTAAGAAATTGACACATATCAGTACATGTGAGGATTTTTGGACTGTCAGGTGTCCGTTTGCAAATCGAGTTCACCAATATTTTGTAAATAAAATTATTTATTTTATGAATATTTTTTTATAATTTTTGTAGTCCTAAAAGTATTTATTTGAGTTTTATAATAAAGAATTAATTAAATTAAATATTCTATTAATAGTATGTTAAAATATCTTAAAGCACGAATAAGAATTTTTTTAGAAAATACTTTTCTCATTTCATAATCGACTAACATAGAAAGTTTAAGAGAAAATAAGAGAGAAAGATAAGAGAGAGAAAAGAGAAATCTAGATTTGGAGTTTATAGAGCGATTTTCGTTAGTTAGCCCAACTAGAAAATTTGCTCATCTCGATGTAAGGAACCTTTACCTTATATATGATTTCAAAGATTTTATGTTTTTGATATTTTTTTGATCAAATTTGTGTTTCTATTATTGAAAAATGAGAATAATTTTGTTTTGGTAAAACTTTCACCGCGTAACTTTTTATATATGTTAAAGATTAAGATTATGAATATTTTGACTATTTATTTAAAATTTTTCACCAGGTGATTTTAAAAATACAGTGATTTTTACATACTCAAAAATTTATTTTAACATCTAAAAATAGTGATTTAGTTCAACTAAAGCTTCATAATATTATTTTAAGTAATATTTCATAATTTAGTTAAATTTTGAAAATATAAAATTTTGCTCAATATGATTTTTGTTGTCTACCGTTAGGATATTTTGGCATTTAACACTCAATTATGCTTTATTTGCTACAATACATTGAAAACAAATATGGACATGTGATTGAGATTACTGTTATAGTGTTATGATAACAATGTGTGTATAAAAGACAAGTAAAGACTAGTTGACCTATTTGTTGGAGACTGATTGACATGTACATGATGGTGGGCCGACGGGCTTTTCTTTAAATATTATGGTTTGGTGTTATCATCTATCGATTCACGTAATATTGATTGGGAGGTATAAGGATATGATTAATGTGCCGACAAGCAAAGAGTGACGACTTTATTTACTGAGTCAATAATTTACTGATATTGATACAATACTGAAAAACACCGTGATAGCCAGAATTCTTGCTTATTTAGTGTGACTATTAAAATGCATGTTCTTGAGGCATTATTCTTATTATTGTATGAATTTATTGTTACTTCACGGATTTACTATTATTGTATTATTCTACTACTCCTGTAATTGGACTATTATTATTATCGATTTAGATATTGATACTACTGATTCACTATATTGATACTAAGCATGTGATATTCTGAGCACATGATATAAAATACCTGGATAGTATGGTACACTCATTGACATGATTTCAACATTCTTTACTGATATTTTGATTTGATGCTTTATCTAATTTATATACTAATTGGTATTACAGATATAACGATTATTTATAGATTTGACACTCATACTGATTTACTAATTTACTGGCTTCCATACTGTAGTTCTTTACTATTTATAGATTATACTACTACTGCATGTGAATTTTATTATTTTTATACTAATTCAATGATCATATGAATGTAACTGTTATGATTTGACTGTTGACATGTATATTGCTCCTTTACTGTGCTTTAAATTCAGTTATAGATTTTGGTGACCTGTTGGGCTTTTTAACTTAGTATATGTGTTAAATGATTTCAGGTCAGGGTAGGGGAGCAGGAGTGTGAGGCTGGTCAGGTTTCTTCAAGTTTTATTTTTTTATTTTAGCTATTTTTTGTACTTATAACATGATAAATATGTGATGATTGTATATATCCTCAGTATTATATATAATTTTTGAGAATGAATATAGATGTGTACATTGATGTTTTGAATTATGGAATTAATTTTACTATTTATTACTGATAGATGATATTAGATAGCTCTAGTTGTTATTTATTAAAAGATTAAAAGAATAATTCTTCTAAATTAGTTTCATGGGTATCATAATTAATATCAGAGCATAGCTGTTGGAAGAATTAAATTGTTACTAAAGCTATAAAAATTGATTGAGAGTTAGGTAGAATATATAGTTTAAGGTGTATTATTTTGCATACATAGTTGCATGCATGTATTATTCAGATCATACTAAACTGTGCAGGTGAATAGCTAAATGGATCCACCAGAGTCAAATATACTAAATGAATAATATAGTACAGCTTCACTGCTATCAGATAGTGTGATGCAGTTGACTACTATTATAACATATGTAATGGGGGATACATAGAGTAAATCAGCTGGAAGTAAATAAGAAGAGTGAGATAAGCGCTTATAGACATTCTATAAGTTAAAGCCTCCATTGTTCAAAGGAGATGTAGGACCTCAAGCTGTAAAAGACTAGTTACTGAGGATAAAAAAGATCTTTGATAGTATGTAGTGTCTAGAGAGCTAGAAAGTACATTAGCTGTGTTCCTCTTTGAAGGAGAGGCTGAGAGATGGTGGAGTGGACAACAAAGAGAGAGATTTCAAGGGAAGATAAATGCTGAGATCACTTAGGATGAGTTCACTACAGTATTTAAGATGTGGTTTGTACCTCCGTCAGCCCGACAATAGATGCATGAGCTTTCATTAAGCTGGAGTAAGGACACAAGACAGTGAGGTAGTATGAGGCCGAGTTTACTGCTCTTGTTAGGTATGCTCCTCATTTGATCCCTACTACTGAAGAAAAGTGCTATAGATTTCTGCAATGGTTGAATAGGGAGTTCAAACATCCACTAGTACCTCTACAGATTCAGGAGTTTTTTTAGTTGGTGGAGCGGGCAAGATTGATAGAGATTGATTTGGCAGCACAAACATCCAGATATGAGGTGAGCTCAAGATATAATGTCAACAGAATGAGGAGTAGGGATGAACTAAATAAAGGGAGAGATAATGATTAGAAAAATATGTATAGTGATTTGAGGGAATCTACATCAGTAGCATCTACTGACAGCTATGGTCAGTGCATTCATTATAGTGTTACTTATTGACGGGGCGATGTTTTCGCTATGGACAACAGGGACATAAGGTAGTAGACTGTCCTCAGAGGGGATTTGAAGGAAGAATTGATTCTGGTGCAGGACATTCCATATATACTACAGGATAGAGGACTGTAGGGTCAAGAGCATATAATGAAAGAATAACCAATAGGATGGATGACAGAGCTATTAGTAGTAGTTAGAAGGAAAATATTGCACCACGACTAACTGTACCTATTCCAGTGATGTCATGTGTGTACAAAGTATCTGGAAGATCAACAATAACCTGAAAGCTCTACTGGTAAGAAATTTATTTGAATGATTGAGTGTCATGACATATCATGCATAATTGAATGATATGTGATAGAATGAATTGTATGACTATATGATTTTTGACTTGTTTTGATTTGAGTTTGATTTGAATTGAGTTTAATCGTACGAATTGGCTTTAAATTCATTATATGCTCGAATCCTTAAGGGAAATGTCAGGGACAGCATTTTCTTAAGGTGGATAGATTGTAATAATCCATATTTTAACCCAGGTAAATAACTTTTTTGGAGTCAATATAACTCCAAATCACAAACCATCTTTGCCATAGCATTGTTATTGTAGTATTTTACCTACACGATTTTTTTTAAATTTTTGGGCACTAGTAAAAATCCTTAAGTAATTAGAACGTATCAGTATAAGTGAGAATTTTGAGACCGTCAGGTGTTCATTTTGTAAATCGATTTCATCAATATTTTTTAAATAAAATAATTTATTTTATGAATATTTTTCTATAATTTTTAAAGTCCTAAAATGATTTATTTGAATTTTATACTAAATAATTATATAAATTAAATATTATATTAAAAAATCTTAAAGCATTAATAAGAATTTTTTTATAAAATACTCTTCTCATTTCATAATTGGCTAAGAGAGAAAGTTTAAAAGAAAATAAGAGAGAAAGAAGAGAGAGAAAAGAAAAATTCAAATTTGAAGGTCATAAAGCGATTTTTGTCAGTTGACCTAGTTAGAAAATTTGCTTGTCTCACTGTAAGGAATCTTTACCTTATTTCTGATTTCAAAGATTTTATATTTTTGATATTTTTTTGATCAAATTTATATTTTCATTACCAAAAAATGAGAATAATTTTGTATTGATAAAACTTTCATCACGTAACTTTTTATATGTTATAAAGATTGAGATTATAAACATTTTAAGTATTTATTTAAGATTTTTTATCAGGTGATTTTAAAAATACTGCAATTTTTTTAAACTCAAAAATTTATTTTGATGTCTAAAAATAGTGATTTAGTTCAACTAAAGTTTCAGAATATTATTTTAAGTAATTTAGTTAATTTCTAAAAAAGTGAAAGTTTGCTCAATAGGATTTTTGTTGTCTACCATTAGGATATTTTGGCATTTTCTGAATTAAGCTCAATTATGCTTTATTTACTATAATGCATTAAAAATGAATGTGGATATGTGATTGAGATTACTGTTATAGTGCAGTGATAATAATGTGTGTGTAAAAGATAAGTAGAGATTGGTTGACCCGTTTGTTGGAGACTGATTAACCTATACAAGATGGTGGGCCGATGGACTTTCCTTTATAAGGAGATTATTACTGTGCCGACGAGCAAAGAGTGACGACTATTTTTACTGAGCCAACAGTTTAACTGATACTGATACAATACTGAAAAACATCGTGATAGCTAAAATTCTTATTTAGTGTGACTATTAAAATACATATTCTTAAGGCATTATTCTTATTATTATACAGATTTATTGTTAATATATAGATTTACTATTATTGCATTATTTTATTGCTCCTGTCATTGGAATGTTATTATTATCGATTTAGATACTGATACTATTTGATACTACTGATTCACTGTACTGATACCAAGTATGTGATATTTTGAGCACGTGATATAGAATACCTTGATAGTATGGGTACACTCTTATATGATTTTACTATATTGACATAATTTTGACATTCTTTGTCGATGTTCTGATTTGATGCTTTGTATGATTTCTGTACTGATTGATATTATGGATATGACGATTGCTTTATAGATTTAACACTTGTACTAGTTTACTATTTTGTTGGCTACCATACCGTAATACTTTACTGTTTATAGATTCTACTATAACTGTTTGTGAATTTTACTATTTCTGCATTGATTCAATGATCATATGAATGTAACTGTTATAATTTGATTATTTATATGCATATTGCTCGTTTACCATGCTTTGAATTTAGTTATAGATTTTGTGATTTGCTAGGCTTTTTAGCTCATTGTATGTGGTTAATTGATTTCAGGTCAGGGTAGGAGAGCAGGAGTGTGAGGCTGATCAGGTTTCTTCAGGTTCTATTTTTTTTATTTTAGCTATTCTTTTATACTCATGACATGATAGATATGTGATGATTGTACAGATCCTGAGTATTATATATAATTTTTGGGAATGCATATAGATGTGTACATCGATGCTTTGAATTATAGAATCTGTTTTACTATTTATTATTAATAAATAATATTAGATAGCTCTCGTTGTTATTTATTAAAATATTAAAAGAATAATTCTTTCAAATTAGATTCTGGGGCATCACAAGATATTTCAACCCGAACTGGACCCATGCGGGTTACTTGGTTAACCCGACTCAAGCCATTTATATGTTCTCGTTTAGGCATCACCGTCACCATCACGAAAAAGACGACACGGGTAGATGCAACTCAACGAGACAGTGATGCAACGCAGACAGAGCGGTCAGCTCGGGCACTCGATGTGGGCAAAGCAGTCAGCGCGGTTATTCTGTGTCATTTTTGGGTTTTTAAGTCAACCTGAACTGATTTTCTAAATAGGTCAGTTTGTTGAACCCGAACCCAACCCCTTTCACAAATGGGTTGAACCTAACCCGAAATTTTTGGGTCAGGTTCGAGTCGGATTTTTAGGCCATGTCAAATATTGACATCCCTACTTTAAGCCATTGATTTGGGCCCATTTGAGCTCGGATTGGACTGGTTTTGATATTGTTGGGTTAGTCTCATTGAGACATTAAGTTTGATTATAAATTTGTTAAAATTGAAGTTTAGACGACCCTAAATTTAATTTGGAAGTTTTCATGTAAAAAAATGTATCAAGATTCGTGTCTAATAATCAAGACGATATTTGGTGATGCATCAAATCTAATCAATTTTTAATATAACTTATTCTCAGACTATTTTTTATTTCATCGAATACTTTTTTATTTTAAGTTTTATAGAATTTATATTTCATTTTGAAAATAAATTTATATCCCACTCAGCTTAAATATAATCATATATGAGAGACACATTTAATATCTAATGAATAATCCAAATACATAGATAGGGATCAAATGCCACCCATGAGGCAATGCATATTTTATTTTGTTTCATCTCATGTTTACAAGCTATGCATTTCCAAATCTTTTTGTTTTCTCTATTAATATTAAGTTTAGGCTTCATTTGGGACACAACTTTTTTATTGCTTCTTAAAGCAGAATTTTAGTACAAAAATTAAAAATTTTATACTAAAATTAAAATTTTTTTTACTAAAATTCTGTTTGAAGGAGCAATAAAAAAGTCGTCCCAAACGACGCCTTAGGCCTCGTTTGATTAGGCTTATTTCCTCTGCTCTGTTTGGATACGCCGAAATCAGTTAGTGTCTACTGTTTGGAATCAAGACTTAACCGTAATTATTTTTCAGTAAACTTCATTTTGTTGGTGGTTATGAAATTTTTTTCCTGTCTGCTTATTGGGTCACAAATCAGAGTTTTTGAAGCAGAATTTCCAAATTAACCCAGCCATGTTCACACTACGCCAGCTTCGTTCCCCTTAAAGCCATGAACGAACGTGAAGGTCTCCTTCCACGACAACTTCACTGAGAACCAGTCAGAATGCCCCACCTCATATCCTTCCACTCTCCCCTTCCTCTGCCCCTTCCTCCACCTTCTTATCAAACGGAAAATCAAATAGCCCATTAAAGGCGTTGATGGCCTCTACATAGATCTCAACGGCAACTCCATTGTTTATCAAGTGAAAGAACCTGTGCTGATGGCACGCAGCTCCGACGTGCTCAGCTGTTGGTATGCGACGGCTTCATCGCCGTGAAGGAAGTTGGATAGGTCGATGACGGGGACGCCGAGGTTGCCAACAGCGGCGTGACGGTCGTCAGCCTGCCATGCAAATGCAAGAGGTATTTTGGGCTGCTTGATGAGGATGGAAGGGTTGTAGAGCGTCATTCTGGAGACTATATCATCGAGGAGGCATGGGGTGGCATTGCCTATCTCCATTGGTGGTTTTTGTAAAAGATGTGAGAAAGGAAGAGGTGATTTCTTCTCATAGCTTTTATGTGGGGGGGGGGGGGGGATTGATCTCCTCGCTTTTGATCAGAACGTAGAAAGATAGAAGTGGTCCTATGTTTGGATTTTTGTTAAGGATGTATGACTGTTAAACTTTTAGTTCATTTAATGATTATAATGAAATGTTAGTTATTTTAATTATGGATTTTTCTATTTTTTATTAAATTAAGTAAATTAAAAATCAAATTATAGTGATTTATTTAAATATTAATTTAAAAATTTATGAATTATAAATAAATAAGTAGAAGAAATATTAACTTAAATATTATTTATTTGATTTTCTAAATGTTAGTGATTATTATTAGATATTTTTCTCAATATGTTTATTTAAATTAAGGATAAGTGGGCTCATTATTAAAATTATTTACATTTTTTTCCAAATGTGGAAAGTTATAGGTACGGGCAATGCAAAGGAATTCCAAAGTAATTTAGGAAGAAAATAATAAAATGGAAAAAAATAAATCTAATTTTTTTTGTTAAAATAATTTTTTTTAAAGAATGTCATATATATATATATATATATATATATATATATATATATATATATATATATATATATATATATATATATATATATATATATATATATATGTTGTGTTCTGGAATATTTGCGGCGGTAGAGAAATATAAAGTTTAATGCCTTAGGTTTGTAAGAAGATCCAGCACGCATGCAGATAAAAAGAGAGGGTGCATCATTTATAAGAGACACCAAGATTTATATGTGAAAAATCCTAAAAAGAGAAAAAATCATGGGACCTAGCCTAGTTTGAATGAATTCACTAGTATTTGCAGTTGATTACAAATGTGTCCCTTCATTGGAGGGAAGACCTTGGCTTGATGTAACAAATATACATCATATACAGTGTGTTATATGGTGGAAATAGGAAGAATCGCTATTGCCGTGTTCATTTGTTCGGAAGGATCATAGTCGGTGGGCGACGAAGATCGAAAAGATCGTAGTCGGGTGATGGTGGTCGGAAAGACCGTAGTCGGCAGTCGATGGAGGTCGGAAGGACCGTTGTATGGTGAAGGAGGTCGGATGAACCATAGTCGGCTGGCAATAGAGGACGGAAGTCCGACGACGGGCTGAAGTCCGGCGACGGGCGGAAGTCTGACGTCAGGTAGAAGTTCAACGATGGATGAAAGTCCGGCGTCAGATCAAAGTCTGACGTCAGATCGAAGTCTGACGTCAGAACGAAGTACTATAAAAGTTTGACGACAGGTAGAAGTCCGACGTCAAGTAGAAATCTAGCGACGGGCGGAAAGTCCAACGTTGGGTAGAAGTTCGACGAAAACCCGACGACTGGTAGAAGTCCAACGAAAGTCTGACGACGAGCAGAAGTCCAACGTCAGGTAGAAATCTGGTGACGGGCCGAAATCCAGCGTCAGGTAGAAGTCCGACGAAAACCCGACGACTGGTAGAAGTCCGACGAAAGTTCGGCGACGGACAGAAGTCCCGTGTCGGGTAGAAGTCCGACGAAAGTCTGATAACGTGCAGAAGTCTGACATCGAGTAGAAGTCTGATGAAAGTCCGACGAAGGGCAGAAGTCCGTTATTGGGTAGAAGTTAGACGAAAGTTTGACGACAGGCTGAAGTCCGGAGATGGACGAAAGTTCGACATCGGGTAGAAATCTGACAAAAGTATGGTCACAGGCAGAAGTGCGACATCGAGTAGAAGTTCGACGAAAGTCCGGTAACGGGCAGAAGTCTGGCGTCAGGTAGAAATCCAGCAACGGGTGGAAGTCCAGCGTCAGGTAGAAGTCCGACGAAAGTCCAACTAAGGGCAGAAGTCCGGCATCGGGTAAAAATCCGGTGACAGGATGAAGTTCAACGTCGGGTAGAAGTCCAACAAAAATCTAGCGACTGGTAGAAGTCCAACAAAAGTCTAGCGATGGGCGGAAGTCCCACGTCTGGTAGAAGCGTTACGAAAGTCTGAAAACGTGCAGAAGTCCGACATCGGGTAGAAGTCCGATGAAAGTCTGGCGACTGGCAGAAGTCTGCCGTTGGGTAGAAGTCCGACGATGGGCGGAAGTCCGGAGATAAATGGAAGTTCAGCGTCCGGTAGAAATCCGACAAAAGTCTGGACACGGGCAGAAGTACGACGTCGAGTAGAAGTCCGACAAAAGTCCGGCGACGAGCAAAAGTCCAGCGTAGGGTAGAAGTCCGATGAAAGTCTTGCGACAGGCTCAAGTCTGGCGTCAGGTAGAAGTTCAAAGAAAGTCCAACGATGGGCAGAAGTCCGGTGGTGGTTGAGGAGTCTGAAGGCAAGCGAACTCTTCCTTCTCTTCTTCCTTGGCCCCCTTCCTCCTCCCCCTTCCAAGAGAAATGAGGGGTTTATTTATAGTTTTTTGAGAGTGGCACGTCCAGTAAATAGGAGGAAGATTAAGGGTTAATTGAGAGTGGCTTGAATGGAAGGCTGATGTTAAATCCCTTGATCGTGGACTGTTTATTGGGCATTTGAATGTCTTAATGATGTTAGAATTTGACAATCTTAGGCTCGTTGGATTTGTCTCGTTGAGCCGCTCGATTCAACTACATGCATGTCACGTTTGGAAACTGTTTGATAATCCAAATTATGGACTGAAACTTCCAAATGTGCCGGTCTTTAATTTGGACTCATTTGGGCTCGGATTGATTCGAATTTGGTGTCGTTGGGTTTGTATTTTTGAGATGTTAGTTCGACTTTAAGTTTGCTGAAATCGAAGCTCAGATGGTCTCTGATTTAATTTTTAAAAATTTCAACTTGATTTAGCCTCGAGATTCGTGCCCGATCAATATAATTTTTTGATGATATATCAATATAAATTTTATTTTTTGGAAGAAATAAAAAAAATTATTTATATACTTAAATTTGAGAGATGGGTAATTAGTCATTTATTGTGAAATCACTAAAACTAAAAACTGAAATAAATAGTTAATATCTACCTTCAAGTTTTCATAAGAACTAAAATAGAATGTAAGTCAAACAACAACCTATTATTCAAATAACTTTTTTTGTAAAAACCTTTCTTAACTCCTATTTCTAAAACTATATTTTAACCAAATAAAGCCTTAGTCATTAATTAATAATAAGAGATTTTATATGAAATTTACATAAATAACAGAAAGTATTTATGTATTATATATCTAATATTTAAATATTATATTTATTATATAATATATAATAATATAAATTATAATTATTATTATTTTTGATTTATTTAAAATACAATATATATTTAATATAATTTAAAGAAAATAATATACAAATAAATATATAAAAAATTTATGACACATGCCTTCAAACTTCAATAATAAGCAAAAGTAGGTCAGAATCGTCATTCACTTAAATCTCTTCGCTCTCACAGAAGATCCAAAGAGGAGCGGAGGTAACAGTGCCGTTCCTCTCTTCTCTCTCTCTCTCTCTCTCTCTCTCTCTCTCTCTATATCCCACTATCTCCTTCCCCCGCCCAAATGGATCGGGACACCGGCCTTTTCCCCTCATCGCCGACGAACTCTTCTCCTTCATCGTCTGATCTCGACACCGAGGTAAGAATAAGTACTCCTCCCTAAATTCCACCATTGCCCCCTTTCCTCTTGCCTCATGTACATCGCTGCCCCTCGCAGTCCACCGGCTCCTTCTTCCCCGATCGGAGCATGACGCTCGGAACCCTCATGGGCCTCACCTTCCCCGAAATACAGTCCCGGGCCGGGCTGCCACCATTGGCCCGGCAACCTGACTTCGGCTGCGCCACCGATTCCGGCGTCCGGAAGCAGAAGGCGAGACGGACGCGTCGCCGGCGAGGAGGGAGCGCGTGGTGGCGGCTATGCCGTGACGAAGTGGGGCCCACATCGCTGGAGGAGTTTCTGATGGCTGAAAGGCAAATGGGCGTAGCGGAGGCTGATTTCATATATGGAAGAGAGGAATACGAGGTGATCGGAGGTGGGAGGATGTTGTTTGAGAATGGACGGGTCCTACCGCCGCCGCTGGAGGCCGCTGTGGGACGGCGGTGGAGGGGCAGGGAGGCGCAGCAGGGTGGGGCGATGGGGCGTCTACCTGTTTTGATTGCTGGGATTTGCAGTGGCGGAGAAGGGTAGTTTTGTAATTTTATTGCTGATGTACGAGAGATCTGAGAAATTAGATCATTGGCCTTTCAAAAAAAAAATAAAAATAAAAAAAATAATTGTATAATTTTTTTATTTTTTAAAATAATTGCATAGTTGTATTATATTAGCCCTAGTAATTTGGTAGGTTGGGGTAAATCATGATATATTTTTAAAAAGAGGGATTTATATACATACCATTATATACTATTCTATTTATATATCTAACACTTAAAATTTTAATATTACATACATACCATCCATAGTTCACTTTCATATCAAATATGAGTGGTGGTAATAAAATATGAGTGATACATTTGATATTAAAATGATATAGCGTGGTATGTATGTAATATTAAAGTTTTGGGTGTTTGATATGTAAATAGGATGGTATAACTTTTAAAAATTGTACCTGTGCTTCCTTTGCCTAAACAATTTAATTATTATAAAACTAAATTATGTTAGGATCCCTTGATATAAAACTTGGGCTTCATTTGGTACGATTTTCTAACTATTTTTTAAAGTAGTTTTTTAGTTCAAAAATATGTTGAACTAGAAATTTTCAAACTAAAAAATTACTTTAAAAAGCAGTAAGAAAACCGTCCCAAATGAAATATTAGAAGAATGGGTTTGATTATTTTTGAATTTATGTTGAGATTAGTGCAACATATAAGATCAAAGTAGTACATTAATATATCTACACAAATTGATGGAATCCAAGTTAGGCATAATCAGATTTGATTAGAATATATTATTACATTTTTTTTCTATATAAAGTTAAAAGTATTATTTTTTTAAATAATTTTTTTAACAAATTTTGTTTACATATTATCCATTCTCATAAATTAGTTGAGCAATTTGATTCAATTATATGACTACATGATTGAGTGTGCTTATATAGTGGGCCTCAATTAATATTTTTATTTTATAATCTAAAATAATAATTAATAAACCATAAAATATATTATTTTAATTTTTAACTTAAAAAAGATACTTTTAAATAATAGTTATTTAGTTTTAAAATTATTGAAATTTTGGCATTTAGCATTAGGAATATTAAACTATGATCAGGTGAGGATAAGAGAGGGCCTGTGGGGCACAGGTCCCCCCTCCAAAGAATTTTTTTTATATTTTATTATTATTTTTTTTATTAATTTTTTTTATAAACAACTATAGTTAATCATCTTATTCATATATTTATCTCCTAGGTCTGATTTTTATATAAAAATAAATTACAATATCAAATATTAATGAAATATTTTTAGGGAATATTTGAAAATTTTAATTTGTGCCGCAACCAGAAAAAAATTTTGGCTCCATCACTCTTGATACTTATGCACTTACATTCAAAAATTCAAATATGCATTTCTGTATAATTTTTTAGGCTTCATTTTAGAATGACTTTCTTGCTGCTTTATAAAATAAATTTTTTGCATAAAAATTAAAATTTTTAAGATGCACTAAGAAAATCGTCTCAAATAGGAAAAATTATTTTGTGCGGAAGCCGAACGCCGTCCTTATGCCTAAGCCCGCGTCTCGGTACCGCTCGGTACTGCGGCTCGGTATCGCTGACGTGACTGATTCTGATTGGTATCCGGATGTAGAGCTGTGTTCGGCTTCCGCACAGAATAATCTCTCCCCAAATAGAGCCTTATATTACTTTTCTTACTATTATTCCTAAATATCACACAATTTTTCTGTTTTTTTTAATATTTAGATCAAATAAGATAAATTTATGCATATAACTTTCAAATCTAAGATCCATTAATTGACCCTCCAACCAATACACAAAGATAACTTTCTTTGCTTTCGAGAAAGCTGCTTCTATGGATAATAAAATTGCTTGAAGAGAATCACGAGCGAGTGGCTGACGCTGCATGAAATTTCTCTCTCTCTCTCTCTCTCTCTCTCCTTTTGCTTCACAAAGAAGAGACAAAATAAAATAATTGTGTTGTTCGTACACAGTTAATGTGATTTGTCATTTTTAAAGGTGAAATATGGGCAATTGGTAAATTTGGTGTGGGTTCGTTTGGTCAATAATATGGGCTTGAATGCAGGTTGGGCATTAGAGGCATATTGCAGTTTCACGTGCCCTTTTTTGTCATTTTTCGTGGAAAGTAAGTTCATGAAGTTGAGAGAGGAATGTTAAATTTTGGATTTTGATCATCACGTAAACATTTTGCTCCATTGTATTTGGAGGGTTTTAAAGTTTGGATAATAATTGATAAGTCATCAAAAATCGTACACGAATCTCGAAATATATATGAGTTGACATTTTCTAAAATTAAATTCGGGACCATCCGAACTCCAATTCAATAAACTGATTGTCAAATTGAACATCTCGATGAGACAAATCCAACGACATTAAAATTGGTCCAATCCGAGCACAAATGGGTCTAAATCAAAGGACAAAGCATATTTAAAAGCTTTAAAATATTAATTGGATGACCAAATGATATCCAAATGGGCCACATTATAAAAATGATCACATTTTAGGCCGAATTAAGCGGTAGAAGCGCGTTATCAAAACATTTTGCTCCATTATATACGGAGTATGAAGTAACGTATACATAAGCGAAAAATATTAATCCAGTTTAGCAGAAGCCACATAATTAAATTCTGGTTTCTAAAGAAATCGGAACATTAAAATTCGGTTTCAATAGAAACCGGAATTTAATGTTCCGGTTTCTATTGAAACCGGCTGAATAAATTCAATTCCGGTTTCTATAGAAACCAGAATTTAAAGTTCCGGTTTCTTTTTTTTTAAATATTTTTTTAAAAATTTAAATCATTTAAATTTTTTAAAAGTATATACCGTTATTTAACGGTATTTAAATTAGAATTAAAAACATTTAAAAAAAGTTTGTTAATTTATCTTTTATATTTAAAATATGGTTTTTTTATTTAAAAAAATTAATTAACGACAAAAAATTAATTTGTCTTTTATATTTAAAATGTACTTTAACCGTTAATTAATAATTAATGAGTAATTTAATATATAAATTGATTAATATAAAAATTAATGATTAATTAAAAATTAATTATCAATGATTAATAAAAATTTAATATTGAAAATTTATATTTAAAATGTATTTTTTATATTTAAAAAATAATTACTGTTTAATTTATCTTTTATATTTATTAAGAATTTTTAAAATGAATTAGTTGTTAATATATATTTTAATTAAGATTGAAATGAATTATAAGTATTTTTTGTTTATAATATGAGTAATAATAGATTTTGACAAAATTATGATAGTTTATTAGTTACAAATTTAGTTATATTTATAAATTTAGTTAAAATAAAATTATTGTAAATTAATTAATGAATATTATATAATAATTATGTATACAATTTGTTATATTTTTAAATAAATTATTAGAATATGATTTTAATATTTACTTACTATGGACATTGGATTCCTCTGTAAAAAGCAATTAATGTGTACTTGCTGTGGACATTGGATTCCTCTGTCCAAAAATCTCATTCAGAGCTTATGATCCTTATAACATCTCGTTCATTGTGAATTGACGTGTCATGTAGCTTGCAATAGCCTATCCCATCAAATAGCCTATAAAGTTGTAAGGTCCATACAAGTCCTATTGTGTTTTATGACTGTAAGTGATGGTTGGATATCTTTGTTCTTTGCTATTTAAAGGGTGCATAGAAGACACATGAAGTATATTTATAGAGTTTTTACTTGAGTTATTTAGAATATTTTGGCCATGTATGGAGAAGCTTAAAGGTGTCCCAAATAAAGAAGGGTTAAATGATGCAAGCCGAAGAATGCATGCTTGTATAATACGAGCCGGTGACACTCTCTTAGAGAAAAAGGCAAATGCGAATTAGATATTTAGGTGTTGCATCCATGAATGTTCAGAAGATGATGATGATTGCCTCTGGAGTATGCATGTTGAGGTAATGAGAGTAAAACTTTATAGGACAAAAGATTTTTTAAATGCCACCGGTTGGAAATATCTTCAAATTAGGTTCCAGGAAGAGAATGGTCACCTTATTAGCCTTCATTTCTTACAAATGTGGTACCATGAGTTGAAACACCACAAAGATGGCAGTCATTCCCCTCCAGATATTGACTACAACCATCTTGACATTGAGCATAACATTTTATATCATCGTTGGAGTTTGAGAATTGACCAGTTCATTCTAAATTTCTATAAAGATCGGATGAAGGAGGTATTACCTGATGGTAAGCCTAGACAATTCTTCAATGTTGAGGACTGGCAAGACCTATAATATGAGTTTAAGTTCCATCTAAAATATTGTTCAACTCAAACACAGCTCTAATCACATATGCATATGTTGCTTAGGAATTAGTAAATCTATGTCTTTGTCTAAATGTTATCTTCGTTAACTTCTTCTATATTTTTTTACCGTACTTTTCTTATTTAGTATGAAACGTGTCTATGTATTTTAGTTTGTTATGTGATTGTTTCATATGCTTCTTCATTAAAAAAAATTTCTATTTAGGATGAGTACTTATGATTCTTTAGTTTAGTTCTCCTAAAAATTAGTTCGCATAAGTTATTATTTTATTCATATGAATTAAAATTATAATATTATTGGTATATTTAAATTAATTAAGAAAATTAATCAAATATATATAATTATTTCAGTCAATTACGTATTAATATAAAAATTATTATTTAACTATATATTAAATTATCAAATTTAATGATTAAAAAATATTTTGTATTTTTAGTTTAGTTCAGTTGAATAATCATCATATTATGTTATACAATTAACAAAAATAAAATAAAAGTTTATATCATAGAAATAAGAGGTATGATCTGATTACATCAACACAATATACATGATATCAATCTTCTACCCTACTTCTTTTTAAATTTGGGGATGGCTGCATTCCCTGATGTGTACCTATCAAATTGGTCAACTTCTCCTCGGATCTAACTGCGCCTCCACATCATCTCTACTTTGTCCACTTAAGTCTGCAGTGCTTTGTGTTGGTTATATTCGTTGGATAAGCTCATCTTATTATGTAGGTGAGTGTGACAGTCCAAACAGATTCATCCATGTCGGGGTCTACATACCCGATGTGTGTAGTAGCACTTGCTGTGATGATTGAGTTTCTGTCTGGTATGTAAGAGCACTACTGCCCCATTATAAGTCATATTGATTATAATATTATCTTGATGGTCCTGCTTCTGATGAACCTTACCTCCCATCATGCTAGGAAATCCTGTAGCGAACTGTGAAGGCACAACAAAGTCTCCAGACCCAACATACATTGACTGCCTTACTGGTTCATATATTACTCTTACATGGCTGCTCTCTCCCATCATCCTGGATGGAGTATTTGATGTAGACCGCCATAACATCTAAGGCTCATCATGACCTCTGTTGGACTATTGTCTCCCATGCTCCTCACTTGAATCAAGCAAGCTGTAGTCAATAAATAAAGAAGCCTCTAGCCTGGAGTACAGCTTAACACAATCGTCAAGTGCCTACTGCATAGAGCTTGTACTTTCACCATGCTGACCGGTGGAGTATTTGATGTAGACCGCCATAACATCTAAGGCTCATCATGACCTCTGTTGGACTATTGTCTCCCATGCTCCTCACTAGAATCAAGCAAGCTGTAGTCAATAAATAAAGAAGCCTCTAGCCTGGAGTACAGCTTAACACAATCGTCAAGTGCCTGTTGCATAGAGCTTGTACTTTCACCATGCTGACCGGTGAATCGATGAGTGATATGCCTGCTACGGCTGCTATAATCAGCCTATTTTAGGGAATACAATGTTACTTCAAATTATAAGTAATTAAATAAGTTGAACATCTGAATCAACCATACTTACCATCAACATGTCGCCTGGAGACCTTAGGTAAAATGTTTCTGGAGGTTATTGTGGAACATTTAATATGTATAGGGTAGCCTATGATTGGTGCCATCTCATGTATACATATAACTCCTGCCTTCCATTTCCCTCGGGTGGAATAATTGAAATGATGTGTTCATGCCTATTATTCCATAGAGTAATGTAATCCATATGATACCATATCCAGTTAACATCAACCCTATTATGGCCATCAACTCGATTGAAGTTCCTTTCGATGGGTTGTATATCTGTGGACTGAATATCCCCAAATTGGTGCATCACCAGATCAACCATGTGCCACTCAACCTACTTCCAACTAATCAACGATACCCATACTCTGCATATCTCTGGGGACTCTTGGCATATATGAGTTAGCCTCATAAGAAGTTTATCACTGTATGGTATCATTGTAACATGTTGAGATAGGGTTTGGTTGAATGAATTTTTTATACAATTAAAAAATTCATATTTAAAACTGTTGAACAGGTACTTGGTTCTGATGTAATCCATCCAGCTCATCTCGATAAGTTAATAAGTTCCCAGATGAGACCTCTTAAAAACGGTCCTCTGCCCACCTATATTTATAATGATGTTAAAATGTTACAACAAATGAATATATTATGGCATGTGTTTCAGGTTAATATAACAAGAAATTATACCTATAACTAAGAGGTTTTCCACTAATATCGAGGAAAGCAGGCACTCGAAGTGTTGGTATACCAATATGTAGTCGTTCCCAAGACCAAATCTACAGTAATACCAACATCCAGCAACATGCAATCTGGTGGGCTTCATCGCCAAACATAATTCTCTGTACAAGTTTGTGAGGATCAAACTGTCTAGTGACATCTTACTGAACTGCATCAAATCTATTGCAATCCATGATCCCTAATCTATAATTTTGATGATGACAAATATTATTGCTTGAATTGTTATTTTTTTTAGTGAATATTTTGGATATTCCTTTTGTTTGTGAGCACTAATATTGCAGGTGAAATATACACTGCTCAAGGCTACTGAAAGCTTAAGACTGGGTAGAATAGGATATCAAGTAAAAGAGTCTGCACTTTTATTTTCTTTATTTTCTATTTCTTGAGTCTAGCTACATAAGAGTGTATACAATTAGGTGATCGTACACACACACAGGAGGAGTGAGAAAATTTTAAAGTTAATGTTTTTATACTAATCATACAGTATGACTTATAATGATACTGTACGATTAGTTATAGAGAAAATGGGCTTAATGGCTAATTAAATAATTAGTTTCTATGAATTAAGCATACTATATGATCTAGATCATATTATATGATTCATTATAATATAAAAACCCTAGCTGTCGGATAAATTAAGTAAGATATTTAAATTTTAAATTTTGAATTAATCGTACTGTACGATGTTATTCATATTAAATAAAAATTTAAAATCTTACTTAAATTAACCCCCATAATTAGTCAATCAAACCATAGTTTAATTAATGATAATAGATCGTACTATATGATCTTTATCGTACAGTATAATTGATAAAGATGAAATTTGGTCGTCCCAAAAATCATACCAAACAAAATCATGATTTTTTAACTAATCATACTATATTCATTTTATACTGAATGACTAACTTGAAATCAACTAACTATACTATACGATGAGAGCTGTACGGGACGATTGACTGAGACGATTTCTAATTGTCCTAGGAATTGTCCTGTATGAATAGAGAGAAAGTAAACGGATCGTACTAGACGATCTTTGGATCCTACTGTATGATATGTTTGAAAAGTTAAATAATTTGTCTGAATAACTGTTTACATTGTACTATATGGGTTTAATTTTTGAATTGATCGTACTGTATGAATTCTAATTATACTGTATAAATAATGACAACCAACTTGAATTTTTAGGGTTTCTTGAAGCCTAATACTTAAGCAATATTTTTAGAATCTCTTGAAAATAAAAGAGGATTGTGTGACTGGTGAAGGAACTCTGAGAGAGGTGCTTTTGAGAGAAAATCAGGGTTTGAAAGGAAGGAGAATGTGAGGTTACGCGTGAGGGAGAAGAAGTGTGAGGGGATCACATGGTTGCTCCGAGCTAGCTATACCCTTGCTCCTCCTGTGGCCTTGGTGAGTCCTTGAAGGCTCTCTTAGGAGAGAGGTACTCTGCCTTCTCTAGGAGAGAGAAAAAGATTGGAGATACTCTACCTACTCTAAGAGGGAGAAAAAGATTAGAGGTACATTGCCTTCTTTAGGAGGGAGAAAAAGCTTTGGGTTGTCTGCCTTCTCTAAGAGGAAGAAAAATGATTCAAGGTCCGCTGCCATCACCGGGGAAACTGACATAGCTTCCAGAACTCTACCACATCAGGTTTGGTGAAAGTGAGTTTGTAAGGGCTTCTCCGCCTTGCTGTGGGAGCAAAAAGAGAGTCACTTTGTGTTAATGCAATACTTAGAGCAGAGGACTCCGGGGAGTGGACATAGGTCAAGGTTGACCAAACCACTATAAAATTTTTGGTGTGCTTTTTTCATTTTTTGCAATTTTATTTTCATGCGATTTTCTTTCTTTACAAGTTGAGTTTATTGGTTTCAATCTTATCAATCAACTGTACTGAGTTTAAAACTTTTTACTATAAGAATATTTATATGTGTTAAAAAAGAAAAATAAAAACTTTTATATAAATTGCTTCTGCATGTTATTTTGAGTAATCTATCTCAATCAAGTTTTTAAGTTATTTTGTGGCTAAAGCAAAAAGTAGTATTCCTGTTTAGGGATTTTTTAAAATTACTAATTCACCCCCCTCTTGGTGCACCTTGGGATAGTTTTGTGAGGTTTAGTAACCTTCTTGAACTTTCAAAATCTTCCATAAGTGCTAGGTACTATAATGAAACATGCGACACTGAGTAATCATGCATGAGGAAGTAGCCAATTATGTACAAAATATCTGCTCTAATATGCTGCATGAATACATTAGCATCCAAATCATTATAGGACTCTCTTTAGAAGGTTTATAATAACAATCAAAGTGTCATCATCGAGTTGATCTGTGAATGCACCATAAAAAAAGTAGCCTAGCCATTCTCATCTACATGGTGGTGGTATACTGTCATCAGATCAGGGTGAGAACTGAGCAGCTCATCACAACAATCATGCCAAGTCTCCCATTGTAGAACATGTCCCATAATAGGTGGCCCAACCATGGCATCCTCGTCCACCCTAAGTTAGAGCAAAACCTATACATCCTATAAGATGATGGTCATTTCTCTTACAAGCAAATGGAATGTGTTCGTAGAAGGGCACCATCGTTCGATAAGTGCAGTGAACAGGTAATGGTCCAGTTTAACATGAAGTAAGTGTCATATTAGATCCATTCTAATGAGATATAATAAATAAATGAATCTTCGGCAGACAACCGACTACTCTCGTGTTATGTGTAGGTGAGTAATCCCTAGTAACACTAAAGCCTGTGAATTTAAATGAATTTATTACCATCTCATTAACTATAATTAAGAGAATGCATATAATTGAAATATGAATTTATACCTAATCCGGAGCAGCGGCCCTATGGGTAACCCTTAGTATAGTGATGCTCGGAACATAAGTATCTTATGCTGCCTGAAGCTGGGATTCTGATGCTTTATGAGCTCATCGACAATGGTGAAATCTGCCACCATGATCTACCATATCTATAATAAAATATTTTTCCAATATTTATCAAAATAAATACATATTATCAAAATCAATGCATATTCTCAAATCAGTTCGTACTGTCAAAATAGTTTGTATTATCAAATCAATTCATACTGTAAAATAGTTTGTATTATCAAATCAATTTATGTTTATGAAATAATTTTAAAATTCATAACTTAAATTTCTTGTTCAGTGAATAATAACCCTAAAATAAAGAAATTGGTTCTTTAACGTTGCAATGTATTGTCAAAAATAGTTTGTGTTGCTAAATCAGCATGTATTATCAAATCAACTTGTGTTGTTAAATCAATTCATACTGTCAAGATAGTTTGTGTTATCAAATAAATTTGTGTTTATGAAATAACCTTCAAATTCAAAACTTAAAATTTTTATTTGATGAATAATAATCCTAAAATGAAGAAATTGGTAATGTAACATCTCTATGTATTATCACATCAGTTTGTGATGTCAAATCAGTATGTATTATCAAATCAGCTTGTGTTTTTAAATCAATCTGTATTGTCAAATTTGTCAATAATGTCAAATCATGATATTCATATATTTCTTACCAACTGATAATAGTGATATTTGATGGACTTCTCCAATAAATTGAGCATGTCTTCCTTATTTGGATGCATGTAATTGGAATCCTATATTTTCCACTTCCTCTATAAATCATCTTGTGCTGTTATGTCTTTGTATGCAATGTATAGAACACCAAAAATTCTTTTGAAGAATTTGATTATGGAGGGTGGCAGTCAATTGAAGGAATGTTTAGCGCATTCCACTGATGATGGGTTAGAGGAGATGGCCAAATCAAATGACATTTATCAGCGCTATATGCATTTCTAGTCAGAAGGTGAAGACTGTATACTAAGGCACACACATCAAAGTTACGAAGATTTCCTTTTAAAGGGATGGAGCTAGTTTGAGTAAGGTGAGTTGGAGATTTCTACAACAGAGGTTTATGGAACAGTTGGGATATTTAGCATCGATTAACTTTCTGAAGGCTAGATCTGCCAAAATTGGACACCATAAAGATGGGTCATTTTATGTGACTATGGACAACCCAACGGCTAATATAGATCACTGTACTCTTTATTGTCAATGGTATCCAATGACTGATGCATTCCTCATTAAATCATATGAAAATTTGATTATTATGGTAGGTAAAAAGAGGAAGGTGTTTCTCAATGCATCAGACTGGCGATACATCCAGAATTGGTTTCAGCACAAATTTAATTGCTGCCTAACTCAATCCCAACTCCAAGCTCGTATGCGCATTGTGATCAAGAATTTTTAAAGGCCTTCTTTTTTTTAACTTTCTTAAGTGTGTTAGTTAAGTAAATTTTGAATGTGGTCTGTGTATATTATCATCGAAGTTATTAAGTTTTATGGATCTGTATGTTCGTGTATGTTTGAATGTGATTTTTCAATATAATGTTCTTATTATTGTTGGAATGTTGCTGCTGAGTTCATACATTTTGTAAGGCTACATGTTATTTAAAATTATTATGTCAAAAATTTTTAGGAAATATAAATTCATTAAATAGCACTCCAACTTATAATTAAATTATAATTCATAGCAAATTGAAAATTTCTTGTAGCCATAACACTATTACAAGGCCAATTCCATTTCACACATAACTTCAATACAATATGATGTTGCTTGCAAATTGAATTTAGGTTGCCAATCAATACTATCTCCTCATTATACCTAACCTGAAAAGTGAAGATATGTCATTTTAGTTACAGAATTTGAGCCATAAAATATGCATAGTAAATGACTAACCTTGAACTGCTCGCCCCATTTAGCAGGTCGTATTATTATATCCGATCACACCATAAACTTTGCAAGCTTGACCAGTAATCCTTCAGGGTTCATCCATTATATTTCTGATTCTACTGGAATGCGATCTCCCATCCCGCCAATGAAATGCTGGTGGTAGTAATGGTATTATGCCTTCAACCTCATCAAATGGTGGCTAGTACACCTTCTTTGGTATGACATGAAAAAGGCTTGCATAACTATATTGGTAGAACTCTGTGCTGTAGTATGGTGAAACAAACATACTGTAATCCTATCTTCTTGCTTCAGTAACTATAATAGCATGAAGGCAAGGCATGGTATAATTGTGGCTTATGACAACTACAGGTACACGTATGAGAATAACCAATTTTAACCTTGCATGCCCTACATAACATATCAGACACCTGGTACTCTTAATTATTTATGCAAATTGGGAATAAATGCGATTAAACCCTGGATGGGTAGGCCACGAGCAGGTCTTAACACTCCATTGAAGCACTCTGAAGCATTCATGGTTATTATTCTATAACGACACCCACCATCATACAAAATGCTCCACTTACTTATATCTCGCTCGATCAACCACTGATGTGCTTCCTGCTTTATATTTTTGTTCTCTCATATTAGTCTGTTGAAAGTTATAAGGTCATCTATGTTTCTAGCAAAGTACATCTTCACATAAACACCATTTAAGTTAGTAACTCCAACACACCGGATGAATTTCTTGAAGTTCTCTCTAAGGAGACGTAAGCAGTGACAGTGTGCTGCATGAGGAAAGACTTCCCGACATCCTCTAACTATTCTGGAGTGCTTTTCAGATACAAAGTAGATGTCTTATTAGGATGGAACCTGTGGAATGTGGTCGTGCAGCATCTGCAAAAACCAAACCCATGTGTCATTTGACTCTGCCTCCATAATAGCAAATGTGAGGGGGTATAGGGCACCATTCCCATCAATACCAACTATGACTAGTAGAGTCCCGTACTTACCCAACATAAATGTCCCATCTAAACTGAGCATTGAGTGACATAATTCCCATCCCTAAATTATTGGACCGAATGCCCAAAATACTAATTTAAATAGATTGTTCCCAATAACTTCTATGATGTAAACTGATCCCGGAAGTGCAAATTTAATGGCCTACAGGTACCGATGTAGTGAGGAGTATGACTCCTTAAAACTACTAACACTGATTTAATAGCTTTTCACCGTGCACCCCAAGCCTTGATGTAAGGGATCTTAATGTCAAATTTTGACTCCATTCGAGCGATGATCTCATATGGCTTCAAGTCTATTTGTTAATGAAGAATGGTGATGATGTAGTGAGAGATGAACTTGGAGTTACAGTTATGATGTCCACTAGACATCATATGATTCATGCAAGTATGTGGCGGACCACTGGATGAGACTTTGCATATTCCACCAAGTCGCTTGGTCTTCGTAGCGTGAAGACGTCATAGGCAAGGATGTGATGGATTATCATATTGTGTGCATCTAAAAGTAAACCTTATCTTATTGGATGTGCTTTTAATGTATTCTACATTATTAATGATTAACCTTCCATTAAGCGTATATTGAAGGGCATCCTTGTTGATGAAAGTCATTCCTTTATACAGTTGTTCGGGAATAATACCATCCAATTCCCCAATAAAATTAGTTTTTGGGGGATCAATATAATCAATACAATCCCAGGCCTGTGCTAATCATAGAAGTTTGACGTAATTGTTATATGACTCCATAGCACCTAAGTTAGCCTAGTGACAAAATACATGCTCATGGACCAACTCATGCCCAGACAATGATACATCGCATTCTTTTGTAATTGGATTTCTTTCATCCCCTGTGGGCATTTCACTTGAGCTCTCACTAGTTTCACCGTCCATCTTATCATATCCTCCAACACTGGTGTGCTTTCACCATCATGTCCCTGATCAAACTGCTGACTCTATTGGTGGAGGTGAAACATCAGTGTGCTTGAGGCTATCAAGTCGCTGACACTTGTATGCCCTCTCGCACGTGGTTCTAACAATGTCAGATGCTCACTCAGACTTAAGCAGCCTATACTTATTGGTTCATAGTGTGGTGAATATTCGCTAACACTAAAGCTGTATGTTTCATCTATAACAATCAGTACTACAGTGGGCCTGCAACACACAATACTTGTAATGGTGAAGCTTAAATTAGAACATAATAATCTAGAAAAAATATGAGTTTCATCGATTACATATTTAGTGCATACGAACCTTTCTGCTTGGTAAGAGACTATTGGGTCTTGATAAGACATATAATGATGAGAATTGGGACTTACGCCACGTTTACAGACTTACTCAATTTGAACATAAATAATTAAAATACGCCTTCGATCTTTGTGAAGTATAAACTCACAAACCTCATCGTTCATCAATTGAATTGCTATATAACCTCCATTATTTGGAAGACGACAAACAAAGTCAACGCGGCATGTTTCACCATCACGGTGCAATGCTTAGGAAATTCTAGCATGTAACTCTTTAAGTGTAACATTCTCATTTATTTCAATGGGATGATTTCTTCCACTGATGTATGAAGGGATGAACTCCTCCATAACATTTAGATAACTATCATAATACATAATGAAGTGTGCCATAATATTTAGATAACTATCATAATACAGAATGAAGCGTGACATTCTTGGATTTGAAGTTGGATGGGGATGGCTCTATACAGGACATTAAAGAGTTCAATTGGTTTTCTTTATGAGTATTTTGTTCTAGATTTTAATAATATTTAAGATGAGCTCAACAGTATGGAAATGCTTTTGTTTATATTCCATTATAAGCATAGCTTTTGTTCATATGCCATTATAAGCATAGCTTTTTTTAATCTTCAAACAATGCTCTTAGTGATAATTTTTAGCGCGTAAACTTGATTATTTTTTTAAGAATTGTTCAATCCTATCAAATAATTCATATAAACTACTTTTCACATCACCTAGTAAAAATGTTTTTTTTCTATATCATATTGTTGCATAGATCATCCATGGTTAGTGGATATAGAGATTCGAATTCAAAAGCTATTCAATTTTGCACTTGAAGAAAATGTTTCTTGGTAAATAATTCCATATAATTGGTGGTATCTTTTTATTATAAAACTAACTATATATCTTACTAGGCTTCCTGCAATATTATATTTCAAAATAAAAACTAATTTACATCTATAGCACTTTTACTTTACGTAACTCAAGTATTTCCTAAGTATAGTTTATTTCTAAATGCAATCTCTTCTCTCATGATCTACTTCCAATCTATTTTTTTAAAAGTTTTTTAATAAGGTTTTATAACCTCCTAAATATTGGAATAATAAAAATACAACTACATCTAAACATTATTATAAATTATAATGTATTATTTATGTCAAATTTAAATTAGAATATAATATTTTATTAAATAATAATGTTTAAATAATTATTACATTTAAAAAATGTAATAATAATATTTTTAAAAAATTTAAATATAATAATTTATTTATGTCAAATTTTAAAATTTATGTATAATAATATTTAAATAATAATTATATTTTAATTTAAATTTGAAAACTTTCATACCAATTTAACATTAATTATTATTTAAATATTATTTAATAATAATTATTATTTAAAATGTATATAATATATTTATATTAATTTTTGTTTATATTATATTATGAAATTATTATAATAATACTTTTTATTTATACTATAATGTTAATTATAATTTATTAATATAATTTATTATGAACTTTTATATATTATATTATTTATTAATATAATTATTTTTTAATATTATTATAATATCTTTTTTTATGTATATAATATATATAATTAAAATGTATATAATATATTTATCTATAAAATATGTATAAATTTAATATATAATTTCTTTAATATTTTTTGTTAAATTTATATAATGTATATGCCAGGTTAATTAAATTTAGATATTTATATCTTATTATATCATTTATATATATATATATATATATATATATATATATATATATATATATATATAATTTTTTAAATTATATATATAAAAAGTATATTTAATGCTTATTATATTATATTAATTTGATAATTTTTATCTTATTATATCATTTTTAATTTTATTAATATTAAACATAACTATTTTAAAATTTTTCTTTAAAACTGAGATTAAAAATTTTAGATAAAGGAGAAATTAATCTCTTTATAAAGGAAAATTCATCTCTAAAAAATTGAAACATAACTATACATTATACTCATTTAGGAGAAAAATAAAGGATTAATTAATCTCCATAACAGTTAACAATTAGAACTGATTAAGATATAGATTCCTATTATTTTATAAGAATATTAAATCAAACTATACAATCTATCCGTATAAAATATGTTTAAAATGAATTTGGTATGATTTTTTTTAGTTACATAAAATCTAAATCATTACTCTTCAATTTTATTTTAAAGTTAGGGATTATATTTTTCATTTAATATAGGTTCTGAGTTTATTATTTTGATCATGTTTTCTAAGATGTTCTGGATTAGGTGCAAACATTAAGAAAAAAAACTAATTTAATAATTTTTGTTACATAATCCGAAAAATAGATATTGATAAACAATACATTTTTAAATGAACGTAATTTCATAATTTTCTTCCACAATAAATTTACACTACAGTTAACCAATACCGATGTTCTTAAAGAAAATTTACACTACAATGTTTTGTATAAGTTTGTCCTCCTAAAAATTAAGGTCAGCTCCAACCTTATTTGCTCAAATCTCACCTATATCATGAACAAATATTTCTAAAAAATATAAGCAATCTCAAAATTAACATATCTCACACTACAGGAAAGTTGCAAGTTTCCGGCGGAATTCAAAATTTTTTGGCGGATTTCCGACGAAAAAGTCTTCGACGGTAAATCGAGCGTCGGAAATTTTTTCCGTCGAACGAAATCCGTCAGAAATTTTTTTCCGGCGGAATTTTTCCGCCGGAAGTACTATCTGGTGGAAAATATCCGCCGGAATACATAAACTGGTTTTAAAAAAAAATACCGGACACAAAAACCCTCTCTCGCGCCCGACAGGTAGCCCCACTCTGCTCCCGCGCAGGCAGCGCTCCCGTGCTCGCGCCTGCGCCCAACAGGTGAGCCCAGCTCCGCTCCGGCGCAGCAGCGCTCCCTCACCCGCGCCCGCGCCCAGCAAGCGAGCCCAGCTCCGCTCCCGCGCAGGCAGCGTTGCCGCGCCCACGCCCAGCAGGCGAGCCCAGCTCCGCTCCCGCGCCCAGAGCTCGCTCCCACGCCTGTCCGCCCTGAGGTTCGAACCCAGGACCTCCCTGTACACCCGCCCGCGTGCCTGTCCAACCACTGAGCCATTTCTGCAAATGTGTTTTATTAGATAAATATTTTTATTTATATTAATACTCTCAGTATATTAACTAAAAAATTTAAGTTTATTATTTTAAATGATAATTAAATTAAGTTATAATTTCTTGAATTTTTATATTCCGTCGGAAAATCCGCCGGAACGTCCGTCGGAAAGGCCGCCGGAAAGTCCGCCGGAACACGTCCGCCGGAAAAGCCGTCAAAAAATTTGCTTAAAAATTTGTCGGAAATATTTCTAAATAATTCGTCGGAAATCCACCGGAAAATCCGCCAGTAGTGGGAGATTTTCCTGTAGTGTCACCTATATCCTAAACATCAACAAAATTTCTAAAAAATAAAAGCAATCTCAAAATCAAAATATCATTCGATTATATTTTTACAGATGTCTCAAATTTACAAATAATACCTAATATACATAATCGAGCAACATAAAATTAAGTTAAATAAAATATTTCATCTAAATAAAATTACCTTGAAAACTTGTAGATAATCCATCAGAAATTTCTCTCTCTGCCGAACTCTTCTAACAACCATAAACTCATGTATTCGTCAAATATATAAAGGGCGGGGGACGCAAATCACGACATAAATGAAAATAATTTATCATGGGTGGGCGTATTTGGCAGATCACGGGAGCAGAATGGTAGGAAATAATTATGGTGGGCATGGAATCGAAGGAAGAAATGATGCGGAATTCACGGGTGTGGGATGCGGAATTCACGGGTGTGGGAAGAAACTGGGGGCTGAAAATCTGGTTTCTTAAGAAACCAGAGGAGTATAATCCGGTTTCTAAGAAACGGGATTACAAAATTTTGGTTTCTTAAGAAACCGGATTATACTCCTTCGATTTCTTAAGAAACCAGAATTTATTAATCCGCTTTTGCTCCTTTTTAAATTATTTAGCAAACATGCTTCTTATGCGTATTTCCATATAAAATAGGATCCTTTTTATAATTTGTCCTATCAAAATGTGGCATGCTTATAGTAAAATCGAGCGGCTTGACGAGACAAATCCAATAAGCTTAATATTGCTTAATTTTGATATCATTAAGGCACTTAAATGTTGCATAAACACTATATGATCAAAGGGATAAATAGGATCCTACACTAGATCTTCTCCATATTTATAGAACATGCCACTTTCAAAATCTATAAATAGACCCCCTTTTCTCACATGAAGGGAGGCTGGGACCTTTTGGAGGCTTAGACCTAGAACTAAAGTCCAAAGAGAGCTATGGAGCTTGAAGAATATTGAAGCTCTACCTTGGCACCACCGTCGACGAACCTTGGTCTCCTAGCCACCACTTTTGAACCTCTGCCCAACCATCGTCTTCGGACCTACGTCGATCCAGCCACCACCGTCTGGTCGTCCACCGGCCATCGTTACTGAACAATGCAAAAAACTTTGCACTGGTAAAAATTTAATCGCGTAACATTTTATATATTACAGAAATTGAGATTATGAATATTTTGAGTATTATTTAAAAATTTTATATAGGATATTTTAAAATTTATGCTATTTTAATTGAATAGAAAATAACCTGGACATTAAAAAATAATATTATAGTATAATTAATATTTTAAAAATAGCATTTTAGACAATCCTTGATAGTTTGGTTATATTTTGAAACAGTGAAATTTTACTCGGTGGGAATTTTTGTTACCTACCGTTGTAAAGAACGATGCAATTCTAACACATGCTCAATTACTCTTTAACTACTATAAAGTAATAAAAAATGTGCATATTAGATTAAATTATATTTGTTAGGAAATGTAAGGGGTCAAAATTATTTTGGGATTTTTTATGTATTAGGGAATATTCTAGTGCCCATAAGGCATATTTTGGTAGCTATAAGCTATTTTTAGATGGCTATAAGCCATATTCTAAGGATGACATATATATTCTTGTGCTTATAAGTACAAAAGGGAGTCATAATGGGTCATAATTTTTTAAAATTTTGTCTAGGACCGAGATATGTGATATAAACTGCATTGTGATATGAACTTTTTATTATATAAATTTTACTTTATTTACGTGTACAGTATTGTTATTTAAATAATTAGATAACTGCTATGCTCTTATCACCTTTTTCAATATAATAATTTATTAAACTATATTTAACTATTTTTAAATATTCAGTAAAATATTTAATAAAATAATTTAAAATTTTAGATTAATTTGTGTGGCTTACTAAACTGTTATTGCTCACTGTGATTTTACTTTTGGTTTTTAGGATCTAAAAAAAGGTAGGAGCTTAATGATTAGTAGTTCAGGATTAGATCTGAGTTTATAGCTATTTCTCTATTTGATTTTTACTTAATCATGACTAGTTTATTATTTAGTTCTATAGCTTATGTTTATGGCCATGGACTGTAATTTATACATTTTGATGAAATGAAAAAAATCTTATGTATGAGTTTGTTTTCAGTACTCGAATATTTTAGTACCTTTGTAGTGTGTTATTTTATTTTAAATAAATATCGAAAGAGAATCTAAAACATTCTAAAACTTGATCTTGGGATTTGCCTATCACAGTGCAACACAATAGGACATATCCTGGTTGGGTTGGGTTGTGACATTATAATCCCCGTCGACTACGATCCCTCTGACCACCATCTCCTGTAGACTACGATCTCTCCTACCACTGTCGCATACCGACTACAGTCCTTCCGACTACCATCGCCCACCGACGACGATCCTGCCGACCCCCATCTCCCATGTATTATGGTCCTATCAACATCTATTGCCCTCCAACTATGGTCTCCTCGACTTTTATCGCCAATCGACCACAATCCCCCTGGCCTCTGTCACTCGACAATGGTCCCATCTATCTCAGTCGCCTTACTATAGCCCCTTTATCCTCCCTCGCCTGATTACAGTCCTACTAGTAAAATGAACAGGCTAGTGCTCTCTTGAGAACAACTCTCATGTCACCCCAACTCCAACTATATAATATTATGCTCTGAGCCAACACCATCCTTCGAGTAAGGGAATCTTTTGTAATTAACAAAAAACACTAGTATAATTATTTTAATTGGGTTATGCTCGTGTTTTTTCCTATTTTCTGAGTTTTAACATAAAAATTTTGGTGTCTCTTATAACTCTTGCACCCCTCTCTCTCTTATTTGTTTGTGTGCTAGATATTCATACAAAGTTAGGATACTAAACCTTATATATCTCTACTACTATGAATGTTCCACCTGCAATAATAATTTTAGGTGATTGAGAGAATTTTTATATTCAAATTTATTATAAAGATCTAACACACATATATAATAAAAAAGAACATAGTAAACAAAAGAATTTTTATGTGAGAATTTTATTAGGGTAAAAATCATATGCCTTGTATGGATGAAATGATTCTTTATACAGATGGGTTGTAAAAGTTTGTTCATTTCATCAATTAGAGAAGACATGATTACTAAGTATGAAATAAAAATTTATATTTTTTATAGATGTGAGGTAGCATGCCGGAGATGCAACAATTAGATGGTGTTAGTTGATTGATAATGATCCAATGATAGTGGTGACAGTGATGACAGTTGGATGGTGATGGTTGAGTGATAACAATCAGATGATAATATTTTGACGATGATGATGAATGGATTGTAACAGTTGAGTGATGGTGGTCAAATGATAACGTCAGTCTGACGATGATGATCAAATGATAATATTTAGGTAATAATAATGGTTGGTGGTGCTGACGTGAAACATTAAGTTTTGATCTCCAAGTTCTTTTCAAACTCAAGTATAAATCCCTTTTTTCTAAAAGTTTTATCTAAAAGAGCTTGATAGGATTATGAGGGAGGCAAAGATGGATCACACACCCTAAGAAAAAAAAAGAATGATTAGGTTAAGATTATTTCTAATGATCATGAAAGTCATATAATATCACCATCCTTTTTCTTCAAATCCTCTTGATGTTCTCTCATCAAAATAATGTATTAGAAAAGAATTATTGAAACATATTTGCACCAGGTGTTAATGAACTTGTTTTTCCCTTCCTTTATTTAACTTCATTTTATCTCTAATTCATAAACATATTTTAAATGTTGAAGAAAGTAAGCATTGATGCTGAGCTGAGTGTTATGCTGAGTGATTGGAATACAAAATTTATGATGGTCAAATATCTTCAAGGTGAAAATGAACAAATATATGATGCTAAGGCCAAAGAAGAAATGACCCTAGAGGATCAGCTACCAAGCTGCCAAAATTAGTTATCAACCATTATGATCTCTCTTTCTATACAACACCAATAGATTGATCACACTAGAGATGAGTTAATGGAAGTGTGATTAGAGAAAGAAACTCTTGTTGAAGAGAGTAAAAGATTGGAAACTTGACAATTAGAGAAGATGATATGTTATTAGATGATAAAACTATAGTACAAATAATATCTTCAAAATCCATTAAAGACTTCAAAAACTCCTTGGCTTATAAAATACTAATCAAGATTACATCCAGGTAGATCATAATCATATATTTAATGTGGAGGTAAAATATTTAGAACGACAATGTCTTAAGGAGGGTTTCATTCAGTGCTTTCTTTAGGAACCCGTTTGGCTCATCATAAGACTATAGCCAATATAGTATGTCTTTCTCCAAGGCAAGCATTTGAGAACTCTTCCATGTATATACAAGCTGATGTGCAAAGTCGATCATTATCTAATGATAATAATGAAGAAGTTATTGATATTGTCTTAATATACTTTCATTATATGTATGAAGAAAAACCTTTTCTTATTCAGCTCATACTTGTATGCTTCTTTTTTTCATGTATACATTGGTTAATATTCTTATATGATTATAATTGTCATTTTAATCAAACTCCTTTCTTATGCTGTTGAGTGTTATGAAATATTTCTTTTAAAAATTTGTCAACCTTAAGCTAGTAGGATGGGATTCATTTCTAAACATGAATTTATGAAAACCACCACAAACGCCTGCCACCCCCCCCCCCTAAAGAGGTGAGAGTTTATTGCATTGGAATACCTTCTCAATAGCTTGAGGACTTCTTAACACTAGATCTCTAATAGAGATAGGTCAGGTTCTCACCTGATTAAAGTAACAAGCTACTTGTTGGTGGTGGGAAAAAATTCTAAGTAAAGCTACATCACATATTTTGGAAGAAGATAATGATGGTAATGAAGCTTACCCTAGTTAATAGCCACATCAAAAGTTTGTACTGTATGGCTGTATGGCTTGGGGCATCGATATAACATGAATAATTTCACTATGCCAAAACATAAATTATAAAATATTTCTCCTCTTAGGTTTCTTTTATCATGTAACAAGCCAAAAGTACATTGAAAAGCTCTTTAATCCATTGCTCCTAACCTTTTTAAGGCATGTCATTAATCCTTCAAGAATGGTTCAATTTGTTACTTTTATTTATCCATTCATTGGATGATGTGTGATAATTATGTGAAACAATTGAATAAAAAAATCTTTATGAAAGATGTAAATATCTTTGCAGTAAGTTGGGTCCCATTGTATATGATCTTCGTAGGAGGACTACAATGCCAAATACTATTCCTTTATTGTAAATGATTACTATGTAAAAATATTTAACTCAATTAATACATTTGATAAGTTTGCATAGCTCTTTAAAGCATATATTTATTTATATCACCATCATATATTGATACTTGTGTTTGGATGTTTAATAGGGTAATGCTATAAGCTTCTTTAGTATTATCATTTCTAATGATACCTTAAACCTTAAACATGTTATGTCTTTTCTAACTACCATAGTAGAAGATATCTTTCATAGTATATTTTTACTATATTATATTGATTTATTTTATAATTATGAGAAAGAAAACTAGTTGTAACTATTAACTTACATTTGTTGAACTATTTGAAGTAGTTCAGGCCAATTAATGTTTTATTTTTTCCAAGTTTACCACATAAAAATTTTACATTCTTTATGTGCAGCTCTCAATATATTTATACGTATATAAGATTTTTATAAAATATTAATATGATAAACTCTACCTCCACCACTTTGAAAATTCCTTCTTCCAATAATATACACTTGCACATATATACACACACTCACCATAATTGCATAAAATTAATAAATATGAAATGCATATAATTAATTTATATAATGATAAATATGTTAGAATGACTAATAACAACAGTATTCAAATAACATAAATTATTATAATTAAAAAGTTATACAATACATGTAAATAACATAACCTACAATAATAATACACGAAATATGGTAATAAATAAAAAATGGAATCAATAAGAAAAAATCATAAAGTAAATTTAACTAATATGGTTCGACTTTGTGGGAGCCTATCTTCATATGAAGAAATATGGACTTGGATTTATTGAAATAAAGATGCAATGAGATTACAAGATTATAAGCATTACCCCTTTGTTCTTGAACAAAGAGCTTTCCTTAACAACCAATCTTTGCATCTTATTCTCAATCCTAGGATTGTCCACTCAAATCCACTCCAACTTCAATTTCTTTGATATGAGGAAGATGAAGAACCTGAACCTCCCAACCCTTAGTTTCACACTAAAAACCAAAATTCAAACCACTTCTTGATCTCTCTCTCTCTCTCTCTCTCTCTCTCTCTCTCTCTCTCTCTCTCTACCATGAGAAAAAATTACAACAACAACAATAACAAGCCTTTATCCCATTATGTGGGGTCGGCTACAAAAAATCCTTTTTCTCCATTGTACCTTGTTAAAAGTAATCTAATAAAGAAAGGGCATTTCTAATATTTTCTAACCAAGCATTTTTAGGTCAACCACTACCTTTCTTAACATAAATCAAATTTAATACTTCTACTTTCCTAATTGAGTCATCTGAAGGCTACCATTTTATGTGACCAAACCATCTAAGGTGACCCTCTCTAATGTTATCTTCCACTTGAGCTACTCCAACCTTTCACGTATATTCTCATTTCGTATCCTGTCTCTAAGAGTAAAGCCACTCATTCACCTGAGAATCCTCATCTATGTAACACTTAACTTAATATTATGCTTCTCTTTTAATGGCCAACATTCTGCACCATTGCAGGTCTAACTACCATCTTATAGAATTTTCCCTCAAATTTGAGGAGGATTTTCTATCACAAAACAAGCCTGATGCATTCCTCCACTTCAACCATCCAACTTGAATTCTACTAATAATATCCCTATCTATTTCACCATCACTATGAACAATAGATCCAAGATATTTAAAGCGTGTACTCTTATTAATTACTTGATTACCCAAAGTCACAATCCTCTACTAGATCTATTATTATTAAAATCACACTCTATATATTCAGTTTTAGATCTACTCAAATGAAAGGCTTTAGACTCTAAGGTTGACCTCCATAATTCAAGTTTACCTTCAACTCCCTCTCTAGTCTTATCAAAAAATTATGGGCTTAAAGCTGCTCCTTGATGTAATCCAATTAAAATAGGAAAATACTTGGGCAAACCACCTTGTGTTTGAACACAAGTAACAACTCTTACATACATATCCTTAATGACTTGAATATAAGCATTATTTACCCCTTTCTTTTCTACAACTTTTAATATCACTTCTCTTGAAGCTTTATCTTATGCTTTCTCTAAATCAATAAATATCATATGTAGATCCTTCTTATTCTCTCTATGCTTCTCCATCAAATCTCTCAATAAATGTATAGCTTCCATAGTAGACCTACCCGTTATGAATCCAAATTGATTTTGAGAAACATTAGTATCATGCCGCAACCTATGCTCCATAACTTTCTCCCATAGTTTTAAAGTATGACACATTAACTTAATTCCTCTATAATTTGCACAATCTTGTGCATCACCTTTATTCTTAAAAATAGGAATCAACACACTCATTCTCTACTCATCTATCATCTTTTAAGTCATCAAAATAATAATTAAAAGTTTAGTAAGCCATAAAATTCCTTGATCTCCTAAGAATTTCCACACGTCTATTTGGAATGTCATCAGGTTCAATAACTTTTCCACACTTCGTCTTCTTTAAAGCCCATCTAACTTCGATTTTACTAATACACCGATAAAAACAAAGGAAAAAAATATTTTCATTTAGGAAAGTAGCTTTTCATGGCTTTAAATGTAACCTTAATACTCATAAATCTCTTAAACATAGAAATTAGAGTTCATAAAAACAAACTTTGATGCACCTTATTAGTATGCAAAAGATAACTATTGAAGCCAATGATATGTGGTTCAAAGAGTTTGACGTCTACGAGATTTTCTATTGCAATTTATTATATGAAATTTCTTATGAATATTTTTTAATTATACTTTAAAATATTAAAGTAGTTTTGATGGCTTCCCTGCTATCATACTTTAATTATTAAAACTTTGATAGATGGGCTCAACTAGATTAAGAGATATGGTAAATAATACAAACTATTGTGACAAAATGCTTAATTAGATTGGAAAGGAGATCTAAGAAAACTTATATATTATTTAAGAGTATACTTATTATATTAAAAAAACATGCCCTTGATTGCGACTAGCTGTGTAAGTGAGCTATACCGACTCGTGAGCCAGTACGGGCTTGACTTGATAAATAGCTCATGAGCCAAGATCGATGAGCTAACGAGCCAAGCTTGAGCGACCAGTTAGCTCGCTAGATGACTCATTAAAAAAATATTAATATAAAATGAGCTTAAAATTATTAGCATTCAGGAGTTTAAGTATAAAGTTATTAAAATATTTAAAATTTATATTTTTATTTCTTATTTTAAATTATTCTTTTATTATTTTTCTTCTAATTTCTTATTCTTTTCATTATTTTATTATGATAAATGCTTGAATCATACTCATTATCTCTTTCAAAATAAACAAATATGCTCAAACTCGTAGAATAAAGCTCAAATTCGAGATTGAACTCGATTAATTAATCAAGATACAGCTCAAATCATGAGTGACTGTAACTTGTTTACACCTCTAATTGTGCCGACAGGTTCCTTCCCGTAAGAATGGTGACTCCATGAGCATAGAAAAAGAATGAAATGCCCTAAAATTCATCTAATTTTTTTTGGCAGAAGGCCTACAATGACATATACTTATTAATGTTGTTAAATATGAAATTAAATGCAGAGTACTTCCGTTGGGCCTTCCTTTGTCAGCTACTCAAGTACTGGATGGGTATGGGGAGATGTCCCAAATTGCCTCTTGGATTCTTACGACAGGGAATCCTTTTGCTTTCATTTTGATCAATTATTAATCGAATTTTTCTTGTCGAACTTAATTCTGTCGCCGACGATAATGATGAATACCAAATAATTTTCTTTATTTTTAATTTTTTTTAAAATAAATGTTGTATGTGGGAATATTTATGGAGATAAAGAGATATAGAGTTTAACATCCTAGTTTGGAATAAGATCAAACACACAGATATATAAGACAGAGGGGTGTAACATCCATAAGAGATACATGAATTTTTATGATTCTGTAACTTACTGGGAGTATGGAGAGGATGTTGATGTGCCTCGAGTGGATTCTCAGGACCTTTGTGATTTAAATGTTATTCAAACTGTTAAGGATGGATTTTTCAAAAAAGTTGGTAAATGAAAAAAGGAGGAAATTGAAAAGAAATAATTGCTAGCTGGTGGCTTGTGGTCTGTTGGTTATGTGTTGCTGGTGGCTATGGTTTCTTTGTTGTCTCCTTCTAGCAGGTTGCTGTTTTGTTGGACCTCTCAAGGTTTTGGCTTTGGCTCCTTCTTGATTCCCTAGCTTGGATGGTTAGTTGTGTGGGCTGTCTTTATGATTTCCTTTCTTTTCCTTTGCTTGTACTTTGTATTTAGATTGAATCCTAGACTTATAGGTTTTGCTTTAAATGTTATATTTATAGAGGGCTTTGGATTCATTAAGGACTTGTAACTTTTCTTTTCGTTAACGTGTAAGCTCCTTCCGATGGGTTTTATCCAAAAAAAATGAGATACATGAATTTTAATATGGAAAACCATAAAATGGGGAAAAATAACGGGTCTTGCCCAGTTGAAATGATTCTACTATTATTAGTTTTTGATTATAAATGAAGCCTTTCCTTAGAAGAAGGTGTTGGCTCAATATAACAAATTTAAATTATATAGTACACATTATATAGTTGGAGTTGAAATAATCCAATAACATGAGAGCAGTTCTCAAGAGAGTGTTGGCCTATTCACTTAGTCGGTACGATTGTATTTGGGCGACAGAAGTCCGAGGGCCCGTAGTCGGTGAGCGATGGAGGTTGGAAGGATCGTAGTCGGTCAATGGTGGTCGGAGGGACCATAGTCAGCAGGCGACGGAGGTTAGAAGGACCGTAGTTGGTTGACGGTAGTCAGAAGGACTGTAGTCAGGTGGTGATGGTCAAATGGATTGTAGTTAGTAGGCGATGAAGGTCAAAAGGACCGTAGTTGAATGTCGGTAATCATAATAGGTGGGTGATGGAGTTTGTAATGACTGTAGTCAAGCGACAGTAGTCAGAGGGACCGTAGTCAGCATGTGATAATTGTTGAAAGGACTATAGTCGAAAGATGGTGGTTGGAGGGACTATAGGTGATGGGAGAAGGAGGTCGAAAGGAACGCAATCAGGTGACAGTGGTCAGATAGACCATAGGAAGAGGACGACAGAGGTTGGAAGAAATGTAGTCAAGCGACGATGGTCGGAGAGACCTTAATAGATGGGCGTTAGAGGTTGGAAGGACTGTAGTCAGACGATGAAAGTCAGAGGGACCATAGTCAGTGGGCGATGGATGTAGGAAAAGTAGTAGTTGGGTGATGGTGATTGGAGGGACCGTAGTCAGCAGATAATGATGTTTGGGCATAGAGCCGATAGTGGCAGCCTGATAGAGGTCCGATGATGTTGGTCGAGTGGAGGTCAAACGGACCAGTTGGGCGATGGTGGTCGGAGCTTCGGGATTCTTCATGCATTAGAATTCTCTTAAGTTTTTAGCCTATGGTCCAAGCCTCCTAAAATGTCTCCCCCCTTTAATATAGAAAGAGGGGTCTATGAAAGTTTAATAGGGATGTTAAGCCCTGATGAACTAGTCCCGAGGCTAACCAAGAGGGGGGGGGGTGAATTAATTATTTAAAAATTTGTGAGTAACAGTACAAAATCTTTTCGATGATTTACAGTGAAAATAAGTAAACACATAAACGAAAAGATCAATCATAGATTTCACCCAAGCAGAAAATCACAGAAAATTAAAGTGCAGAAAGTAATCAGAAAGAACACACCAGATTTTATAGTGGTTCGGTCAACTTGACCTACATCCACTCCCCGGAGCCTCCCCTCCGGGTATTGCACTAACTCAAAGTGTCTCTCCTGCTGCTCCCACAACAAGGCGGAGAAGCCTGTACAAAACCTCCTTTCCACCGACACGGTGAGGTAGAGAACCTAACCTCATTTCGCTTCCTCCTGAAGCAGGCAGAGAACCTTGGACTCCTTTCGCTTCCTCCTGAAGCAGGCAGAGAACCAGAACTTCTTTCGCTTCCTCTTGAAGCAGGCAGAAAACCCGGATCTTCTTGCGAACGATCCTCTCACAAAGAACACCAACAAGACGAGAGACGACAAAGGTAGAAGATGACTCTGATCCTTACTTGGAGCAACCTTTGTGAATCCCTCACAAACTCCCCCTCATAAGATCCTCTCTCTCTCTCCCAAACTCTCTTTCTCTCTCTCTAGGATTTCTCTGGAAAGGAAAGTGGCAAAAGATTTTTCTTGTTGGAAGAAAAAGATCTTTTATAGGAGGGCTCAAAATTTGCCCTAAATCTTAACTGGTCGGCCAAGATCGTCTAGGACGATCAATAGATCGTCCTGTACGATCAATTCAAAAACAATTGTTTCAGCCTGGACGATCTGGCTCTTCTGGACGATCAGTGGAAAAAATTATTCAGATAGTCCCATACGATTCTGCTATCATCTGGGATGATTAGTGTAAATTCAAAAATTTCGTCCAGAAGACCGCTCTGGTCGTCCAGAGAAACTTGTGATGGACGACCTAAAAATGACATGATCGTTCAGGACGATACGTATATCGTCCTATACGATTAGTTCAAAAAGTACCAAAATCATCCTAATCATCGCTCTAGACGTACAGCTCAAACACACTAGAAGATCATGATCGTCCCGGACGATCTTGCGATCATCCCGGACGATATGATTGTATCAATTAAATATTAATTGCTTTTCTTAATTACCAGACTAATTTAGGCATGATTGTACTGGAGCATCCAGGACGATACGCGTATCGTCCGGGATGATCAGATCAAATCTCTAAAATTAAAACTTGCCTAACTTGATCTGGCGGCTGAGAATTTCTGATTTGAGCCTATCATCCCATACGATGTATGGATCGTCTAAGACGATCAGCTTAATCAGACAGACTTAACTTGGTCACCCTAATTAGGGTTTTTATTTTTACTTGATCGTCCAGGACGATGTAAATATCGTCCAAGATGATTTGAACAAAAAAATTAAACATAAACTCTAATTCACTCAAGCTCTCCCCCTGAGTGTGTGTGTGCAAGGTTACTTAACTAGGGGATCAATTACATTACAATTGACTCAAGAAAAGGAAAAATAGTACATTTAGACACACTTGGACCCGATCTTGAGTTGGCTTAAGTTGCTTTTGATCTTTTGTACTTGAAATGAATTGGCCAAGCAAAATAGAATACAAACATGTTTGTCATTATCAAAACCAAATTTGCAACAATCTCCCCCTTTTTGATGATGGCAAACGTTAGTGCAGTAAAAGAACTAGGAGTTAACCAACACACATCGAAAAATAAATTTCTTTCCAAATTTTATTGAATAATTAGAACAGTACAGGAAAACAACTACAAATGAAGTAACCAACACAAGACAAGATCAATGCATAAAACAAAAACTACTAAAACTGACTCCCCCTTTTGACATCACAAAAAGGAGGAGGAACAGAAACAACAGAAAAATTTCTTTCCAATTTTTTTTTAAATTGATCTGCTCCAGTAAATCAGAATTTTCCCTTGATTTTAAATCCAAAATCAATAAGAAGACGATCAACAGCGCTGAAATCCAGAAAAAGTTAGAAAATTGACTTTCATAACTCTCACCTCGGACACCTTATAGATGCAAATCTCTTTCAAAACAAAAATCCAATTTAGAAGAAAAGGAATTAGATTCGAAAAGAGATCCTTTCAAGCCTCATTCCAGAAAAATATCAAATATAATAGTGTTCCAAAGTAATAAATCAGAAATCAGGATTTTCAAACTCAAGCTTTTGAAAATATTAAGTGGCGCACGGATTTTTCTAAGACATTTAACGATCTGAAAGGGAAGAAAGCTTGATTTGGGCTCATTTTGTGCCTCTTTTTCAATTTTTTTGGCGCTTTGTGCATCTTTTGATTTTTGATACACTTTGTGTATCTTTTAGTTTGGCGACATTTCGTATCTTTTCAGCTTTGGGCTCATTTTGTGCCTCTTTTTCAATTTGTTTGGCACGCTGCGCATCTTTTGTAAGCTTTCTCCCTCTCAAAATCGTTAAAGGATCTCAGCTGTAAAATTACCTTCCAGACATAGGAGACGACAAAACTCACTCTCCGCAATAAGGAAGAGTAATTCACAAAATAAAAGCCATACATCGTATGATAAGTGCAAACACTTGGTTCAGAAAAATATAATAATGACTCAAGACTTTGAAAATACTATTCATATGAGGTAGATTATTGAAGGAAGATAAAATAAATCTCTATTTCAAAAACTAATTTTTTTAATTTTGAAGAGGATATTTATCCAAAAGAAATAATACACGAGTAAAGGAGTTAGAGGAAGAGAAATAATCATCAATATTTCTTCCCTTTAACAGATCCAGTGGAATCAATCACTGCTTACCAGCTTCCAAATAAAAATAAGAAAAACTCTCAGTCAGAAATCCAGTTTATCAGAAGTAGTGAGCAGTGATCGGATTTTGAGAAGCATAAAATAGTAAATAAAAGAGATGAACCAGTAAATAAAAATAGGTAGAAAATCATATCAAAATAAATACTCAAATTAAATCAACACCAAGGCTAAAATAGAAATCAGCAGAAAAAATAAAAATAACAGAAAGCAAATAATCAAATCAAATAGCAAACTAATAGAAACAAAATAAAAAATAGACAAATCAGAAATTAGTAGTCATCAGAATCAAGCATTTATGTCAATCACACCTAATCTGGTCCTCAAAATGCTGAATGAATCAAAGGCCAGTGGTTTAGTAAATATGTCAGCCAGCTGATTTTCAGTTGCTATGATGTAGCTTAATGTCCCCTTTCATAATATGGTCCCTAATGAAGTGATGCCTTATATCAATGTGTTTGGTTCTAGAATGTTGGATTGGTTTTCTTAAAAATATAGATGGCACCACTTGTATAGCTAAGATCCATAATTCATCAGAGAGGGCTTGATTGATGTTGGTGGGTTCAGTCATTAAGATAAAGGCAGAGTGGTTTACTTCCTAAGTCTATGCATAGTCCTAACACCTTCAGAAGGGTCTCCTAAGATTAGTTTCTTTAGGATAACTCGAAGAATATCTCCAATATCTAGGCAATATGGTTTGAGGATCTACCCTTTCCTCCAGATTTGTATTTTCAACCCCTTGGGTAATCTCTTCTACCTCTTCTTCTTCCTCAACTCTAGTCACCTTAGGATCAGATTCATCAAACACCACATGAGTTATCTCTTCCACTACCAAAGTCCTCTTATTGAACACCCTAAAGGGTTTTTCCACATTAGAATAGCCTAAGAACACTCCTTCATCAGATTTAGGGTCAAACTTTTCTAAGGATGATTTCCCATTGTTCAGAATGAAAATCTTATAGCCAAAGACATGGAGGTGGGACAGGTTTGGAGTTCTACCCTTAATGATCTCATAAGGTGTCTTGTTCATATTTGATCTTACATTCACCATATTTAGTACATAACAGGCAGTGTTCACCGCTTCAGCCCAAAAGTATTTTGGAAGTGAATACTCAGCAAGTATGGCTCTAGTGGCTTCCACTAAGGTCCTGTTCTTCCTTTCAGCTACCCCGTTCTGCTGAGGGGTACTAGGAGCTGAAAAATTATGACTAAACCCTTGCTCCTCACAGAAACTTCCAAACTTCATATTTTCAAACTCTCCATCATGATCACTATGAATAGTCAAGATCTCACAACCTAACTTCCTCTGAATCCAAGTGGAGAAGGACTTAAATTCATCAAATGACTCAGATTTATGTGATAGAAATCTAATCCAAGTGAACCTCGAGTAATCATCAACAATCACAAAACCATAGACTTTCCCCCCTAAGCTGGCAGTGCTAATGGGTCCAAAGAGATCCATGTGAAGGACTTCTAAAGGTCTAGAGGTGCTAATATCCTTAACAGAGTGAAAGGAGGACTGGACTTGCTTCCCTAATTGACAGGCATCACACAGGTGGTCCTTAGTGAACTTAAGCTTGTGGAAACCTCTAACTAAGTCCTTTTGGGTGACTCTCCTAAGGGTTTTCATACTAGCATGACACAATCTCCTATGCCACAACCAAGACTCATCAGCAGTAGTTTTTAAGCAAATTGAATTTTTAGTTTTAATATAACTTACATCCAGCTTGTAGACATTATTGATCCTTTATCCCTCAAAATAATTTTATTATTTAAGCTTAAAATATAATAAGTGGGCAGGAATTTGATGTTGTATCCTTTGTCACAGAGTTGACTGATGCTCATCAGGTTGTGTTTCAGTCTATCTACAAGCAAAACATTGTCAATCATAAAATTATTTGAATCACCAATTATACCTGAACCTACCACCCTCCTGGTGGAGTTATCTTCAGCTTCATTCTCAGAGGAGTCGGATGCAGAATCTGCCCAGATTGCCTTCTAAATCCATTTCTTGTCCTTACTGAACTTGTGTTTCTCCTCACCCTTCTCCTTGCTTGAGTGAGCTGTAAGTGTAGGACAATCAGTCTTAATGTGTCCAGGCTTCTTATATTCAAAACAAACAGTATCAGATGAACCTTTAAAATTCTTGTTGGACTTACCATTGTTCCACTTCTGAAAGTTCTTATATTTCTTCCTTAGAAAGCTTTTGAATTGCCTAGTGATTAAGGCAACGTTATCGCTATCAAACCCGGAAGTATCCGTGTCAGTTTCGTTGGCCTTCAGTGCCACTATTTTCTCCTTCTTCTTTTCACCTGCATCAAGCTGTCTTTGGTTCACTCCTTGCTCGTAAGCAATGAGTGATCCAAGTAAGCTATCAATAGAGTAAGTATTCAAATCTTTAGATTCAGTGATTGCAGTTAATTTAGCATCATACGAAGAAGGCAAACATCTAAGAATTTTGTTCACTCTTTCATAGTTTGTAAGTTTTCTTCTTAAGGCATACAAAGAAGTAACAATTTGAGTGAATCTTGTATACATTTTAGAAAGGGATTCAGTAGGTTTCATGCGAAAAAGTTCGTAGTTATGAAGCAATATGTTCAACCTAGATAATTTGACTTCAGTTATACCTTCATAAGTGATGCACAATCTATTCCAAATTTCTTTGCCAGTTGTACAAGTAAAAATATGTATGTAATCCTCAGATTTTAAAGCACAGAAAAAATAGTTCAAACATTTAGCATTCAGTTGGGCTAAGTCACGATCATCAAAAGTCCAATCAGTAAAGGGCAGTTCAATTTTAACATTGTTAATCATTCTAAACGGTGGCTCGTAGCCATCATTAACAAGCATCCACATGCGATAATCAATTGATTGAAGAAAAGTGGACATGCGAGTTTTCCAAAAATCAAAAGGTATGTTATCAAACAAAGGCGGTAATGTGATTGAATAACCTTCAGCAGTATTACGATTACCAAAGTTAGCCATGGATCAAATTCAAAAGTTTTTCAAAACTAGATTTTATGAATCCCGCTCTGATACTACTTAGTAGTTGGATAGGGATGTTAAGCCCTGATGAACTAGTCCCGAGGCTAACCAAGAAGGGGGGTGAATTGGTTATTTAAAAATTTGTGAGCAACAGTATAAAATCTTTTCGATGATTTGCAGCGGAAACAAGTAAACACATAAAAAAAAATCAATCACAGATTTCACCCAAGCAGATAATCACAGAAAATTAAAGTGCAGAAAGTAATCAGAAAGAACACACCAAATTTTATAGTGATTCGGTCAACTTGACCTACGTCCACTTCCCGGAGCCTCCCCTCCGGGTATTGCACTAACTCAAAGTGTCTCTCCTTCTGCTCCCACAGTAAGGCGGAGAAGCCTGTACAAAACCTCCTTTCCACCAACACGGTGAGGCAGAGAACCTCAGAATCCTTTCGCTTTCTCCTGAAGCAGGCAGAGAACCTGAACTCCTTTCGCTTCCTCCTGAAGCGGGCAGAGAACCCAGATCTTCTTGCGAATGATCCTCTCACAAAGAGCACCAACAAGATGAGAGATGATGAACGGAGAAGACGACTCTGATCCTTACTTGGAGCAACCTTTATGAATCCCTCACAAAGTCCCCCTCACAAGATCCTCTCTCTCTCTCCCAAACTCTCTCTCTCTCTAAGGTTTCTCTGGAAAGGAAAGTGGCAAAAGATTTTTCTTGTTGGAAGAAAAAGATCTTTTATAGGAGGGCTCAAAATTTGCCCTAAATCTCAACTGGTCGGCCAAGATCGTCCAGGACGATCGATAGATCGTCATGTACAATCAGTTCAAAATCAGCTATTTCAGCCTGGACGATCTGGCTCTTCTGGACGATCAGTGGAAAAAATTGTTCAGATCGTCCCGTACGATTCTGCTATCATCTGGGGCGATTAGTGTAAATTCAAGAATTTCGTCCAGAAGACCGCTCTGATCGTCCAGAGAAACTTGTGCTGGACGACCTAAAAATGACTTGATCGTCCAGGACGATACGTATATCGTCCTGTATGCTTAGTTCAAAAAGTGCCAAAATCGTCCTGATCACTGCTTTGGACGTACAGCTGAAAAACACTAGACGATCATGATCGTCCCGGACGATCTTGCGATCGTCCCGGATGATATGATCGTACCGGACGATATGATCGTACCAATTAAATATTAATTGTTTTCCTTAATTACCAGACTAATTTAGGCATGATTGTACTGGATCGTCTAGGATGATACACGAATCGTCCGGGACGATCAGATCAAATCTCTAAAATTAAAACTTGCCTAACTTGATCTAATGGCTGAGAATTTCTGATTTGAGCCTATCATCTCGTACGATGTATGGATCGTCCAGGATGATCGGCTTAATCAGATAGACTTAACTTGGTCGCCCTAATTAGGGTTTCTATTTTTACTTGATCGTTCAGGACGATGTGAATATCGTCCAGGACGATTTGAACAAAAAAATTGAACAAAAACTCTAATTCACTCAAGCTCTCCCCCTGAGTGTGTGTGCAAGGTTACTTAGCTAGGGGATCAATTACATTATAATTGACTCAAGAAAAGGAAAAACAGTACATTTAGACACACTTGGACCCGATCTTGAGTTGGCTTGAGTTGCTTTTGATCTTTTGTACCTGAAATGGATTGGCCAAGCTAAATAGAATACAATCATATTTGTCATTATCAAAACCAGATTTGCAACAGTCTATTTATAGATTTTGAGAGTGGTATGTCCCATAAATATGGAGAAGATATGGGGTAAATTTAGAGTGTTCCATCGGACGACCCATACTGATTTTCTCAATCATGAAATATTTGTCAAGCATTGAAGTGCCTTAATGATGCCATAATTAAGCGATCTTGAGCTCATTGGATTCATTTCATCGAGCCCCTCGATTTGGCTATAACATACTGCATTTGGATATCTTTTGGTAATCCAATTAATTTTTTGAAGCTTTCAAATGCGTTTTGGTCCTTTGATTTTGGCTTATTTGGGCTTAGATTAGAGCAAATTTGGTGTTGTTGGGTTCGTCTCCATGAGATGTTCAATTTGACTTTAAGTTTGCTAAAATTGGAGTTTGGATGGTCTCAAATTTAATTTTGGACAAATTTAATTTTGGAAGTTTCCAATTCAGATTTGCTTCAAAATTCGTGCTTGGTCAAAAATGATTTTTGATGAAGTATCAATAAATTAGGATCTATTTGAAATGCCTTTAGCTTTTAGTAAGTAAGATTGTAAAACTATTATAGGGAAAATATATTTTTTAAAACTGCTATAAAAAATAGCTTCCAATCACAAATTCTTTTTTTTGAAAGCAATGATAAAATACTAGATAAATAGAGTTGTGGTTACGATTAGAAAAGCAAACTAATAAGAAAGTTGGGTATGTTTTGGATAAATTTTTGGTTGCTTTCATTTTAAATAACAATCATAATTTTATTTGATTACTATTTTCTTGATACTTTTTCATTGTTTTCCAAAAAAAATTATTTTGAAAAGCTACTTTTTACAATTACAGTGGCAAAGTAGCTTTCTCTGAATCAACTTCACAATCAACTTTATGAAATACTACATCAGTCTCATATAGACCCTTAGTCAAACGAAATTAATGTTACAAAATGCAGCTTTTCACAATATAAATTTCTGAATAGCAGTGAAAAAAGTGAGATAATAGTAGCTAAATAAAATTATGATTGCTCTTATATATTTATTTATTTATTTATAAGTTTTTTTGTTGTTAATGCGTTTAAATTTTTATTTATAATTAAAACATGAAGCTTCTAAACTTCTTAAAGTATTATAGAGGTTATGATTTTCAAGTATATTAAACCATAATTTGTAGTGTCGATTTTTGGATTTTCTTTTGACGTCAAAGACAATTAATTAATCTTGTATAATGCTCGTGACGCTTATCCGGTTTCAGACCTTTTGTCCCTTTCTTCTTAATTGATTTTGAAGGAAAATTTTAATCAGCCCATTTGTTGGTTGGGAGCTCAAATTTTCATTCTTAATTTATTAGTTGAGAGTAGTGGTGCAAGTGAGCTGAGCCGACTCGCGAACTAACTCAAGCTCGACTTGTTAATGAGCTCGCTAGTCGAGATTATCGAGTTTCAAGCTTGAGCAGAATTTTGAGCTCGAGTTCAATCAATCTGAAGCTCGGCTTGATTACACGCGAGCAGGCTCGGACGTGAAATCGCGGGGGGGAGGGGGGGCTGGAAGCGAGCTCGTACGTGGGCTCTGATGCTAAATCGTGGGGTGGGGAAGGTCAGATCACAGGATGGGAAGGTGAAATTGCAAGTAAGTCGGTCGGGCGTGTGCCACGGATCGGAGACGGGGTTGCGCAAGTCATGCGTGCAGACGAGCTGCGTGATTCAACCGAGCATGAATGATGGATAGGGTATGCTCGACGAGGGAGATACATTGTGTGTTGGATCAACCTACACAGAAGGAGTTCGGATGCAGCCACACAGACGTAGGGCGGAATCGGAACCCGCGTGGGGTGGAAGTGAACGCAAAATCGAGCTCGAACCGCAGGATCGAGCCACTAGATGAGCTCGTTTTAGTGGCACGAGCCGAGCTCGAGCTCGACTGGAGTCGAGCTTGGGATGGCTCATGAGTCGAGCTCGAGTTAGGCCTGACTCGAGCAAGACTTGACTCGTTTGCACGCCTAGTTGAGAGGTTAAGATTGTAATTAAAAAATCTTAATATATATATATATATATATAATCTGAATGAAATTATGATTAATTAGTTCATTATCCCTAAAGTTTAAATATATTTCATAAGAGTTGGTTTCTTAATTAAAATGAATTGAATAAGTGTTATTTCAAACAAAATCATATTGAATGTCTTCTTTTGGTCAATATTAAATATTGATATGTTCTCTAAAATTTTATTAGATTGCACACAAAATTTGATGCATTTTTTAGATTCTAGATTGCTAGTATCAGAGCTGAAAATTTTAGAAATTATTTTCCAAGTCAATTGAACTGTGATTTTTGCAAAATTTATGATTGAGGCAATATGTTTGTACGAGTTGAATCAAATAGGGGAAAATTATATAGATTGAGTTTGAATGGACTTAAATGAAACGCTTAGAAGTATAATTAAAAATTTCTGGCTATTAGAGGTGTTAAATGCTCTTCAAATTTACCTGATTATAAAAAAAATGACAATCTAGATTGCAGGAGTAAAATGTCAAAAGAGCTCTTAGTTTCAAATTTGTTAAGATGCTAAAATATCCACACACACAAAAAAGAGAGTCAAGAGGGCCTATTTGAACCTTTCGATAGCATGTCCATGACTATGATAAGATGATAATCCCACCCTCTTGAATCCATAAATAGGCCTTATTAAGTTTTACATATTCAGAAAAGGATTTTAGTAAATAAATTTTAGATTGTAGAATTTTCAAGAGGTTACTCAAAATTTTCTGATAGTGTTGTTGATTGGCCATCATGCCCATCATCATTCATGGAAGAATGTTGACCATCAACCAACATCGATGCCCTCTATCACAAGTTGCTCGACATCCAGCATATATCAATAATTGACACCACCATCACTTTAACATAAACTAGCACTTGACATTTGTTATTCATTGATGTGCGACGCCAATAGAGCTATTGTTGACAATCTTTATGAATAATCATTTACTATCTGCTAATAATTGATGCTCTACATCCACCAAGCACTAACATTCGACAAATTTGTTCAAGACAGTTGCTCTCCTTTCATATTAGGAGAACAATCATTCTGAGCACCCAATTGTCATTGGACTTTTGATAATTCTTGTTGATCATCACTTAAGATAAGGGGGCATTATACATTTTGAGGGGTTAATAATAGATGTAGGTGGGTATAGCTATCAAAATGTAGAGCTTTTAGTAGCAATAACATATATCTTCTTCCTTCTACAAAAGAGAAAGGGCTAAAGATGGGAGGAAGAAGGGTAGGGAAGTGTTGGTGGAACTAGAGTAATGGCTTTAAGTAGTATGGGTATTGTTTGAGGATTCATTCATTTAGATACCTAGTCTAAATGATCATAATAAGATTCTCCTTTTAGGAACAGAAGTTCTTCTCAATGTGTTAAAAGGACCAAGGTGGCGCCATGAGTAATCCAACAGTCATAGGGTTTTTTTTTCATTCTTTATTGTGGGCAAGCAATCCTAGATGTACTCTATAAGAATCTATGCAGATCCCATACATTTTTTTGTATATAATTATCTAGTTTTAAGCAAAGATGCCAATGAGAGTTGATTAGTGTCTTTGAAGAAAAGGTGATTCATAAGGAAAGGGGTCAATTATCATGTATGTACACTAGACATTAGATGGAAAATGTCGAAATGGTAAGCCAATAAGATAAAAACTATTACACAAATCCAAGTGAAAAGTAGTTAGTTGAGGCTAGCTCAAAATATGCACTTAGAAGTCGACACTAAGTATTTTTTCTAGAATGCTATCAAGTGAGGGGTCATTTTCCAGAGCAAGTTGGTAACATGGAACAATACTTCCTGTCCTAATAGACAAGTAAACAAAAAAATATAGAAAGTTACTAATTTGGTAAGATCAGATGTCAGGATGGCACAAAAGCTGAGTGGAAGGATAATGAGATGGACGAAAGGTGGTGTCAAGAAATGAGCACCAAAGATTTAACCTCTAGGGAAAAGTTGTTAGTTGGAATGAGCAAAGAAAAGGGAATAAATTAAAGGCTAAGAGGGTGAAAGCAAGAATTTGACATCATCCAATGGACATTAACTTAGGAGTTCACAAGGAGTTAGTGTTCAAAGTTGATTTGAGAGGGGAAGATAACTAAAATTCAAATATTATTGTGCTGCATAGGAATCCAACACTAGATCCACAAGCCAGTTGACATAAAATAATCAGCGAATAGGCTTTGTATTGTTGGATTTGCTCAACGGACACTGAAAATAGTTACTCAATCATTCCAACAATGGATGATTAATCTAGGCAAAGTCTTCTAGCTCCTTGATGGTCATGATGAGGGCTATGATTGTCTAAGTAGATTATAAGCTCAAGTTTTACAGCTAGAATTGATTAATTAAAAATTAAATTGTCTTGAAAATAACTAGTCAAAGGCTCAAATTTGGGTTAAGGTTTGTTTCCTTAGTCTACAAACAAACGAGGTCTATATAGTAAGTTGAGGAGATTGATTGGTCCTGTAAGGGAGTTTAGTTTGTAACTATTATAATCTTAGAGTACAAATGATAAAGCTGGGACTTGGGCATTATGATTTGAGTGCTAAATAATATGTTTAAATTGAGGAGCCTCAAAGTGTGAAAAGATAGGTCAATAATATAAACCTCAATAAGTATAATATGTAATACTCAAAACTCAAAAAATAAACTTATTTGAAAAATATGAAAAATATGTATGGAGCACTTCCACGAAGATGCTCTCTATTATACAGTAACTCTGGAGGCGGCATGTAGCACAACGATGCTGGGTCACTTGGACGTCGCAGTATTAGACATTAAAATAAGTTTTTATATATATTTAATAAAAATCCCTGCCACCGCCTCACTCCCTCTTTCACTCTCATTTGCTTGGCCGGAGTGTGACAAAAGTGGTATCAGAATAATAATTAGTTAAATAATTTGATTGAAACTAGAGCTGCATTATTGATTGGATTAATTATCGGTTAAATATGCTTGTAGGTTTATGTTGTTTCAAAGGATTTATTTTATAGTTGAGATTTTTTTAGTGATCAGACAAACAAATCCGAAAGAAAAGAAGTCTGAACTCGATATTGAAGTATTTTTGGTGATATTTGAGAATATGGTAAAGTTTGCTGACATGATCTTTTAGACGATGAAAGATAAATTAGTAAAATATTTTGTACAAAATTATAAGAAAATAGGTGAAAGTAGCGAGAAAAAGATTGATAAGATTGTCAAAGCACCATCCACTCTGAAATGTATCTAGTGTGGGAGAAGATATGTTGTACCCTGCTATAGGGTGACAGGAAAATATATTAGATGTAATAACCCATATTTTGACTCAGGTAAATAATTTTTTAGAGTCATTATAACTCTAAATTATAAATAATCTTTGTCATAGTGTTGTTATTATAGTATTTTACTTGCACGAATTTTTTCGTAATTTTTCGGCGCCGATATAATTCTTTAAGAAATTAGCACCTATCAGTATAAGTGAGGATTTTAAGATCGTTAGGTGTTAGATTTGCAAATTGATTTTACCGATATTTTTTTAAATAAAATTTTTAATTTTATGAATATTTTTTTATAATTTTAAAAGCTCCAAAAGAATTTTAATAAATTTTATACTGATTATTAATTAAATAATAAAATAAAATTTATATTATATTATTATTATTTTATAAAATATCTTAAAGCGCTAAAGGCTTTAAAATTCCTTTCATTTCTTCTTAGTTCTTTAGCTAACAGAGAAAAATTAGAGAAAATAAGAGAGGAAAAGAGCAGAGAGAAAGAAAAGCTTGGATTTTGGTAGTCGATGTGTTATTTTCATCCATTGGGCCAGTTAGAAAATTTACTCATCTCATTATAAGGAACCTTTACCCTAGTTCTAATTTCAAAAATTTTATATTTTTGATATTTTTTTGATCAAATTTATATTTTTATTACCGAAAAATATGAATAACTTTGTATTAACAAAACTTTCACCACGTAACTTTTTATATGTTATAGAGATCGAGATCATGAACATTTTGAGTATTTATTTGAGATTTTTAATGGGTAATTTTGAAAATACAATAATTTTTGTCTCCCTAGAAATTTATTTTGATGTCTAAAAATAGTGAAGTAGTTCAACTAAAGCTTCAGAATATTATTTTATATAATATCTAATAATTTAGTTAAATTTTAAAAATATAAATTTTTGCTTAGTATGATTTTTATTGTCTGTTGTTAGGACATTTTGACATTTTTTGAATTAAGCTTAATTATATTTTATTTACTGCAATGCATTGAAAATAAATGTGGATATGTGCTTGAGTAATAGCTGGTCACTGTTACTATTATAATATTATAATAATAGTGTGTGTGTGTGTGTTTAAAAGACATGTAAAGATTAATTGACCCGTTGGTTGGAGACTGATTAACATATACGGGATGGTGGGCCGACGGGCTTTCCTTTAAATAAAGTGATTTGGTGTTATCCTCTACTAATTCATGTGATGCACTGGTTGAGAGTTATAAAGAGATTATTATTGTGCCGATGGGCAAAGAGTGACGACACTATTAATTAAGCCAACGATTTATTAATACTGATACTAACACTGAAACACCGTGACAGCCAGAACTTCTTACTTATTTAGTGTGACTACTTAAATGCATGTTTTAAGGTATTATTCTTATTATTATACAGATTTATTAGTACTACACAGATTTATTATTATTATATTATTCTACTACTTCAGCCACTAAATTGTTATTATTACCGACGTGGATGTTGATACTATTTAATAATATTAATTCAATGTACTTAATACTAAGCATGTGATATATTAAGCATGTGATATAGGAGGTTTAGATAGCTTGTGTATAATCTTATATAATTTTATTACATTAATTTAATTTTGACAGTTTTTACTAATATTTTGATTTGATGTTTTATTCGATTACAAAGATATGACTGATTTCTAGATTTGACACTCATTCTGGGTAACTAATTTACCAGCTGTTGTACTACAATTTTTTACTATTTATAAATTTTACTGCTATTATTTTAAGTTTTACTATTCTTGTACTGATTCAATAATCATAAATATGTAACTACAATGATTTAATTATTAACATACATATTACTTCTTTATAGTGCTTTAAATTTAGTTGTAAGTTTGGGTTGCTTGCTGAGCTTATGAGCTCATTATATGTGATTAAATGATTTCGGGTCAGGGCAGACGAATAGGGGTGTGAGGCTGGTTAGGATTTTTTAAGTTCTATATTTTTTTTTTCTTTTATACTCAGGACAGAATAGTTATGATATGATTATATAGATCCTGAGTATTATATAATTTTTGGGAATGAATATAAATATGTACATTAATATTTTGAATTATAGAATCTATTTTTATTGTTTATTACTAATAGATAATATTAGATAGCTCTGGTTGTTATTTATTAAAAGATTAAAAGAATAATTCTTCTAATGTAGATTCTAAGACATCACAATTGGTATTAGAGTATAGTTGTTGGAAGAATTGATTGTTACCAGAGCTGTAGGATTTGATTGAGAGTTGGGTAGGATAGGTAGTTTAAGGTGTATTAGTTTGCATATATAGTTGAATGACATGTGATAGAATGAACTGTATGCTTGTATGATTTTTATGGGTTTTAATTTGATTTTGATTTGATTTGAGTTTTGATTGGACGAATTTAGTTTATATCGATTTTGTGCCCGAATCCTTAAGGGAAATATCGGGGGTGATATTTTCTTAAGGTGGATAGATTATAATAACTCATATTTTGACCCATATAAATAATTTTTTTAGAGTTATTATAACTCTAAATTATAAATCGTCTTCGTCATAGTGTTGTTATTGTGGTATTTTACTAGCACAAATATTTTGTAAATTTTGGACGCCGGTGTAATTCCTTAAGAAATTGGTACCTATCAGTATAAGTAAGGATTTTGGGATCATTAGGTGTCAGATATGCAAACTGATTTTACCTATATTTTTTTAAATAAAATGATTTATTTTATGAATATTTTTTTATAAATTTTAAAGCCCCAAAAGAATTTTTATGAATTTTATACTAAAAATTAATTAAATAATATAATTAAATTTATATTATATTATTATTATTTTATAAAATATATTAAAGCACTAAAGGCTTTAAAATTCCTTTCATTTCTTCTTAGTTCTTTGGCTAACAGAGAAAAATTAGAGAAAATAAGAGAGAAAGAGAGGAGAGAGAAAAAAAGCTTTGATTTTGGACGTCGCGATGTTATTTTCGTCTGTCGGGCCAGTTAGGAAATTTATTCATCTCGCTGTAAGAAATCTTTACCCTATTTCTGATTTTAAAAATTTTATGTTTTTGATATTTTTTCGATCAAATTTGTTTTTTTATTACCGAAAAATATGAATAACTCTGTATTGGTAAAACTTTTACCATGTAACTTTTTGTATGTTATAGAGATCAAGATTATGAATATTTTAAGTATTTATTTAAGATTTTTTACCTAGTAATTTTTAAAACATAGCTATTTTTGTCTACCAAAAAATTTATTTTGATGCCTTAAAATAATGATTTAGTTCAACTAAAGCTTCAGAATGTTATTTTATACAATATCTGATAATTTAGTTAAATTTTAAAAATATAAATTTTTGCTTAGTATAATTTTTATTGTCTGTAGTTAAGTCATTTTGATATTTTTTGAATTAAGCTCAATTATGCTTTATTTACTATAATACATTAAAAATGAATGTGGATATGTGCTTGAGTAATAGCTCATCGCTATTACTATTATAATATTATGATAATAGTGTGTGTGTGTAAAAGATAAGTAAAGACTGGTTGACCCATTAGTTAGAGACTGATTGACATGTACTGAATGGTGGGCCGACAAACTTTCTTTAAATAAAGTTGTTTAGTGTTATCATCTACTAATTCTCGTGATATACTGATTGAGAGTTATAAGAAGGTTATTACTGTGCCGATGGGCAAAGAGTGACGGCTCTATTTACTGAGCCAATAGTTTACTAAAACTAATACTGAAAAATACTGTGATTACAAAGACTTCTTACTTGTTTAGTGTAACTACTTAAATGTATATTTTGAGGCATTATTCTTATTATTGTACAGATGTATTAGTACTGCACGGACTTACTGTTATTATTTTATTCTACTACTTCTGCCACTAGATTATTATTATTACTGACCTGGATGCTGATTCTATTTAATAATATTGATTCAATGTACTTAATACTAAGTATATGATATACTGAGCATGTGTATAAGAGGTTTAGATATCATGTGTATAATCTTATATGATTTTACTACATCGATTTAATTTTGATAATCTTTATCGATGTTTTGATTTGATATTTTATCTGATTATATACACATGACTGATTTCTAAATTTAACACTTGTACTAGGTTACTACTTTACTAGCTATTGTAGCATAGTATTTTATTGTTTATAGATTTCATTACTATTGCATTTGAGTTTTATTATTCTTACACTGATTCAATGATAATATGTAACTCCCATGATTTGACTATTGATATGCATATTGCTCCTTCATCGTGTTTTGAATTTAGTTGTAGGTTTTGGTTGCTTCATGGGCTTGTGAGCTCATTATATGTGGCTAAATGATTTCAGGTCATGGCAGGTGAACAAAGGTGTGAGATTGATCAGAATTCTTTAAGTTCTATTTCTTTTTGTTTTTCTTTTATACTCAGGACAGAATAATTATGATATGATTGTATAAATCCTGAGTATTGTATAATTTTTGAGAATGAATATAAATGCGTACATTAATATTTTGAATTATAGAATATATTTTTATTATTTATTATTGATAGATGAGATTATATAGCTCTGATTGTTATTTATTAAAGATTAAAAGAATAATTCTTCCAATTTAGATTCTAGGACATCACATTAGGTGTGTTGATTATAAACATTGAATGGTAGATTACTCATTGCCTGAATCTAAGTAAGAATATGTTCAGATTAGAAGTAGACTATCAGAACCAGTGAGCGAGGCTTCTGAAGTGCCTGAGAATATCATTGATATGATTTTGTTTTAATTTTTTTATAAGTTGAGTTTTTCGATGATTTTAGAATTAATTTTGCTGTGATTTATATCTGACATAGATTCTTGATTTTGATTTTTTGGATCTAATTTGATTTCGTATATTATAGATTTGATTTTTTTTTATTAATTATATACTCTCTCTTTCATAATGATATATAAAGGATAATATATTTCAAAAGTAAGAAGATTATAATAACCCAAAAGTTAAAAAAGAACTTGCATGAAAAATATGAAAAATTTGTATGGAGCATTAACATTGGTCTAGAAAGCGCAGTGTTGCTTTTTATGGAGGAGTAGTGGCACTAAAAAAATACTTATGTGACATGGACACTTTCTGTTCTGCAGTAACTCTAGAGGGATCATGCAGCATAGCAACGCTAGGTCACTTAGGCAGCTAGGCACTAAAGGGAGTTTTTATATATATTTAATCTAAATCTCTACCACCACCTCACTCTCTCCCTCACTCTTATTTTTTTAGCCAGGGCGTGGCACAGTATACTACTCAGGTACATAAAATAAGTTAGAGTTGATTGACTATTAAGCCTTAAAAAGTTTATTGAAATATCTTAGGTCAAGCCAATATAAGGATCTAATGCTCGTGTGACTATATTAAAATCAAGTAGTGAGGAGATTCTCAATATGTACACTAATTCCAATGAAAGAAGAGAGGGAGAAAATTAGGAGTAGACACTACAAAAAACTTGATGCTTTCATAGCAATTCATAGCGACAATTTGTAAACTATCGCTATAGATTGGTATAAATAGCAATTTTTACCACTAATAAAAGTACTATTATTTTTCACAGCATTCAATAGTAGAATTTTCAAAACAACTACAAAAATATTTTTTAAATCGTCCCACGATCTCTCCACTCCCTCCCGTGCCATAGCTCTTGCTCCAGCTCCAATGTCCGTCCCCTAAGCCCACCTCCTTCTCCCTCACATGCCCTAGCTCTCGCTCCTGTGATTCCTGCTGTTGCTAGTCACGTTCCTTAGCAAGAATCAGGCTCCAGGTTTGCATGTCATAAGTTTGAAACTCCCAGAAAATACTAGTAGCATGAATGGGATGCTAACGATAGAGAAGTTGATGCTGTTAGTTTTGACCATGAAGCAATGTTAGATGATGCTATTGGAAGAGAAGGTTTGAAATTGGATGATATTGCTTGTTTGGATCATGAAAAGGTGGAAGAGCATGAACTCGAGCCAAAACAGCAGGTTGGTATCCATAATTTTGCAAATGTGTACAATTACATGCATGATAAATCTCCCATTCGTGACTTTTCCAGTTGTGAATTGTCTGCCCAGTTCTGCGAACAGGTCAATGAATCAATTTGAAACGTCCCAAGTGTGGATGTTGATATGTTATTGAATGATTGTGCTAGTTTGGACCAAGATTTTAGGATGGTTTTGAAGGCAACTTGCAAGTGTGAAAATTTTCTTGGTTTAGCCATTGATGATCTTAAGGGAGCAGGCTGCTACACTCCAGGTGTTTGTCTCAATGCCTCAAAGGAATATAGTGCAATTTTTTGCCCAAATGCAATCCCAAACCTTCAGCCAATCTAACATATAGCCATAAAACTCATTATATCTTTCTCTTCTAGTGTGTTCTTATGGTAATTACTTTTTTTTTAATGAGATTTATTTTATTTCAATAGATGTTTCCTTTTTTGGTGTAAGATGGTTCTTCATTTTGCCAAGGAAGAGACACTAGACCTATTTGTCAATCTCTCCTTGAAGCTGCAAAATAGGTAATATTTATATATGTATTAGCTTTTATTTTTTGCTTTCTATTGATCATCTGCTTAATTGATACTTATCATGTTTTCGTGTGAAGGGAATTAAAGGCATAATTGGTTCTATTGCACTTAATATGCGGATAGTAACCACTCCACAACTTCATTTGATGGTTAAGAGCAAGAAAATGGGAATGAAAGTTTCTGAGTTTGATTACTTCATGCAGCTCTTAAGTTTATTGTTCAAGGGAGTATGGTTAACACAAAATTCTTTGGTGTTGTGGTTTCCTATTTAGGGCTTGTGCTTCATGAATCTAGCTCTGTTTTAATTGTTTACTTAATAATTCAACACATATTGGAAGAAATATAAGCATGTGATATGCCTTGTTGACATCCATTCACCATATGCATTGTTTAAAAAAAGGTAAGCTCAAGTTTATGACTTGTGAGTGATAAATAATTTTTTTCTTTATATCAAGATATTGCCAAAATTCTTATTCAATATTGTGATTGACTACAACTTTGATTATTCTAACTTGGAAAGCTTGAGAAAGGCAATGATGAATAATGCTGAGATGAAGTTGTTTGATTTTGATCCCAAGCACATTGAATGGGATGATTACTTGATTAACGTTCACATTCTAAGTGTAATCAAGTATTTGCTGAAGTAGAATATTAAAAAATGATATTAGGCCATTTATATAGCCTTAATTTGTTGGAGAGCAGAAGCATTAAATGATAGATGCATACTTGTGATTGCAATATTTATTAAGCACACCTAGTTATTCAGCTAAAATTCTTATTAGTCACAATTGGATTTCCATCAAGTATAGTAGTTAGTATATTATGAAATGTATTTGTGGAGTACAAGTCAATACATATGTGTGTTAATGTGACCTGTGAACTTATAATTTTAATTCTTGATGTATTATAAGAAAGACTGGGATGACTTGAGAGAGGGTCCTTGTCTTGGTTGCAGGTTTTTGTTTGGCGAGTACGACTTTCGTTTAACTTTTTCTTTTCTTATATTAAATATATTCCTCCAATAAGGTTGATTGTAATTAAGAAGTTGATGTGAATTGTTCTAGGCTCTTAGTTTAGCTTGATCTTTGAGAACAAATAGTATTTCTGTTGTAATTGGATCACAAATTTAGTTTTTTTGGCATTATATATATAATTTTAATACTTGCTAAAGCCCTTTTACAACAGCACTCATGAAACAGCTACAAAAACCTTTGTAGCGAATACAAATGCAGTGGTTCTTAAATCACTGCAAATAATTTAGTTAGTATTTAAACTGCTGTAGTAGAAAAAAAAGTGCTGTGAAAGTCTGATTTATTAGTAGTGCGAGTGTTTTTGTATATGTTGCATGATAACATAGCCTTTGACTGTAATTCCCATTTAACTATATTATAGTAGTAGAGCAATAGACTTCTTAATTCTTGCAACTAACATATATATATATATATATATATATATATATATATATATATATATATATGAAGAACTCCTATGCACTACTTACCTTCTTTTTATTATAAATATTCTTTTATGTCATTATTTCATAAGATGGCCCATATAATTAAATCACTTATTGATACTTATTTAGTACAACATGATATATAGGAAATTCTTATCATGTTGATCGAGGTGCATATATTTTTAACTAAAAAAAAAAAGGAAAGCATGAAATGAAAAGTTGTACATATTTTCATAGAAGGCTTAAATAAAAAAAAAAAAAAAAGCCAACAGTAGGCCCGGTCCGCGACAGACCTACGTAGCTTTTGACCAGACCAGAGCCCATTATTAAATGGGCTTTTATTAGGCCTGTACCAATTGTCAAGAGAATTGTTCTTCAACTTTCCACGTAATCTGAGACTAGCCCATGCGGCCCATTTCAGGACTAAAGAAATTACAGCATCTTGCAAAAATGAGGCATGCTTATTGTTGAAAATGAATTCCCTGTTCACATTCAAATGTCTGTTTGGCATTATTTTTTTTTATTTCAATTTTTTTAACCTTTATTTTTAAAATTATATACAAAACTCACATTTGATCATTGCTATAATTTTTCTTTTTAAAATGTAAACCTAATCACTCAGCCTCGAGATTCACAATGACAAGTCCATACTTACTATCTATCGACCAACCGTGCTTGCTGCCAAACCACAAAATAAACAATTACGATACTCAATTAAAGCAACATTGTCTTAAGGTGCACTTTTTATTTCATATCAAAACTTAATCAAGTAAAATATATAACGTCATAGTTTTAACACTTTAGTTGTCGAAACCCAAGTTCTGGAAGAGAAAAGTGGATGATTGTGTTAGGTAGTTGACAATCAATATAAGTTTTGTTGAATAATCATGATATGAATTTGTTAAAGAAGCAAAAAAAACAAAAAAAAAAAAGTGATTCTAAACGACCCTAAAAATTATGATGCTTTATCCTATTCACGCATGGCATAACATAATGTATTCATTTAGCATTGAATACCTTCTAAGCTATATAGGTGATGAAATTGTGAGACTTTTGCGACGCTAGATTGCTCTCAAGAAGTGTAGCATTTCTCCATAAAAATGGAGTTCAATCACCCTTTTTATTGACTCTAAATATGATTCCCACACCTTCATAAAACTATTAGACGCACACAGATATTTACTTGAAAAATCATCAGTGGTGTTTCTTTGCCATCATCGTGATGAATAAATTCATAAGAAAATTTAACTCATCGATCCAATAGCCACATGTTATATGAACATGACATTAATGATAATATACCTACAATTAAAAATTGTTAATGATTTGATTTAATGATTTCAAAAATAAGTGTACACACACGATTTGGATAATTGCACCAATCTTAATGTAAACAACTACATAGCTTTGAAACTCATGAAAGGCATCAAGTAAGCTCAAACACATCAAACAAAGACTATTGGAATTCAAGAGAACTTTTCATAAATAATTTTGAGCCCAATCTTTCGATCTATTAGAATCAATAGATTGTATTGTTGTATTTAGGCTATAAATCACAAATTTGGATTCTCGATTTCTAATACATAAAAAATAATAAAAAAATCATTTTAATAATTTAAGCATATTGAATTTTAGTCACACTTTTTTTTTTGAAAAAACCCAAATTCAATTGGATAATAATTTCAACTATTTGCTAAAAAATTATCTTTCATGATTATTTCATCATTATTTATATAACTATTTTACATACTCAAAATTAAGCTTTTATTTTATCATTACTACATATGGAGAATCTTTGTTACAAAATAAGAGACAGAAGTAGACATAAGTTGAACAACAGATTCAAAAAATATCATTTATATGATCGAGCACTATATAAAAAATAATATACTATTTTGAAAGGTAGACATATTATTATGTAATAGAGTCAAAGATAAAAATATATCTTGAAAAATTAAATTTTATTTATATTCCTAGAAATTTTTTCTTACCTAATAGAGGGATAGGGCCCCATAAAGACAAGTTCCTATGATGAATTACTTCTCAAAAGTATTTGACCTTTTACATTCTTATGAATTTCAAAGTTTAGATTCAAGAATTTGATCATGGAATTTCAAGAGGGATTGGATTGGCTTTTGGATATAATTATATAAGAAAGCAATAGGAGAAAGAGTTTAAGCACTTAATTTGATAAACTAAGAAGTACTCAAAATTATTCTAAATTGAGCTTTATATTTTGAGAGTTAATTTTTTATATAGGCTCATCAATCTTATTTCAAATTTGAGACTTATATTTCATTAATATAATATTGAGAAAAGATCCAAGAAAGAGGAGTTATGCCATAACTATAGCGAAGATCAGCTTAAGATCTCATATCTTATGTGAGAATCATTAACAATATAGTAACTCAAAGATAAATTTAATAGTTGTATAAGACTTACAACTTAAAATCTCATTAAAAGCTTATAAGTCCAACATATAATTTTGATAATCATTGAATAATTTTTAAGCTTTTTTTTTTTCTAAAAAATTCTAAAAATACTTTTTATGAATTGATTCTTTCATCAAGCTTGAAATTACAAGTGGGAATGAATGATTCATGTATTCTATGTCAGAGAAAATATAACTTATCTGTTGAATAACTAAAATCCTAAGAGATTATAATTCCAAAACCACAACTAACCACCTCCTCCATCTCCTAAGGGCTATGTCTCTCTCCCACTCTTAAAATGAATATAAAAATAACATAATGGTATCCCCTAAGATTATCTAGCAATCCAAGAAATCCCACCCTCTTTAGAAGCATCTAAAAATTTAAAAGACAAGTTAAATGATTCTCTAACCACCATCACAATACCATGCTTGAAAACAATGATAAAAAATATGTATAATATACTACAAAGAGTGTATTATAATAGGCCAAAGATTGGACATAAAATGAATATCATAAGCACCACAAGTTATGTTCTTTCATCAAACATTTTTTCTGTGGCTAGCCACCAAAGTTATGTTTGTTCAATATTACCCCTATTGGATTGTATGTATGATTGACTAAAGAACCCATCATTTATACGACCAAAGATAATATGCACTATCATCTACAAATCAAACTCTAAGAAAGCACATGAAGTCTTTAAATCAAAGAAAAAATATAAACATAATGAAATAAATAACTTGAGATAGACACTGAAGATAACATAAATATCTTTTAAGACATATATTAGATTAATACATTATTAGGAATTATGAAGCTTTCCCACTGTTGTCTGTTGGGGCAACCCAAATTAGTAAATGCATATCCTTATATAAGAACCAAGATTCTTCAAATGGCAAACTCCCTCCCACTTGATAGAATTTAAGTCTCCTCCATCTTTTAGATCATCAACATTAAAAGTAATATGAAACTCCATCCATATATTTGATATACATTAGCAGTTCATAAGGATAGTAGCATGGTGCCAATATAAAGCAACTTTAGGCTAAGAATAATCATTGCATAATATTAACTATCTCTCCATATCTAGCATCATATTTGCTCCTCTCTTTATAACACCAACACTATTTGCTCAACTATCATCCACATGTAAACAACATACTCATTAAAAGTTACAAAAATTGATTCTTAAAGAGTGAGCCGTAAGAGTGTATGCGAGTAAATGGGCTCTTTAATTTAATAAAATTCCCTAAAAGCGATTCCTGAGAAATGAACCTTATGAGGGTTGGTTAGAAAATGTGATCTTTATTCTTCAAAAGTTCTTATAAGTAGTTCATAAGGAGTGAGCCCCTAGAGAGAGGTGAGCCAAAATCTATAACTCATTAGATACTTATAGAACAAGCTTCCAAAAGTAAGTCCTGAGAAGGCATAAGAGCTAAAAAGATATTTAACTCTTCAAAATTTTACACCAAGTCCCATAAACATTAGAGCCTCAAGGACAAAGGTGGGTAAACAAGTTCTTCACCTCATCCAAAAGTCTTCACTGGACTCATCGATTAACAAGCCTTTACGCATGGTACTTATGATATAGTCCTTTTGAGAGCCCATTAATGCATAACCCCCAAGAGAATAAGGAAGCATATAAGGCATATTCTCAATCCAAAGTATTTAGAGGGATCATCCATAAATGAGCCTTAGTGGACATCTTGTATTGGATAAGGCCTTCACTTTAAGTCTTTAAGAGGGCTTAGGCATTAATGGGCTCACTATGGCTTAGGAACTATTAATGGGAATTATTAAATCAAATACAAGGGTTTATAAGAGCATAAAAGTTTTTAAAGCCCACCTAACTCCATTAAGCATGCAAAGTCCATCCAAATCCATTGGGTATATAAATATGAAACTATATCAAGTATGAAGAGATGACTTAATTGCCTTAAATGTGCTATATGAACCACTTATCTTTATCAAAGCTTTTAGGCAAATTAATCATCAAAATTTTCTTTGTTATGAGTTTAAGAGTTAATATAGAGCAATTCTATTAATATGTATTTTAAACATAACATCAATCTTGATGTAAGTATTGCTTTTGAAGCAACTCAAATCATTGTTGGAGCAATTCACCAATCAATTTAATTATAATTGAAGCACAATTGACTGTTGAGATCCTATCAGTCCAATCAAAATATTTTGTTGTTTAACTCTCTAATAAAATTATTTTTTAGGACTCGATAAAATCTTGGTCCAAGCAATTGACTGTTAGGTCTAACTCAACCTTATTAAGTAATTCTCCAAACCCAAAAAATTTTAATAATTCATGGAAATCTAGTTACTTTGTTATAATTTGATGCAACATGATAAATTTAATTGAATTAAATAAAATAAAATCTTGACCATCCTCATCTATAAAAAAATTTCAAACTTTAAAACCAATTTATCACAATAAAAAAATTAATTACCTATATTAATAAAAGAAATTATAAACTACTTCCAAATTTCTCTTAAATAATTTTACCACATTGAACTTCATAAAGTGACAAATCAAAACAACTCCTTTGCTTAAATCTAACAAAACAAATAAACCATTAAATATAATGGTCCTTTTTAATTTTCTTTCCTTTTTTCCTTTCAACAATAATTAAAAGGCCACTACAAAACAAATACTTTTCTTAAAAAAAATAAAATAAAAGCAAGTTGAATTTTATCCACAATCAATTTCATGTTGAACAAAGCCATGAATGCAATTACAATATCAAAGACTACATGCTTATGGTAGTACTAGTGGATGGAGGAGGTGTTCCATTTCCATGATATGGTTGAGCAGAAAGCAAGATTTTTGTCACCTTCTCATAACCAAATATGCCTTGTTGTTGTTTACCAATTGAACTTCATTTGGGCCACCCCTACATCCTTCACACACTGTACACCTTTTTTTTTTTTTTTTGGGTGGTTCTTAGGACATCTTCATTGCCTCTTCTCTTTTAGGGTTATTGGCATTATATGTAGCTTCCTTTAGTCCTATAAAATAAGCCATGAACTCTTGCATGCTATAAAAATATTAAATTTTGTATTAAATTTCAATACAACTTTGATTGCCTTATATCTTTGCCTTAGGAGATAGCATAGCTACCTTTATATTTTTTATTGAAAGCATGCTTCTTTCATTTAGGGGAGTTAAACAAATGAAAACCTACGATCCGAGTAACAATGGTCAATCATTGTTTATGGTCTGCTGATTCTCTTGAATTTGTGAAGTTCTACTATTTAAATTTTATCGAATACGTACACAAGCTACTTTTCCTTAAACTATAGCACATTTTCGTCAAATTATTAGCCATCTCTTTCAATTTTATTATATTATCTTAATCGATTTAAATTTCATTAAAAATAAAATTATTTTATACAGCTCTTTTCTAGAAGATTAATGGCTTTCGTATTGCATGATAAAGCAATTTTTTTGTACAAAAATTTTTTGAAAAAGAAAAAATTGTACCAAAAAGCTATTTTAGAAAGCAGTAAGAAAACTATGCCAAACGAAGCCTAAAAATATTATTATAATGTAGAATAAAGTTTCTTATAGCATAAGAGAAATATGTATTATTACATATTAAAATAAAGTTTTTTTTTTTAATTTTCATCATTTAGCACTCCTTTCAGCTTTAATGAACCACTTTCTTTGCTCATTGGCCAACCTCCCATTAAAAAAAACAAAGAAGCTTGTAATTAAACCTCCTCAATAACGGAATATATCCGCCAAGGCTCAAAAACCAATGCATTAATGTCGTTTTCATTACTCTACCCTACATATAGTTAATTAAATTATGTTGATTTGATATATGAAGGTGAGATGTGAGCCTACTCCTTCTCCACCATCATGATTAAATAGTTAATATGAAAATTCAGAATAAAAAACAACTAATTATGTTTTGTTGTTAATGATATAATTAAAGATTTGTTAAGTTAATGAGTTAAAATTATGTGTATGCATGTTTCCTCCTATTGTAGGCTTTCAAGTAGATTTGGTTTATTGGGTAGAGTTTATTGTTCTTGGCCATGCTTTCAGTGGTGGAGCTAGAAATTTTGTTCAGGGGAGGCCTAACGAAAGTCGTGCTCGGGGTCGTGACTCGTGAGTCGTGAGAGAGGAGTAAAGGGAAAACGAACCATTGATGCTTTTCATATGTCCAGAAAAAACCTGTAATAAATAAAATAAAAACTGAGAAAGGGTTGTACCATAATGGATGCTTAAGTATGGAAGTGGAGAGAGGAGCTGAATATACATAGTATTGATTTGGTTGGGTGCACTGTCATGAGTGTGCGGCCGCAACATTTCCATTGCTCAAAAAGAGCGAGGAAAAGCAAAACCCTTCACAATAATTAATTAGATTATTAACAGTGCAAAAAAATTAGATAATTGGGTGGTAATATAATACGTAATAATACGATAAAAGTTTTAATAAAATTATTTAAATAGTTAAATATTTTAAATAATAATTAATTAAATAGCATTGTAACTATGCGTCAAAATCTCTTTTCATCATTCCGTCCACAATGCAAAGTTATTCCTCCCTCTCTTTTTCAATATTTTACCCTATTAGTCTTTCTCTCTCTATAACTGAAGCATTGCATGATCCAAGTAAAAGCTGGATTGAAGACTTGAAATGGAAAAAGCCTGTAATAAACAAAATGAAAGCTGACAAGGGTTCAAATGCATGCCCCCCCCCCCCCGTGAGTCGTGAGAGAGGAGTAAAGGGAAAACGAACCATTGATGCTTTTCATATGTCCAGAAAAAACCTGTAATAAATAAAATAAAAACTGAGAAAGGGTTGTACCATAATGGATGCTTAAGTATGGAAGTGGAGAGAGGAGCTGAATATACATAGTATTGATTTGGTTGGGTGCACTGTCATGAGTGTGCGGCCGCAACATTTCCATTGCTCAAAAAGAGCGAGGAAAAGCAAAACCCTTCACAATAATTAATTAGATTATTAACAGTGCAAAAAAATTAGATAATTGGGTGGTAATATAATACGTAATAATACGATAAAAGTTTTAATAAAATTATTTAAATAGTTAAATATTTTAAATAATAATTAATTAAATAGCATTGTAACTATGCGTCAAAATCTCTTTTCATCATTCCGTCCACAATGCAAAGTTATTCCTCCCTCTCTTTTTCAATATTTTACCCTATTAGTCTTTCTCTCTCTATAACTGAAGCATTGCATGATCCAAGTAAAAGCTGGATTGAAGACTTGAAATGGAAAAAGCCTGTAATAAACAAAATGAAAGCTGACAAGGGTTCAAATGCATGCCCCCCCCCCCCCCCCCCCCCCCCCCCCCATGCATGCTTCAATTCTTATCTAAGTAAATACATAGATAAATATTATTTTTTAACTAAGCATATATACTATCTTGTGCAACATCATCGATTTTAGACGGGGTTGATTTTTTTTTTTTTAAAGAGATGGATTAAACAGTGAAGAAGCACTATCTAAAAATTTTGACTAATTATGAGGTATTTATATGATTGATTCTAAGACTATTTGTGAGTGCAAATCACCATATTCAATTGCCTCTATCATGAGGGAGAGCAATATAGATTTAGACTAGCTGTAGGCTTTCTCATATGTTGGTTAATACAATAGCTTTTTCGGAGGCAAGAGAGGGGAGTTGATCTACTTTTGTGCTTAGAGGGGTTTAAATTATGGATTGATAACTTAATTGATTAAGAACTAATTATTTTGTCTTCCTAATAGGTCACAGATCATGATCTATTTAGCTGCTGGTGGAGGTCCACCTAACCTAACCTAAAGAATATTATCGATAGCCTTGACTACTTTATCTAAGAGGACATCATAAATCAAGAGTGAAAATTGATAGAATGATCAAATGTAGATTGACTTGGTTAAATAGTTAACTTTGTGTTTTGTTAGATACATCAAGTAGAACTAGAAGCTCAGATTTATATGATTGGGTAAATTAAAGAATGATCTTAATTATGATGGTGTTATCAACCCAATTAGAGGGTGTACCATGTCCTTGCTAGTGTTAAATTTTAAGCTAAGTTTGCATGAAAGTATGGATATGACATTACGTCATTTACAAATTTGGGTCAATTTGAAGCTATATTTTAAGAAAACTATTAGTATTTTTATATATTTTGGGGACATTTCTCCTTTTTATCTTATGTAATGGCATAAATGGATGACATTTTTATTGATGCCATTACATATTTTTTGGGAATCATATATTAGAGGCATTAAAAGCATATGCCGATTGGTGAACTTTGAAATTTGGAATTGTAGGGAAACCTCAAGATGGGAATCTGTAGGGTTCACTGAGCTGATTGGTTGGAACACCCCATAGCTGAAATTTAATATTAATGTAATCATCATCAAAAGATTTATATGGGGTCTTAAGGGGCTGGGGCTTTCACTTATGGTATATGAATGCATTAGATTAATTAAATGAAGCTAGTGTTTAGATTCAAGGCAATTCAATCATTTGTAAACCTGATTGTTCGCTCTTTAGCATATTGGAAAATTTTCTTACTTATGTTGTTGGTGCTTCCTCAAAAGAAGGAGCTGGGACAATGATGATTCGATTCACAAACTTAAAGTATGAAGGCATATTGTAATATAAATTTATAATTTGTTATGATTTATCTCAAAATAAAATCAAGCACATCATTTCATATAAAAAAGAATAGTTAAATTTATGTTTATTTTCTTTCATGTATAAGTTTTATAAAATATTGATTTGCAAATAATTTATTAATAAAATGAATTTTAATATCATCTTTAATTTATGAGATTTGAGAAGAGTGATTATAAGTTTTAATAATAATAATAAGTCTCTAATAATTCTCATTTAAAATAAGGCTATTATATATATTTTCTACTGTACTTAACCTTGTGCAAATATGAAATAATAAATTTAAGAATAAAAATCAAGTAACTTAAATTACAAATATTTTCATAGATATTAATACATTAATATATAGTTTTAGTACAAATAAATCTAAATTGTTATAGAGTTAATATGGCATGTATACTAAGATAAATTTCAGTAAATTAAGAAGCTTAAATTATGCAAAACTTATATTAGTTTTATATGAGTTTATACATGGAAATAGTACAATAGTTTTAAAATTGATTTACAACTACCAATGAATATAAATTTATATGTAATAATAGCATAAGTAATTTAAATTTAAAATTTTCTACTTAAATTTTTACATAATTTTTGCAAAAGTTTTAATTTAAGATTTGTACTAAGTTTAATAGAATTTTTGAACATATGAATATTTAGTTTTTCCTTCATATTCTTATTATTTAAAAAATAAAATTAATATGTTTGGAATGGATTTTAATGCAAAATTAAGCTTTATAATTTTATAGTAAAACTAAGTAAAGTTTTAGTAGAATTAATATTAATTATATGTATATGTCATTCAAACCCTCTCCAAAAAGTATGTCTTCAAGTATTCATGGAAAGCTTCGTTTGGGGCAGCTTTCTTACTACTTTCTAAAGTAGCTTCATATTAAAATTTCTTGAAAATAGTGAAATATCAATGGCCAAAAGCTGTTCCAAACGAAGCCTAAGTCTTCATACAAAGTTTATTACATGTATATATCATACAAGCATATCCAAAAGTTGTAAGTATATATGCATGAAAATTTTATATGCTTCTTCATCTCCGTTGTAATTTCTTCATTCTCCAAATTATGTATTCTTCATTTAAATAAGATTGGAATCATGAATCCTATCATGCAAGGAATTTTTTTTCTGTTGCAAGATTAGTGGTGATTTAAGAGAGAAAGAGAGATTTTATGTGAAAATTTGGTGGAGGAAAGAAGAATAAAGAAGATGAACAAACAAAGGTTAGAAAGAAAAAGTTTAAGAAAATTTTGAAAAAATTCTCAAAATTGTAATGCTAAGAGGCCAACACTGGTTAACCCTATTGTCCTACCTAAAAATTAATTCTTGAAGCTATCAATAATCATGCTAAGTATGAAGCCCTATTCGCCAACCTCTAATTTTCAATCAAAGTAAGGGTAGTTGATCTCTAAGTACTTTGTGCTGCTTAATTTATAATAAACTATATGCTTGAGAGGCATAAAGTTTGAGATCCAATGCTTGCATTGTACCAAAAGAACATGAAAGAAAAGATCCCCAAAATACCTAAATTCACATCAACACATGTTCATAGAAAGGAAAATTAGATAGTCCATCGACTCTTTATGTTTGGACACCATTATTTAACTCCTTCTTTGACCCACCCACTGTTAGTCCACCATTTAGTTGATCTAAATTTTCTCTAAGATCTCTGGCTCAACAACTACTATTCTAGTGACTTCTTGCTTATTGGCCATAGGGTTGATTGTGGCCTCTTTGCATCCATCATATTTTCCCATGTGTATTTGATCGTATATCCCCATCTGTGGCATTATGGATGATGAATTTCTAGTCACCCCACAAATGTATTTATGGGCTTATGATCAACCACTTTCTCATTGCTCTATCAACAACTTCCTACGATATTGGCCGACGACTCTCTTGTGACCATATTGCTTCTCTGTAGCTTAGTTTGACCAAGTTGTTCAGTTATGCATGTTGTTGTGAGTAGCTACTCTTTTGCCAAGCTTGTTTATGGAGGTTCACAACATCCTTTGGGTTCAGTCAAGGACAATGTTTCACCTACCCATTTCTCCCATAACTAACAAGCCATTTCTCTTTTCAAATATGAACATAAACTAGCTCTTCTAATCCCTAATATTGTGTTAAGGAAATTGTTGGTTATGCTAAAATTTGTCTTGGTGGAAGGCTTCCACTTTAATCAATTAGGCAAACTTCAAGCCATACATTTAATTGAGAACATTTTTTTATCTTGTCTTTAACCCAAACATGTTATTTTAAACATCACTGGAGATTTTTTTTTATCTTAACTCAATCCTAAGTATATTATTTTAAAATTTATTTTAGAATTTTTTTATATCTTCGCTTAAACATATAAATATAATTTTAAACTCCACCAATCCTGAGGACTAAAATTTAGTGTATATGAAAAGGGCAATTTTTGTTGATGTTTACTTTTTAATGTGGTTATCCAAATAATCTTTCATCTCTCGAGTTTTCTAATGTAATATTTGTTGATCTTATTTGAATTTCTTTCAATTATTTATGAGTTTATATATTTGATAAGTTCATACTTCGTACATTGAGCTCTATTTTTTAAAAACCTGCTATATGTGAATAATCCAATTGCTTTCTTAGCAAAATCCTTAATTGCTAGTCATTCTATAGATGATTCCAGACAACTCAAAATTTTGGCCCTTTAGAGTTTGACATATTTTGAAACATATATATCTCAAACCACTTCATAATCAACATCTTATTAAGATTGATTAAGATTCTCCTAATGACAATTAAGCTAATCCAACTAAAAATAAATGTACATATAATATTAATTTAAAATTACAAAATAATAATAATTTTTTTTCCAAAAATACAATTATATTTTTGCAAAAAAAAAAAATATTTGGGCCTTTGATTTAGACAAGATATGCTATGAATCATTAGGGTGGGTCACAAGTGCAACAATTATAAGGATTGAATGAATTTCTTCTTGACCAAGCACCATAGCAACACTGATAAGACATTTTAAAATAGTGCTTGTTTGTGATCATAGCTTGGACTGTGAGGACATATGACATCAGTGCTGAATTTGACTTGGACTTTTTTACCAGGTCAACGCCTACAAATAAGGGCCCACTGCCACGTGTCAGAAGAATGACAATTCTCAGGCCTTATCTTGCCCAATGGACAATTTTTGAGAAAAGATATTGTTTACAGAGGAGAAGATCCTTTGCTACAATGAGAGAAGTTTCAATGCTTCCATTATGTCATAGTACATATTGCTATAATTCCGTACTTATCTTTGGGTCATTATCGTTGATCTCATGAAGCCATGCAATGATTTCTTTATGAAATTTTGCTTCGTAGTACTCAAATGACTATTATGTATACCTACTGTTATAATTATAAAAAATAATAATATTTTTTTAATAATATGCTATCTACTTATTTTGTTTTCTTAAATGTGGCCAAGAATTTTTGTTTTTTCATACCTTTTGATCTCATTCTTATGCTCATGTGATTAAGTTTTAATGATAAAAATTAGATATTCATTCATTTATTTTTAAGGATTATATTACATTTTTAATCACATTAATTATAATTATCTCTAATTTTATGTTAGGTTGTGGAGCTTAAATTTTCATCTTATGAAAAAAAATATAATGAGAATTTTGTTTGCTTCTTTATTTTTTATTTATAAAGAAAATCACATTTTTGAATTTTATTATATTCTCTATTAGGTTAATTTTTAGTCCTAATAAAAATGTGATGTAGATTTGGTAGTCCTATTTCTTTTTTAATAATAAAAATTGAGAATTTGTCTCTTTTTTTTATTAAAGGATTTATTATTGTAATTCTCTGCAATTAAACTATGGTTAAATTTGCAATGTTAGCAATACTACATGGTCTTCAATTTGATAAACCCTTAATAATTTTTTAATTTTGTGGTGCTATTATTTCTTTTTTTTTATCATTTTTTTGACCTTTTGTGTTTGAATTAGATTTTTTCTATTCCCAAACATTATTAATCATCATTGAAAATATATTATTATTATTATTATTATTATTTTAAAACACCAATTAAAGTTTTTACTAATTTTTTGTTATGGCCTGAGCTAATAATTTGACTTAAGAAAACAAATGCACTAAGAAGACTTATGATTCATTTGGGATGACTGCAACTTTTTGTAAATGTGATTGTAAAGTTGTATGGAGTAAATAACTTTTTTTAAAGCTACTGTAGAAAGTAGCTTCCGAATACAAAAAATTCTTGAAAGTAGTGGTCAAACAAAAATTATAGTTGTGAAATGAAAAGCAAAGTAGTAAGAAAGCTATTCCAAATGAAGCCTTGTAATGGGTATTATGAGAATTTTAGTTAATTTTCGGTAAGCCCAACCACATAAAAATGCTAATTTTATGTGTTATGAAAAAAGAAAGCTCTATTAAAACTTAAACATAATTTAGCTATGAGATTTTTGAGAATTTTATTGTATGCTTTGGTTGCCTTTGTATTTTCTTCATAAATAGAGGAATCATCTCAATTTTATCAGATAAATTATGATTATGTATATATAGTTCTCTATAATCAAATAATAGTGAAATTTACGGTGAAGATAATATGATGTAATCAATAATTTGGTGAATTCTTATAAAATTCTTTTATTTGTGTTTTTTTTTAAATTTGCCTATTTTCGATCATTTTAACCACCCATCAAAATATAAAAGATTAATTTTAGTATTCAGCCATTTTTAAATAAAATATGTTTACATCTTAAAATTCTTACCCTTCACCTACTTTGCTTTTTAATAACATAATACTATAATTTTCATTTGTGAAAAACTTTCATAAAAATATTATATTATATTAATACCTGGTTAGTAGCTTCAAGATCTAGAGCTATATATACTTTCTTTCCAGCTTGATAGCACAACAGCACCACATTGACCAAGCAAAGCATATAAGCTTTCTTTCTTCTAGCTTTTTTTTTTTTTTTTGCTTATTTTTTGAATAATATATATCAGTGGAGTTTTCTTCAAATTCTAAGCATTACCTTAGACATTTCAAAAGATTTTGTATTCTGTGAAATCCTAAATAATCATTGCATATTGACTAGATAAGAACAACTAAGAATCTATTTGGGATTGTTGCCTTGCTTTTTAGATAACAATCATAAATTTTTTTGACTATTATTTTATTGCTACTTTCTTACTGTATTTTAGAAACTTCTATCATGAAAAAAAACTTTTGGAAACAAGAATAATTAAATTATTACAACAACTTTACAATCAATTTTATAAAATATTGTAGCCATCCCAAACAGACCTTAATCTAGCCATCCATTATACATATAAATTTATATATATTATTCTGATATGCTCAACGCCACGTTTGAACTAACGAAGGTTTGCAAATTATAGTCTTTTGAATGTATTAGGGGGGATTATTCCTAAAAGCATTCCCTAAAAGTTTAAGTAACTTTGATAGGGGTAAAAATGAGTTGAGCTGAGTTGAGGTCACCCCTCGCTTGAGCTTGAGAGCTTGATTAATTAATCAAGTTTGAACTTGAGCTTGAGTTTAATTCTACGAGTTCCAGTCAGTTCATTAGCCTGCTTACTTATAATGAAAGAGAAAAAATGATTATGATTTAAGTAATTAATAAAATAAATAAAAAAAAAGAATGAGAAATTAGAAGATAAATAAAAAAGACTCGCTAGAAAAAGAAAATGAGAAATAATTCTTAAATATTTTTATTGGCTTTATAGTTGAACTCTTGAATTTTAACATATTTTAAGTATATTTTAAATTAATATCCATTAAACGAGCCCACTTGCGAGCTAACGAGTCAATTCGAGGTTGGCTCATTAGCTCATTGAGCCATTTATGGAGCCGGCTCATGAGTCAGTTTGATCCACTTGCACCCCTAAATGTAGATTCCCTTGAGTTTTCAAATTCCTTTCTTATCAACTTAATTAATGGCGATTCCAACAAATCATCATGTGATGATATTCTTCTAATCATAGGAAATGGATTCTAATTCTCAAGCATCGGGAGAAGGCACTGAGCCTTTGATTTATGTTTTTTTTTTTAAAATAGAAAATATGCCTCATAATTTTTATTCTTTTTTTTTATTCAGTGATAACTTTTTCATCATTTTTGAAGTAGATAAAATAGTTTTTTATGGGTGTTTTCCACTCAAAAAAATAAGATTCAGAGTTGCTAATATTATTTTCTATGATAGGTTAGAAGAATTTCACATGTATAAAAAAATCACTCAAATATTTATATCTTTCATCTACTCTTTAGGACAATTGTAATTCATCTTCTCCCTCCATAATAAAAAATATCATGAAGAGAACTTGACCCTACTTTTTCCCTATGAAGGGGGGTTTGCTATATGGTAATGAATTGGGGTGAGGGGGAGAGGATGCCTTGGGAAATTTCCTATCAAAATGGATTGTATCATTATTAAAGATAAAATTGGATGAATAAATCTCAAGTCTTGATGCACTTGGTGCCATAGCCTTGTGGTTGAGGGCTCGGCTTTTACCACAGGAACCAGCATGCAAGTCCATAGTAACATCTAATTGCGAACAAACTTTCATTCCTTTGTAGTTCACTCATCCCTATATGTGATCAATGATAAAAATATTCCCCTTATCGTCCAAAGTATTTTTTTTTTCATTGATTGTGTGTGTGTGAGAGAGAGAGAGAGAGAGAGAGTAATGCTCCATAATTTTATTCAAGTCCATCTCCTCCAATGCCTACTTATCTATAACTATTATTACATCCTTTTTTTAAGCAATCAAATATTTGAGAACTAATTGCTAGCATGCTTAACTATTATAAATTTAAGTGGTACTTCTGACAGCTAGTTCTCCAGTTGTACTTTGCACTCCTCACCTATTTAGAAAGAGATTATTCATTCATAAGTTCTGGTATATACATATTGAGCAATCAACTAGCACCAAGGTCACTAATCTAACATAGATTATTAAGCTGATTAGTGAAATATGAATTAAAAGCTGCAAAAAAGCATCTCTCTCTCTCTCTCTCTCTTTCTCTTTCTATCTCTTTCCAAAACATTAAGAATTTATTGATTAGTTTATCCTTAATGATGATAGAAAGATTAATGACAGCGATGACTAACTTACAAGACAAAGGGCATCCGTGGAGCTCCATCATTTGATTAAAGGCACTCATACAAGGTGGCGAATTTATGGAAAAGGAAAAGCATGGCACTCGAAATTCTTAATCAAATCAAAGTTGGGAGAATCGAGCTATAATAAATGTTTGAATGGTGCAATGCGCATCAAGCAAAGGCACACAAGCAGATTACTTATATGATTTCTGCTATAATACATAGGCTTATCCACTTCTCATTGTCGCCATATTGTCTTACCTTTTGAAATAAATCAAAGCTTGATGATATATTATAAAATGGGGAGCACAAACCACTTGATAATTCCACCATTTTCCCTCAGAGCCAAAGCAAAATCTTTGGTTTGGGATTCGTTGCTTTTCTTCACAGACATGCATGCGTTCAGTGCTTCAGCAGATTCAACTGAACATGCAGATGATTAATCTTAGCTTAATTAAGTATTAGTACGTTGGTGTAGGGCTACTGAGCACAACTGATTTAATTAATACAGAAGATTGAATCACGATTATGTACTCAGATGAAATAAAAATATGACACTGCAACATTTATCTGAGGAACAAAAGTGGGATATGCTAATGAGTTGTTCATTTGGTATTGCTTTATTATTTTTGAAAGAGAAGGTCGGTGTGTTGGTCCCAATAGCACACTCAAGGGAGGGAGAGTTGGTGATAATTTTTTATTTTATTTTTTAAATGAGCATATGATTCTGAAAGGTGATTTGGAGTATTATATATGTGAAGTGCTTGAGGGTAGGAGAATAAAATATTAACATATGGTAAATGTTAACCACAAGAAGCACTACAGGAAAATTCATTGTTACCAGCGGATCAACAGTAACAATGTAAATATGTCGAAAATTCCAGATTTCCGGTGCATTTCCGACGAAAAAGGATCCGACGGTAAATAACGCGTTGGAAAAATATAACCGGCGGAATAATTCTCCGGAAATATTTCGGGCGGCGTTTCCGACGTATCTCCGGCGGAAACTTTAGAAAAAAATGACGTCGTTTATGTTGCCTCATTCCGGCGTATTATCCGCCGTTGTTTCCGGCAGAATGCTTCCGCCGGAAATGCCGGTGGATATTCCGCCGCAAAAAAGACGATGCCCATTACCGTCGTACATTACCATCGCAATCGTTGCCGGAAATGTCCGGCGCAAAATCCGCCGGAAAGGATGCCGTATCGTATTACCATCAATGTTTCTAGCAAAAAATTGGCCGGAAATAGGGCTGTCAATTCGTGTCTACGGGTCGTGTTCGGGTCAGACCCGAATTTGACCCGGGTATTTCTGACACGACCCGGACACGACCCGAATCAAGTTTCGGGTCGACTTTCCCAACCCAAACCCGACTCGAATCGGGTTCGGGTCAACCTGACCCGACACGGAATAATTAAAAGTATAAAAATTTTAAACCTTGGAAAATTAATTTGCCAATAAATAAATGTGATTTTACAAAGTAATGCATACATGCCATACAAAGAACTTTATAATTTACATTGATTACAAAGAACTCATATTTCAATTGTTTAGATTCTTTACAAAATACAAAAGTACAAATTATAATTTTAAAATTTACATTGATTATAAGGTACAAACTACAAACTAATTAATTTACAAATAAACTCAAATTACATTTCTTAGTTATTATACCAGCTACACTTCATCTTGATTCTTGAACTCTTGAGTCTTGAAGAATGAAGATATCAAACCTGTATTCAACTTGAATTAACAGGAAAAAAAGGGTTAAACAATAAACACTTAAAGCTTAAAAGTAATAAACAAATAAAAATGATAAAATTACAAATAATTAGATTGTATAAGTGTATAACTAGAAAGCTTTATTTGAATAGCTCAGGTAAACCTTCGAAGTCTCCAACACATTTAGCTACTATTGAGAAGTAACTGAAGTGATTAAATAATATATATTTGATTTTTCTAACTATTACCATCCAAGGCGGCAATTTGCATTAAACTTAATGTAGTATCAAAGAATTAATAAAGTATCTGCTCTTGATTTTAGCTAATGCAAATGCCACCCGGTTGCAATAGTTTTAACCAAATTACTCCGAACACACGACGTCATGACGGCTATCACTTTCAGTTTAGAAGGTTTTTCATCATTGCTTGAGCTTTCATAGCTATACCCTTTAGCCTTTACCTTAATTCATCAAACTGATGAGATAAATAAGCATCACAATATTAGATTATACTCATATAGGCTTATAGTAGTCCACAGCAGCCTCATGCTCCAAAGAAATACAACATCAGAATTCACTCAATTCAGAAAACAGAAAATAGCCAAAGTGCCAAACACCCAAACAGGTTTTAATTTTTAATCCCAAAAGTAAACCTCCAGGACTCTAAGTCTCTAAGACGGCTCCCAAGTCCCAACAACTCAACAAGGCAAGTAGGCAACAAGGCAACAAGGGAACCACCAAACCGGGCACCAGCATCAAAAATCATTGAGCAAATGAGCCTGAAGCAGCTGTTTAAAAACAACAAAAACATACACAAAATTCAGCCAAAAACCGCCAACCAGCAGGTCCAGCAACCATCCAGAACAAGTGAACAACAAACACCAGCTTCTCAAATCACAACAAGATCAACATAATTAAAGAAAATATAATAAAACTTCCTCCCAACTCCCCACCACCAACTAAGCAACCCTGTTTGCTGAACCTTTGGCATCCTCGCTACCAATTTCTGAAATACCCAAGTTCATGATGTCCTCAGTTACACCGTCAAGTTCGGGATCATTCATAACTACAAAAAAAACATATTACTACTATACCAAAAACTGAAGTGAGAAAAGCAGTTAAGATGTAATGTAAAAAATGAAACAATTACCATTATTTCCATATAACCAATCTTTACTGCACACTAACGCTTCAACAATGTCAGGTTTTAAAGCACTTCTATATTGATCCAATATTCTACCACTGTTACTGAATGCACTTTATGAAGCAACTGTGGAAATGGGAATGCATAAAACATCTCTAGCCATAGCAGCCACTTCAGGATACCTGTATTGGTTACCTTTCCAAAAATGTAATATGTCTAACTTAACCTTCCTATCAATTTTTTGTTCTTCAAGATACATTTCAAGTTGTGACTTCCTAGGTGTAGTAAATTCCACTTCAAATGAGTCATAATCCTAGTAATGAATGCCACCAAAGATGGGCAAAGTGAGTAAATAAAAAATTAGAAATGTTTTTTAAAAGAATGAGAAATAGATGAAAAATAATTCCTGAAGAAACTGTGATTTTATAATTGTTGGAGGGAAAGTCGATGTGCTATCAGCTTGAGAGCTAACTGAGGGTAATGCGGACTGCTCATCGGAGGTTTGTCGGTCAGCCTTCTCATAGTTTGTAAATAATGCAAATAGCTTATCCCTAACCTTCTTTGTTTCAGTTATGTAATCACCTCCATATAATTTTCTATAACACCATTCAACAAATGTGAACTTGTATCTGGGATCCAAGATAACCGCTATTGCCAAGATATCACAGAAATCAAACCAGTACTTCTCAAATTTAACTAACATCCTTGTTGCAATATTTCTGATGTACTCAATACCATAAGACCGTTCATGCTTAAGTGCTGCATAAGCCGTAGAGACACAAGGGAAGAACAGATTTGAAGTGGGGTATTTTGTGCCTGAAAATGCACAAGTGATCTCATAAAAAGGAGCTAGAAACTTGCAAATACTTTCCAACCTATCCCATTCAGTATTATTAGGGCAAGTTTTGAAGTTAGAGTCGAGTAGTTCCAAATGTTGAAAGGCACGTTTGTAATAAATAGCTGAATCAAGCATAATGAATGTCGAGTTCCATCTCGTAGGTACATCTTGTCTTAATCCTTTCTTTGAGTCAAGACAACTTTGCTTGACACATTCCAAAAACTTTTGCTTTCTAGCCTGTGAACCTTTCACATATTTAATACTTTCTCTAACATTAACAATAGAGATATCAACCTCCTTCAATCCCTCTTGCACGATAAGATTCACAACATGAGCACAACATCTTATGTGGAAAAAATCACCCTTACATAACAGTGCACCACGCAAATTTAATTGGTTTCTTAAGAATTCAACAGAAACATTGTTAGCTGAAGCATTGTCGAAAGTTATACTAAATATTCTATTCTGAATTTTCCATTCAGTCAAAAAATAGTGAAGCTTCTCACACAAAGCAATACCATCATGTGGTGGGGGCATGAAACCAAAATTAATTATCTTTTTTTACAACACCCAGTTATTATCAATGAAATGGGCAGTCAAGCAAATGAACCCATCTGTATTAATTGATGTCCATAAGTCAGAAGTTAATGAAATTCTACTGCTACACTTTAGAATCTCCTTTTGAAGAAGGCATTTCTCTTTAGTAAACATCTTCTTGCAATCACTTCTAGCAGTGTTTCTAGATATTAATTGCAGATCACGACGGAGATAATGCAACAATGTACGAAGACCAGCCCATTCAACACATTAAAAAGGAAGATCATGCATGATTATACATGCAGTGAATAACTCACGAAACTCATGAATGTCAAATGTAGATTCAGTCATAGAGATAGTTGAAGTAGCATTTGACTGTAGAATAAGTTGCCCAATGTCACGAGTGTCTCTTTTTTTACAATTTTGTATATGACGTCTTAAATTGCCTGTGCCATACTTGCTATCACACTGATATATTGCCCCACATTTTCTACATTTACATTTCTGCTTGCCATCACTAGGAAGGGGTAACATCTCATAATAACCCCAAACCGTTGAACACATTCTTCTTCTTTTCTTCGAGGAAGAGGGGACATCTACACCTTTTTCATTAATATTACACAAATCATCATCATCATTTTCAATATCAACTGAAATAGGAGCATTTCCTACTTGCACATTCTCATTGAATGGAGTACTTTCAACAACTGTGTTAGAATCCTCCATCTATTCAAAGGCAATAATATATAAAAAATTACTCAATCACAAACTAATACATGGCTCCACCCTCCAACATTGGTATGATGCTATTATGCTATGATAATAACAACATTATTACATTAAATAGAATGTAACTGGTTAAAAGGCTAGCAATAGTCTAGCATGTAAATTATAATCATTGTTGAATGCTGATCATGTAAATAGCCAAATAAATAAAAGAGTAAAACTATAAAAGAATCTCGGGTTCACGGTTCACCGTCCAGGCGTCCACACTCAACAACCCACGGCCACAGGTCACTCCACAGTCCACAAGAAATCACTTAAACAATAAACATAGCTAAAAGCCTAAAATCAATTAAGAAATCACTTACATAACGACAGACAACGGACGAACATGAACAAAGACACAAAGGGATTTCAGTTAAGCTCTAATATTCTTAATCATGCATAAATAAATTCTTTAAAATCAGTGAAGAATAAAGGAAAAAACTTAAAAGGTGATATAACATCTCTAGGGTTTGTTAATCACAAACGCATCACCTTGCCAGTTGCCTCCTAGGGTTTCGTTTCGATTTGAGAAACCCTAAATCAAAAAGGAGACTTGAAGGAGAGAAGGAGATTTGAATCTAGAATTCATCACCTGTGATTCTTGACAAATTATAAAATCATGAAGAACAGAAGAAGGCCTCCAGGGTCCAGGCTCCACTCTCCAGCACGCAGAGCCGCAGAGGAAAGGGCCGAAAGGCGAATGACGAAAGTCACGGAATGACTGAATGAGTCGAATGACTGAATGGCAATATGCCATTCCTAATTAATTTAACGCTTGAAGTCCGCGGTTCCGCCTAAACCATCCATCCAGCGGTTCGGTCCAGTGGCTCCAACAGTGAGCCGAATTTAACGGGTCAAAATTGGGTCAAAATCGTGTTTTCGGGTTGACCCGAACACGACCCGATACTCAAATCGGGTCAGATTTCTTGACACAAACCCGACCCGTTTTCTACCCGGGTCGACCCGAACACGAATTTTTTCGAGTCGGATCTGAGTCGGGTTTCGGGTCGTGTCCAATATTGACAGCCCTAGCCGGAAACCTGTAGCATAAATAAAAAAAAAACCTTCTTCCCTTTAAAAATTGATTTTCATAATTAAACCTACATACAAAAGAAATACAATAATTTATACATTCAAGGCCTCTACTTCTGATCAATAATATCATCAATTACATTATAAAACATGTCCAAATAACAAATAAATAAACATGTGCATAATAAACATAAACAATAAGAATATCATCAACAAAGCTCAGAATTTGTTTTCTCCTCAGCTGATGCAGATGTCCACAAGAGTATATTATAAAATATATCCAAAAACACATAAATACAGATGTCCATATCAGTAAAATAAATAAATAACATCTACTATGAATTTATTTCCTCCTCAACTGATGATGTACTCCTCCCACTATTCATCTGCTCTCTCATCTTTTGCATTTCTTCTAACATTTGAGCTTGTTGCATTTGCATCTACTGCTGCATCTCCAGCTACTGCTGTTGCATCTGCATCTACCAATCAGCTTGTGCTTTTCTTACCTGTTCTAGCTCGGCTATAAGGGCAGCTATCTGTTGGCTATATAAAGACTCCTGGGTACTAGCTGAAAAATTAGAGCCACCAAATATCTATCCCTCATATGCATACGCTTGCGAGCCTAAACTGTAGACTCTGCTGTGTTGCATTCCTCCTATCACTTACGACCATGTGTGGTAGTCAGAATATCCTGCTAATCCACCAGAAGAACCTTCACTTGTTACAACCTGGCTCTCTCGAAGTCATGTGTACTCATTCTATGAAAGTTAACAAAAATTTAAGTAATTTATACATAACTTCACAAAAATTAAACTTATCTACTTACATAGGCTTTCCTCGCATGCTCATCAACCCATTGTTGGTCCTCCTACCACTTGTGGGTATGACTATGTAATTCAACAGGAGTTGATTCTCTACTCAACACCTCTTTCTATAACAGACATATATTAGTATTCTTATTAAAGTAAATTATTAAAAAATTTAAAAATTCTTTACCAAATATCTCCTGTACTCAGTATATGGAACAGAACCCCCAGTATGAAGGGAACTACCTAAGCTCCCAACATTAGAAGTTCTGTTCTGTCTATTTTGATCCCTCCTCCTGTTATAGTATGGGGTACCCCAAGCACTATTCAACTCTACCCATACACTCTCACCAATCTAGGGTGGTCACTGGCCTAACTTTCTAATGTCTGTAAATATGTCGCGCATGCGAGTTGAGCCACGCTTCTCAAAATTCTTTCTGATTTTATCATTATATTGTGACAACCAATAAAAATCTTTCTACAATAAAAACATACAATAAAGAATACATATTTTTGTTAGCTTATGTAAATAAGATATAATATATTTATATAATAACAAATCTCAAACTCTCTGAACCATATGTCTTGTACTTCTTTCGGGACTTTCTTCCAAGAAATATAAGGAGCATTGTATCTGCTCAGTATTATATCCCATATTTTATACATTGGCTGCTTTGACAGTTGAAACCTAAAAGAAAAATATTAGTTGTCAAAAAAATTAATTTAATTTTTTTTACATGTCTGAAATAAAATTAGTACATACATGTCACCGTTAGGTTCAATCAACATGCGACCCTCTATCGCCAGTTCTGGTGCAGATGGGGTGGAAGGTCCACCTGTAGCGGGCTAAGGTGGTTGTGGGACATATGGTGGATATAGATATGTAGGAGGGACACCATAAGAAGGTGGGGATGGATAGTAAGGGTAGAAAGGAGTACTCTGTGTGACGTCCGGTGAAGGAAAGTGTAGTTCTGGTGAGTAGAATTATGAGCTACTTGTTGCAGGAGTAGGTAAAGGCGGGTTAGGCTGACTCTGGGTAGCAGGCTGAGACGAAGAGGTGCCCTCAGTAAGGACAGGCCTGCTGGATGAGCCAACTGTAACCTTCTTACTGTGCCTACCAAATATATTCTTTATCAATCCTCTCTGATGGTCATCACGTAAAGCCATCTGAATAAAAATTGAAGAAATATTAGCAACAATAATTACAACAAAAATTGAAAATAAAATAAAGAAGTAATTAAATAAATGTAAGTACAATAAAACTTTAAGTAAAAATTGATTATTAATTGATTGCCAAAAATCACTTAACTTATGATGATTCACTTTCATATGATGAAACTTCTACACTATTATCAGATTCATCATGAATGTCCTCTAGGTTTAAATCTACTTCCTCTAACTGTAACTCACTCTCAGTAGTTGTAATTTGATCGTCAACATTATTAGCCAGATCTTTTATGTTTGACATAAACTCTTCTTGATGTGCCAGTGGTATTGAAGTAGTCTTTTCAATAACTCCCCTAGGGTTGGTCTTCATTACTACGAGCCAATATTGTTTACCTCGTACTCTACTCAGGTAGTTAGTAAAATAGACTTGGCTTGCCTGACTAGCAATGATGAATGGGTCAAACTTTGAATATCTCCTACTTCACTTAACTTCGGTTATACCATAAAACAGATGTATTCTTGTACATCTATTTTGTACTAGATCAAACCACTCACAGTTGAATAGACACACATTATTCTCATGACCTGGATATTCTAATTATAATATTTCTTGTAATACCCCATAGTACTCAGAATCATCACCTGTATGAGTATTCTCTCTTATATATACACCAAAATTCTCTATTTTTTTATCTTCACACCAAAATTTTGTTTGGAATTTATAACCATCAACTAAAAAATTTTGATAAAACTTCACAGCTCTATTTGGTCCCCAAGTTAGATCAAGTAGCCCATGATATTGCAAATTACTACCTTGAATGTGCACCTAGTTAGTAGGTAAAATATGTTATTAGTATGCTTATTAACTAATTAAAGACATATTAATTGAAATAAATAGTCAAAATATGTACCATATTTTTAAACCAAATAGGAAATTCTGTTTTCTCTATCTTTTAGACTTCTACTTATTTTGTTGTGTTCAAACCATCAATAAAACTCCTGTAAACATTAAGATTTAGATTGAATTCATGAGTAACAAATTTATGAGCAAGCTTATTCATACTTAACTTGAGATATGACTCAACTTCATCATATTTAAGCAAGATATATAAAGTGGCAACTCGCATCTTCTTATCGGTCAAATAGCGCAAGGTGCTAATGCCTGAGGGTTTACCATTTTTGTTGAATACAGATAAGTTTGAGGATTGACCCACATTTTTAGGTGCAGTGCTCTGACTTGATTGTGAGATTATTTCAAAGTAATACAAAGAAAACTGGGTTGTCTCGTACATTAAATATGCTTCACATATTAAGCCTTCAGGATGTACTTTATTTTTAGTAGTCTTCTTAAGTTTATTTAAATATCTCTCAAAAGGATACATCCACCGATACTGAACAGGTCCACCAACTCTAGCTTTATATGGTAAATGTACAGGAAGATGCTACATAGAGTCAAAAAAAGCTGGAGGAAATATCTTCTCAAGTTTACACAGAATAAAAGGGATATGCTGCTCCATAAGAATTAGGTACTCTGCATTTTGTTTTAAGGAGCATAAATCTTTGAAGAAGATACTAAGCTCGATTAAGAGCTTTAAAATTTAATCTGACAGATAACTAAAGGTAGTTGGTAGTAGATATTGCATAAAGCTATGATAGTCATGACTCTTCATACCAAATAATCTTCCAGTTCTAATATCAACATATCTACTTAGATTTGAAGAATATCCATCAGGTACCTGTAAACTCTTCACCCATTCACAAATAGCTCACCTCTGCTCTAAAGTCAAGGTGAAAGAAGCTTTTAGTTTAAAATTTTTTCTATTTTCACCATCCTTCAATTCTAATACTTTCCTCCTATAAATCTCCTTTAAGTCTATCCTTGCTTTTATATTATCTTTAGATTTATCTTTGATGTCTATGACTGTATTTAATATATTATCAAAGATATTTTTCTCTATATACATCACGTCTATGTTATGTCTGATCAAGTTTATCCTCCAATATAGTAATGATCAAAAAATATTTTTCTTAATCCAATTGTGATTGAAACCATACCTTGGCAATTTATAATCAACTAATGTTGGACAATCCACTATTATGGGCATGGACCTTACTCTTTCAAATATTTCTTCACTAGTTAATCTTGGAGGAGGCGGTGACTTAACCATTTTATTTTTGATAAAATCATCCTTATTTCTCCTTGTAGGTAAGAACATGTGATAATAGTCGAACCAAGTGTTCTTCCCTCCGTGCTTTAAAGTGAATGACTTTATATATTTCTTATAATATGGACAAGCTAATTTTTCAAAAGTGTTCCAACATGAGGGCATACCATATGTGGAAAAGTTACCAATTGTCCAAAGTAATGCTGCCCTCATAATAAAGTTCTATTTGGTGGAGATATCATATGATAAGCGTCAGAAACATAAAAGGAGTTGACATGTATAACTCTGGGGGAAGATTGTATGGTGTGAGTATCACGGGCCAACATAAGTAAGGTGAAGCAGACTGACTAAATGGAGTGAAACCATCTACACATAAACCTAATCTTGTATTTCTTGATTCTAAGGAAAAGGTGGGATTTGTACGATCAATGTATTTACAGGCATATGCTTCTGACGGATATATAATAAAACTTCTTGTGAGATATATTCTTTATGCCATCTCATATGTGTAGCAGATCTCAAGGATGCATATAATCGTTGTAGTCTAAGAATCATGGGTAAGTAAAATAACCTACTGGCTGGTGCTTCCTTCAGCTTTCTTTTCATGATATATTTTGGTTTAAATCTCAGTGCGTTGCAATAACGACATGCAATCTCTGATTGATCATCTTTATAGAATAACATACATCCATTGACACAATAATCTATCATTGTGTATATCAAACCAAGCTTAGAAACCAACTTCTTAGTCCGATATAAATCTGTAGGAATTATGTTATCTTCCGGATTAGTTTCTTTAAGCAGACCAATGAATTGATTAAATATTCACGCGGGATATTATATTCTGCCTTGATGCTTAACATCTTAACAGTAATGAATAACTCTGAGTGAGTGGTGCACCCCTTCCATATTGGTTGTTGGGAAGCATGTAATAAATCATAAAAATTTTATGCTTCTTTATTAGGTGACTCAAAATTAGCTTCTGTATATTATTTTAAATGTGCTCCACTTGCATCATGAATTAAATCCTTAAGATTAGGTCACATATTTTCTTCCTCATCTATAGTAGCACTTATCGATAGGCCACATCGAGAATAAAAATGTGGCTCATACTCACCATGAAAAGTCCAATACCAATATTCTGGCATGAAGCCTCGACGATATAGATCAACATTTATGTCATCTGGGCTTAGGTGCACCTGAGTTTTATGTTTAAAATATGGGCAATGAAACATTCCATCTGAGATGAAGCTGGGCAGTTGAGAAGCTGTCTGAATGAAAATATTCACCCCTCTAATGAACTCATTGGTTAATATATTTCATCATTGCGCCAATCGATTATACATCCAATTTCTTTAAGTTCTGATATCCAGAATATAACATATATATAATATGAATATATTAGATAATATTGTAATATTTATTGAAGAAAAATACGTCAGATAGATATAATCCATTATGGTTTGAGTAGGTGATTCTTATGGTGATATGATGATCTAGTGATGGTCAGATAGATACTATAAGTTATAACTATTTGTGTGCTTATTACTAATTCAATTTCCTTTAGGTACTCATGATTATATAGGCTTATAAATAATTGGGGGGGGGGGGGGGGGGGGAACATAAATTCAAATTTATATATGGCAGCCCGTTAGGAATTAGGACGTGCTCGTTTGGTTCATAGTGGGGACCAAGTTGTAATGTGTTATCATTACAATTTTTATAAGTTGGGATAATGATCGTAGCCTATGAAATATGAAGACCTAAAGATAACAAACAACCTTATTATGTATATGTCTTGTGTCATTTCATGTAAAGATAAGCTCGCATTCCACTATAGTTAGATGTAAGTCCAGTATGCCAGGATACCTTACTAAATTTTCTTAGGATTTTAAATACACAAGCCTCCTCCAATGCACAACATACACTTACTAAGACTAGGATTGAATCATTATCCTATAATAGTTCAAATTAGATTTAGGTTTCTAGGTTGATTACTTCTAAGCTTCTAAATATCATAATACTCTATAGATTTAGTAAATAAAGGGATATGATGTACCTTCCACCAGTTAGGAAGGAAACGTCGTCGAAGGAGTGAACTCAAATAGCCACGTACGCACGAAGGGAAGAAAATTGCCTTCACAGCAAGCGAGCTCCCATTGCCACTTCCTATCTAACATGAAGGGAACGTCAACAAATTAAGGAGCCAAATCAAACAATGACAGGCAAAAGGGAGAAAGTTATCTTCACAGCAAGCGAGCTCCTGCATAATTTTTGATCCACCAAGAAGGGAACGTTGTCGAACACGCGAAAGGGAGAAAGTTACCCTCACAGCAAGAGAGCTCCCATTTTTGATCGAAGGGAACGTTGAAGGAGCGAAGTTGAGCGAAGGGAACGTCATCGAATGAGCGAAGTCGAACAGGAACATCATCGAAGAAGAAGCGAAGTCAAATAGAAAGTTGAACAAAATGAGCAAATAGGTGCGGACGAGTCAGAAATAGGGTAATTACTGGCATTTTTTCTAGTGGTTAATCCGTCGGTAACATTACCGGTGGATTATACATCGGTATTATTTCATCGACTTTAAATAAGCTAGCATAAATTACGCCGGTAATTTTGTCGGTCATTACCGATGGTATAAGCGTCAAAAAATTAAAAACTTTGGCGAAACACTGATGATATTTCCGTCGGTATGTTAGCGGCGATAATTCCACCAGAAATTTCGTCATAAATTTACCGTCGAATAATCCACCAGTGTTTCTGCCGCTTGTTCTAGTGTATATATATATGCCAAAAATTTTGATGGTAATGGCTTGTTTTCCTGTAGTGAAGGGATAAATACATTTATGCTAATTTGAATTTTCTTCAAATTATTGACTTCAAATAAATAATAATAATAAAAATCTTTCCTCTACCGAATCCCATAATTCCTGTCAGAATCGTGCCGATTCGGCACCGAAACAGTCACTTCTATGCTAATCCCGCATTAGCCTCGAGCATCGTCACCTCTCTCATTTATAAAATGCAAGCAGAAGGAAGCTCTGGGGTGGTTCATTCAATCGTCGCAAATGTGCTTAAGATGAATCCTCTCAAATGTGCTTTCGGGGTCTCCTCAGGCAAATTTCTTGGGTATGTCATTCATCACCGATGTGTAGAAGTTGATCCCAATAAAATCAAGGCCATTATAGAAATGCCGCAACCAAGAAGTCTCCGTCAACTCCGCTCCTTGCAAGGACAACTAGCTTTCATCCGACGATTCATATCGAATCTATCGGGTAGATGCCAACCCTTTTCAAAGCTGATGAAGAAGGATGTCCGCTTTAAATTAGATGAAGAATGCCAGGAAGCATTTGACAGCATCAAGAGATACTTGTTAAATCCGCCAATTCTCACAGCGCCAATTTTAGGGAAGCCTCTTATACTGTATACGACAACACTAGAAGAGTCCCTCGAAGCATTATTATCCCAACACAATAAAGAAGGAAAATAAAATACACTCTACTACATCAGTTAGAGATTGATTGGAGCAGAGGTGCGATATTCTCCAATTAAGAAGCACTGTTTGGCGTTGATCTTCGCAATCCAGAAGCTCCGCCACTATATGCTCTCCTATAAAATCACCTTGATATAAAAGATCGATCCGCTGAAGTTCTTGATAACAAGACCAACATTGACAGGTCATTTAGCAAGGTGGGCAGTAATATTACTACAATTTGATATTATATACATGCCACAGAAAGCGGTAAAGGGACAAGCTTTGACAGATTTTCTCACCGCGCATCTAATTCCAGCAGACTCCCCGCTCAATGATGATTTGCCAGATGAACAAGTCATGCAGGTCGAGGAAAAGGAGAAACTATAATTCTGGGAGATGTATTTTGATGGGGCATCGTCTATCATATCTTCCAAACCTCTAAATCTTGCAAAGGCCCAAGCTGGCATCGATCTCGTCTTTATAGAACCAGAGGGAGGTATCATGAGATTCTCATTTAGTTTAACTGAACCTTGGACCAATAATGAAGCTGAATACGAAGGTCTAATAGCGGGACTGGAGATTACGATTGGTGTCCAAATTATAAATCTCCAAATTTTTGGTAATTCTCAACTTGTGATAAACCAAGTTTTGGGCATTTATAAGATTTGGAAACTTGAATTTGTACACTACCACCGACGAGCTCTCGAGCTTTTAAAATAAGTGCCGAATGTCAGGATAACTCGAGTTATTCGATGACAGAATGCAAAAGCAGATTGTCTAGCCAAACTGGCCAAGGAGCTTGCAAGTGAAGACACGAAGCCACCTGTATTTATTCGGTTAAAAATCGCAGGATCTTAGAGCCGGCAATCTTCCAATTCCCACGGGCAAAGGGAGTACCAGATTTAGGCCAATAAGATGCAACCCCAGTTGATCCTCAACCTCCCCAATTGATCACCACTAAAAATCAACCAGGAGAATGCCATATAGTCAAGAGACGAAGAACTAGTAGATTCTCGGAGTCATGGTTATATTGCTTGGATGTTGAAGTCGAAAATGATTGGAGGCAACCATTCGTCAACTACTTCAAAGAAAGAAAACTCCCAACAGATGAATCTCTGGCTACACAAATTCAAAAAAGGGTGTTACGATATGCATTTATCAATAACACGCTGTATCGACGGGCTTTTGACCAGATGTGGCTAAGGTGCCTAGGGACCAAGGAAGCTGATAAAGTGTTCGCAGAAGTTTATGAAGGACTCTGTGGAGTGCATCAGTCAGGTCCCAAGATGGCTATTAAAATTAAGAGAATGGGTTATTATTGACCGACAATGATGAGAGATTGCATTGACCATGCTAAGAGGTGCCACGAGTGTCAGATCTACGGTGATGTTATACATCAACCGCCAAATCCACTACACCCAACGGTAGCGTCCTGGCCATTTGAATGCTGGGGTACAGACATAATAGGGCCGATAGATCTGCCATCTCCAGCGGGACACTGCTTTATACTGGCAGTAACAGATTACTTCTCTAAGTGGGCAGAAGCGGCTCCATTAAGGGAAGTTACGTCCGAGCATGTAATCAATTTCTTTACCCACAACATTGTCTACAGATTTGGTGTACTACGCCGCATAATCTCAGACAACAGTACAACATTCAAGAGTACTAAAATCTATAAGTTTGTCTACCGGCATAAGATCAATTGGCGGTATTCATCAATATACAACCCAAGAGCCAATGGTTTTGTAGAGGCCTTCAATAAGATACTGGTGAAATTGTTGAAGAAGATCCTCACCAAGAACAAAAGAGAATGGCATATAAAGATGACAAAAGTGTTATGGACGTATCGTACGACCTACAAAACACCAACCAAAGCCACTCCTTACTCTTTGGTATTCGGAGCCGAAGAAGTGTTGCCACTAGAAATTGAACTACCGTCACTTCGAGTAGCAATTCAACACGATCTAATTCAAGAGCAGAATGCTCGCCTAAGAATGGAGGAGCTCGATTTACTCGATGAAGTTAGATTGCAAGCCCAATAAAACCTAGAAATCTACCGAGGAAGGATGACAAAATTATTTAATCGAATGGTGCGTCTTCAGGCATTTCAAGAAGGGGAATTGATCCTGGTGCTGAGAAGGCCAATCATCCCTAACCAAAAAATTGGTGGTAAATTTATACCCAATTGGGAGGGCCCCTTTGTTATCGAAAAGGTGTATCAAGGAGGAGCCTACCAGCTTATCGATCTGCATGATCAGAGGCCCATGTCGCCCATCAACGGCCGACATCTGAAGAAGTACTATGCATAAAATTGCCCAAAAAAATATTATATTTAATGTACTGTGTATTTCATGCATGTTTACTAACATATATACTTTACATTTTTGAAATTCTCTTATGTTGCAAGAATGCATTTCAAAATCTCCCTACAGGACAGGGGCATTTTAAATATTTATTTGGGTTGACATCGTGCTACGCACCGAGATCCCTAAATAAATATTTAAAATCATAAAATTTTAAATTTGTCTCATTCTAAAATACATTTTAAATATTTATTCAGGTTGACATCGCGCTGCATGCTGAGATCCTTGAATAAATATTTGAAATCATCAATACGAATATTCTTTCATTATGAAGAATACAACAATCTTCTTTTCAAAGTATATGCAAGTGATCTTTCAAAAGATCGAGACACTACCTTCTCCAACGTACCAAGATTTCAAAGGTCAGAAAAGAAGACTTTTGTGACTACACACTCCAGCAAATCGAGATAGAATAACTTGAAGTATTTCAACAACCTGAAGCTTAAGGTTCGAATGGGTGTAAGAGACCGGATCCAATACGCCAAAATATGGCCAGATCACTGGCAGCTCTGTTTACTCAACAAGCCATAAGAAAGGCCGTAGTAACAGAACCCCCACTTCGTCAACCCGTCAGTAGGAACTATAGGAAGTACGAAGGCTTATTCGACTCGATAAGTACAAGTGATTGTAGTCCACCGAATTCTCCCAAATGACTAGAGAATTAAAGTTCTAGTGGGAAGAAGGAATCTCGAGCAACTACCGAATGTACGTATGCTCTAAATCTTTAACCACAAAGGAGATTTTTAAATCTATCGACCTTAGCAAAATTAGTATTGGGAAGCACATTTCTCATAGCTCAAGTCTAAAGTCTGAATGGGTGTAAGAGGTCAGATCGAACAAGCCTAAATATGGCCAGATCGCTGGCAGCTCCATCTACTCAATAAGCCATAAGAAAGGCCGTAGTATGGGAACCCCCATCTCAGCAACCAGAGGATAAAGAGTTGTCAAATCCCAGCTCACCCAATCTAATGAACTTAAGTGGCTCAGATTAAAGTCTCCTCAAGTGGTTAAAGATTAAGACGCTACCTACATTTGGTACTATCAATCAAATCTGAAACCTATAAATCATTCAACAAATCCATAAAGCACAAAGCGAGGATCGAAGGAATTTTTCTTCAACAAGTCCACTAAAGCATAAAGCAAAGGACCGAAAAAATTATCCGAAAGTTCATGAAAAGATTAAAGCTGAACTAAGAGGATTCCGTCATCAATAAGTGTTGCAAATCTGGTTTTGATGATGACAAACATGTTTCTATTATGGTTTGCTCGGCTAACCCGTTTTAGGCACAAAAGATCACGAACAACTCAAGCCAACTCAAGATCGGGTCCAAGTGTGTCCAATGTAATATTTTTCTTTTTCTTGAGTCAATTATAATGTAACTGATCCCCTAGCTAAGTAACCTTGCACACACATACTCAGGGGGAGAGCTTGAGTGAATTAAAGTTTCTATTAATTTTTTGTTCAGATCGTCCTGGACGATAATCACATCATCCTGGACGATCCAGTAAAAATAGAAACCCTAATTAGGGCAACCAAGTTAACTCTATCTGATTAGGCAGATCATCTTGAATGATCTTTGGATCGTACGGGACGATATGCTCAAATCAGAAATTCTCAGCTGCCAGATCAAGTTAGGCAAGTTCTTATTTTTAGATACTTGGTCTGATCATCCCGGACGATACGTGTATCATCCTAGACGATCCAGTACAGTCATGCCTAAATTAATCTGATAATTAAGGAAAATAATTAATACTTGATTGGTACGATCATATCGTCCTGGACGATCGCAGGATCGACCCGGACGATTATGATTGTCTAGTGCATTTCAGCTGTACGTCCCGAACTGTATTCAGGATGATTTGGGCACTTTTTGAACTAATCGTATAGGATGATATACCTATCGTCCTGGACGATAAAGTCATTTTTGAGTCGTCCAGCACAAGTTTCTCTGGATGACCCGAACTGTCTCCTGGACGAAATTTCTCAATTTACACTAATCGTCCCGGACGATCGCAGGATCGTACGGGACGATATGAACAGCTTTTTGAACTGATCATCCAGAAGAGCCAAATCATCCAGGCTGAATCAACTAATTTTAAACTGATCGTACAAGACGATCTATCGATCTTCCTGGATGATCTTGGCCGACCAGTTAAGATTTAGGGCTATTTTTGAGCCCTCATATAAAACATCTTTTTCTTTGTTTAGAAAAAATCTTTTGCCACTTTCCTTCCCAGAGAAAACCTAAAGAAAGAGAGAGTTGGGAGAGAGAGAGAGAATCTTGTGAGGGGGAGTTAGTGAGGGATTCACTAAGGTTGCTCCAAACAAGGATCAGAGTCGTCTTCTCCGCTCGTCGTCTTCCGTCTAGTTGGTGTTCGTTGTGGGAGGATCATTTGCAAGAAGATCCGGGTTCTCTGCCCGCTTCAGGTGGAAGCAATAGGAGTCCGGGTTCTCTGGCCGCTTCAGGTGGAAGCAAAAGGAGTCCGGGTTCTCTGCCCGCTTCAGGAGGAAGCAAAAGGAGTTCAGGTTCTCTGCCTAATCGGGTGGTGGAAATGAGGTTTTTATACAGGCTTCTCCGCCTTGCTGTGGGAGCAAAAGGAGAGTCACTTTCTGTTTAGTGCAATACCCAGAGGGGAGGCTCTGGGGAGTGGACGTAGGTCAAGTTGACCGAACCACTATAAAATTTTGTTTGATTTTTCTGATTCTATTTTGCATTTTTCTTTTCTGATAATAACTGCTTGGGTGAATATCAGTGATTGATCTTTTCGTTCTTATTTACTTATTTTCGCTGTAAAGTATCGAAAAGATTTTTCTGTTGCTCGTAAATTTTTAAATAACCAATTCACCCCCCTCTTGGTTAACCTCGGGACTAGTTCACTAGGGCTTAACATCCCTATCGAACTTTCAAGTGGTATCAGAGTGGGATTCAAAATTTTAGTTTAAAAACTTTTGAATTTGATCCATGGCTAACTATAACAATCGTAATACTGCTGAAGGCTATTCTATTACAAGACCACCGTTGTTTAATAACATTCCTTTTGATTTTGGGAAAACACGCATGTCTACTTTTCTTCAGTTTATTGATTATCGTATGTGGATGTTAGTTAAGGATGGCTATGAAGCACTACATAGAATTGTTAATGGTATTAAAACTGAACTCCCATTTGCAGATTGGACTTTTGATGATCGTGATTTAGCACAATTAAATGCCAAATGTTTGAACTGTTTCTTTTATGCTTTAAAATCTGAAGACTATATGCGTGTTTCTACTTGTACAACGGGTAAAAAAATCTGGGATAGATTGTGTATAATATATGAAGGTACAACTAAAGTCAAACAGTCTAGGTTAAACATCTTGTTACATGATTACGAACATTTTCGCATGAAACCTAGTGAGACGATTTCAAAAATGTACACAAGGTTCACTCAAATCGTTACCTCTTTGCATGCTTTAGGTAGAAAACTTACAAACTACGAAAGAGTGAATAAAATTCTTAGATGTTTACCTTCTTCATACGATGCTAAGATTACTACGATCACTAAATCTAAAGATTTAAATACTTACTCTATTGACAGCTTACTTGGATCACTCATTGCTTACGAGCAAGGGGTGAACCAAAGGTAACTTGATGCAGGTGAACGAAAGAAGGAGAAAATAGTGGCACTGAAAGCCTACAAGAGTGATTCTAATTCTTCCTGGTCTGATAGCAATGATGTTGCCTTAATCACTAGGCAATTCAAAATCTTTCTAAGGAAGAAACGTAAGAACTATAAGAAGTGGAACAAGGGTAAGTCCAGTTAGAATTTTAAGGGTTCATCTGATACTGTGTGCTTTGAATGCAGGAAGCCTGGACACATTAAGGCTGATTGTCCTCTACTTAAAGCTCATCCAAGCAAAGAGAAGGGTGAGGAGAAACCAAAGTTCAGAAAGGACAAGAAGCGAATTCAAAAGGCGTTCTGGGCAGACTCTGCATCCGACTCTTCTGAGACTGAAGCTGAAGAGAAGGAAACAAACTTGTGTTTGATGGCTGATGATCACCCTGGTCAGTCTGACCAGGAAGAGGTATGTAAGCTTACTTTCGATCAGTTATTTGAAGTTTCTGAAAAAATTTATACATCTTATAGGAAGCTTAAGAAAACTCATGCTAGTTTGAAATTAGACTATTTGACTTTACAAAAAGAGCATGATATTTTGATTAAAGATCATTCCACTGTTGATTCCAATCAAATGTCTTTGCTTGATGAATTCGATGAGTTGAATAGAAAATATTCTGATTTATTTTCTAAGCATGATTCTTTGAAAATCACGCATGTTGATTTAGATAGAGCTTTTAAAGAATTAGATACAATGGCATGTGAAGTAGAAAGTAGCAATGGAGCTTTAAAATTTGAAATTGCAAGCTTAAAGAAAGAGAATGAGTTTTTGAAAGTGAAAATTGCTTCTTTTGAAAAGAAAAAAAACCATCTACTTTTGAACAATTTTATGCACCGCCACCTTTTGAAAAATCTATTGCAAGTTCATCAAAGCATGTTTCATATACATCTAGGAAGAGGCACTATCACTCACGACGTTTAGTTAATCCTTTTCCTGGTGTTAGATATTATTCATGTGGCATGTTAGGATACATTTCCCACACCTGTACTGTTCACCTAGTACACATTGGGTGTGGAGGCCCAAACTGCCTGTTTCATAGCACAGCACGCATGCATTGCATTCTTCTTTTCATAAGATTGGGTTCCTTAGACTGACATTTGATGATTTTTTAGGTGTGCTCTCACACAAGACCTCGTGAGAGCATGTGGTACCTGGACAGCGGATATTTTAGACATATGACTGTAGATGCAAATCAGTTCATTTCGTTGGAGGCCAAAGCTGGAGGCAAGGTTACACTTGGAGATAACACCACCAGGAAGGTGGTAGGCTCAGGTATAATTGGTGATTCAAAGAATTTTATGATTGATAATATTTTGCTTGTAGATGGACTGAAACACAACTTGCTGAGCATCAATCAACTTTGTGACAAAGGATACATCATCAAATTCTTGCCCACTTGCTGCATTTTAAGCTTAAATGATAAAGTTGTGTTGCAGGGGCAAAGGATCAACAATATCTACAAGCTGGATGTAAGTTGCATTAAACCTGAAAATTTAATTTGCTTAAAAACTGCTGCTGATGAGTCTTGGTTATGGCATAGGAGATTGTGTCATGCCAGTATGAAAACCCTTAGGAGAGTTACCCAAAAGGACTTAGTTAGAGGTGTGCCCAAGCTTAAGTTCACTAAGGATCACCTGTGTGATGCCTGTCAGTTAGGGAAGTAAGTCCAGTCCTCCTTTCACTCTGTCAAGGACATTAGCACCTCTAAACCTTTAGAAGATCTTCACATGGACCTCTTTAGACCCATTAGCACTGCCAGCTTAGGGGGGAGAGTCTATGGTTTTGTGATTGTAGATGATTATTCGAGGTTCACTTGGGTTAAATTTTTGTCACATAAATCTGAGTCATTTGATGAGTTTAGATCTTTCTCTACTTGGATTCAGAAGAAGTTAGGATGTGAGATTATTACCATTCATAGTGATCACGGAGGGGAGTTTGAAAATGAAAGATTTGGAAGTTTTTGTGAGGAGCAAGGGATTAGTCATAATTTTTCAGCTCCTAGGTCCCCTCAGCAGAACGGGGTAGTTGAAAGGAAGAACAAGACCTTAGTGAAAGCCGCTAGAGCCATGCTTGGCGAGTATTCACTTCCTAAATACTTTTGGGCTGAAGCGGTGAACACTGCCTGTTATGTGCTGAATAGGGTGAATGTGAGAGTCAATCTGAATAAGACACCTTATGAGATCATTAAGTGTAGAACTCCAAATCTGTCCCACCTCCATGTCTTTGGCTGTAAGGTTTTCATTCTGAACAACGGGAAGTCACCCTTAGGAAAATTTGACCCCAAATCTGATGAAGGAGTGTTCTTAGGCTATTCTAGTGTGGGGAAATCCTTTAGGGTGTTCAATAAAAGGACTTTGGTGATAGAGGAGACAACCCATGTAGTGTTTGATGAGTCTGATCCTAAGGAGTCTAAATCTGAAGTAGAAGATGAAGAGATTGATGAGGTTACTCAAGGGGTTGGAAATATAAATCTAGAGGAAAGGGTAGAACCTCAAACCACACTACCTAGAGATTGGAGATATTCTTCGAGTCATCCTAAAGAACTGATCTTAGGAGACCCTTCTGAAGGTGTTAGGACTAGGCATGGACTTAGAAAGGAAGTAAACCATTCTGCCTTTATCTCAATGACTGAACCCACTAATATTAATCAAGCCCTTTCGGATGAGTTTTGGATTTTAGCTATGCAAGAAGAATTGAATCAGTTTGTAAGGAATGATATTTGGGAGTTAGTAGAAAGACCTAGAAATCAGAGTATTGTGGGAACCAAGTGGGTCTTTAAGAATAAGATGAATGATTCTGGTGTGGTGGTGAGAAATAAGGCAAGATTGGTGGCTAAGAGGTATAATCAGATAGAAGGGATTGATTTTGAGGAGACCTTTGCCCCTGTAGCTAGATTGGAAGCCATTAGAGTGCTACTAGCCTTTGCTTATTATAAGGGATTTAAGTTGTTTCAAATGGATGTCAAGAGTGCCTTTTTGAATGGGATAATAAAAGAGGATATTTTTGTAGAACAACCCCCAAGTTTTGAGAGTTTCCAATATCCAAATCATGTTTATAAATTAAAAAAGGCCTTATATGGATTGAAACAGGCACCCAGAGCTTGGTATGAGAGGCTTAGCACATTCCTGTTAGAAAGAGAGTTTGTTAAGGGGAGCGTAGACACCACCCTTTTTCTGAGGAGATTAGGGGATGACTTACTCATTGTCCAGATCTATGTTGATGATATAATTTTTGGATCTTCTGATAAATATTTATGTGATGAGTTTTCTAAAATAATGAGTAAGGAGTTTGAGATGAGTATGATGGGAGAATTGTCCTACTTTTTGGGGTTTAGCATAAGGCAAACGGATGATGGAACATTTCTCAATCAATCTAAATACACTAAGGACATTTTGAAGAAATATGAAATGGATAAAGCCAAGCTAATTAATACTCCCATGAGCTCCTCTGTTCAGTTAAATAAGGATTCAAGTGGAAAATCTGTTAATCAGAAGAAGTATAGGGGAATAATAGGATCACTGCTTTACCTGACTACTAGCCGACCTGATATCATGTTTAGTGTCTGTCTTTGTGTTAGGTTTCAGGCTGACCCTAAAGAGTCCCACCTGACTGCTGTTAAGAGAATTCTTAGATATCTTTTAGGGACCCCAAACCTAGGAATTTGGTACCCTAGGCACAACACCTCTTTTGAGATCATTGGATATTCTGATTCTGACTTTGTGGGGTGTAGGGTGGATAGAAAGAGCACTTCTGGGACTTGTCAATTCATAGGACAGTCGTTAGTCTCCTGGTCCAGTAAAAAATAGAACTCAGTTGCACTTTCCACTGCTGAAGCTGAGTACATTGCCTTAGGGAGTTGTGTGGCCCAAGTTCTTTAGTTAAAGCAACAAGTTTTGGATTTAGGTTTACCTGTTGGCATAATTTCTGTTCTGTGTGATAATACTAGTGCCATCTGCATCTCTAAGAATCCAATCCAACATTCTAGAACCAAACACATTGATATAAGGCATCACTTCATTAGGGACCATGTTACAAAAGGAGATATTGAGCTACATCATGTAGCAACTAAAAATCAGCTGGCAGACATATTCACTAAACCACTGGCCTTTGACTCATTCAATATTTTGAGAACCAGATTAGGAGTGATTGATATAAATACTTGATTCTGATGACTGCTAATTTCTGATTATTCTGATTGTTATTCTGCTTTCTATTAGTTAGTTTTTTTTTCTTTTGATTTGACTATTTGCTTTCAGTGGTTTTATTTCTTCTGCTGATTTCTATGTTAGCCCTGTTGTTAGTTTGATTTGAGTACTTACTTTGCTTTGATTTTCTACCTGTTCATCTCTTGCACTTACTGTATTATAATTTTCAAAGTCTGATCACTGCTCACTACTTCTGATAATCTAAATTTCTGACTGAGAGTTTTACCTTATTTTTATTTGGAAGCCAGTAAGCAGTGATTGATTCCACTGGATCCGTTAAAGGGAATAAACATTGATGATTGTTTCTCTTCCTCTAACTCCTTTACTGGTGTATTGTTTTTTTTGGATAAAAATCTTCTTCAAAATTAAAATATTCGTTTTTGAAATAGAGATTTATTTTATCTTCCTACAGTAATCTACCTCATATGAATAGTATTTTCAAAGTCTTGAGTCATTATTTTGATTTTCTAAACCAAGTGATTGCAGTTATCATATGACGTCTGGCTTTTGTTTTGTGAATTACTCTTCCTTATTGTGGAGAGCATCTCCTATGTCTGGAAGGTAATTTTACAGATGAGATCCTTTAATGATTTTGAAAGGGAGAAAGCTTACAAAAGATGCGCAGTGCGCCAAATAAATTGAAAAAGAGGTACAAAATGAGCCCAAAGCTGAAAAGATGTGAAATGTCGCCAACTAAAAGATACACAAAGTGTATCAAAAATGAAAAGATGCACAAAGCGCCAACTAAATTAAAAAAGAGGCACAAAATGAGCCCAACTAAGCTTTCTTTCCTTTCCGATCATTAAATGTCTTAGAAAAATCTATGCGCCACTTAACATTTTTAAAAGTTTGTGTTTGAAAATCCTTATTTCTGAATTATTACATTGTAACACTATTATATCAGATATTTTTCTGGAACGAGGCTTGAAAGGATCTCTTTTCGAATCTAATTTCGTTTCTTCTGAATTGGATTTTTGTTTTGAAAGAGATTTGCATCGATGAGGTGCCCGAGGTGGAAGTTACGAAAGTCGATTTTTTCAACTTTTTCTAATTTTCAGCGCTGTCAATCGTCTCCTTATTAGTTTTTGAATATAAAATTGAGAAAAAATTCTGATTTACTGGAGCAGTTTGATCAAAAAAATGGTGTTTTTTATGTGTTTTTGTTGTGAGTTTTATTCGTTTTTGTTTTGTTTAAATTTCATGATTGTATTTTTGGGATCCTGATCAGTCACCTCCATCCTCCATCTTTTTCTGTTTTCTTCACATCGTCCTGGATGATACCTTGATCGTCCTGGACGATCCTTTTTGTCTTGGACAATCCAAACATCATCCTGGACGATTCATTCAAAATCATCCCCACACTGCTCCTGCTGCTGAAAAACTCTAATTATTGGTGATCGTCCTGGACGATCCTTACATCATCCTAGACGATATATTCTATATCTTTCTAATCTGATCAAACAGCTGACATTGCACCAATTATTGTCCATCGTCCTAGACGATCCACCTCATCGTCCTGGACGATCCATGTGTCAGCCACTGGATGATTGGAATTCGGCTTGTCCGACACACTTATTGCACATCATCCGGGACAATCCACCTAATCGTTCTGGACGATACTTTTCATCAACGGTCGTCCAGGCTGACTCCTCGGGACGATCGTCAGTGTCTAATCATCCTGGACGATCGGACCGCCTTTTTGACCAATCGTCCAGGCCGTCATAATTGTACCTATCGTCCTGGACGATCTCGTGATCGTACGGGACGATCAGGCCCAGATCTATTTAAACAGCAGATTTCTTAAGGTTTTTTCATCTTTTTTCTACACACCTCCCTCTTCTTTCCTTCACTTTGGATTCCTAATGGCTGGTGGCAAACGTTCACGGTAAAAGGGAGCGAGTTCCTCCCAAGGGCCTGTTGATCCTCGCTTCCCCAATGCAGCCGATCAGGCTGCCTACGAGCGCTATTGTGAAGTGGGGATCACACTGTTGAAAATAGTAAATCCCCGCACTCTTACTTATCCTGTCCTTGACCTCTTCGCACACACCTCCCTCACTTTCATCATGACTCTCGCCTTTCCCTTTAGCACGGAACTTCTTCGCATTTTCTTTGCAAATTTGCAGATTTCGGCTGATTATTCCACCCTCCGCTCTTATGTAAATCAGCGCCCCGTCGAACTCACTTACCAGGACTTTCATAACATTCTCCAATTTTTCGTCACTGGCGACAAACTCCACACCCTTATCACCGACCCTGATTATGATTGGAGTGTCGCCAATCATTTCCTTCGCAATACAAATGCCCCTTATCATGACAATGCTTGCACCACACTTCTTAAGGATGCCCAGACCATTCAGCATGTCCTTCGTTCCTCTGTCATTCCAAAGGTGGGGGATCGAATTCACATCACCCCACTACTGTCCTTGACCACATACTACATTCTGGCCCATAGGGAATTTAATGCCACTGACCTTATTATCCAGTACCTCGAGCACCTCACCACTATTCAGAATCCAGGTCATCGCCGTCGTCCCAATCTAGCCTTAGGATATATCATTGCCTATGCCCTAGAAACCAAATATGACCTGCAATATCCCGCAGCTCCAAATGTCCCTCCTTCCTTCTTCACCAATAATTCCTTCCACGTCCTACATAGCACCCGACTACATCTAGAGCCTGCCCTAGATGTTGAGGAAGAGGAGGAAGAGGCCATTCCAGTTCCTGCTGCACCAGAAGCACCTGCTCCCCTTCGCATCGCTTCTCCCTTTGACCACCTGGTGCAGCGCTTCGATCAGTGGGAGGCCAGATTCAACTTGTATGTGGCTTCCCAGGAGCAGCAGCACGTTGAGGACCTCCAACGCTTCACTGACTATGCTGCACAGCAGCATGACCAGGACATCGCCTGGATTGGAGCCCACTTTCAGGCCATTCACCATTACTTCAACCCACCACCACCACCTCCTTCTTCCAATCTGGATCCGCCTCAGTTTTAGTTTTATGTTGTGTAGTTGCTATTTTTATGTTTTGTTTGCACTACTTTGTTTTGTCCTGCATGATTCTGTTGATTTTGTTTACCCTCCTTTTTGTGATGTTAAAAGGGGGAGTCAGTACTAGGTTTTATTTCTGTTATGTTTCAGTTGTAGTAGCTTTGTTCCTGTTATGTTTCAGTTCTAGTAGCTTTGTTCCTATTATATTTTGTACTTGTGTTTGTACTACTTTGAGTGTTAAATGAAAATTAAAAAAACAAAAAAAAATTTGAACTCCTAGTTCTTGTATTTTTAAACTACTGAATATAGGTTTGCCATCATCAAAAAGGGGGAGATTGTTGCAAATCTGGTTTTGATGATGAAAAATATGTTTCTATTATGTTTTGCTTGGCTAACCCATTTCAGGCACAAAAGATCACGAACAACTCAAGCCAACTCAAGATCGGGTCCAAGTGTGTCCAATGTAATATTTTTCTTTTTCTTGAGTCAATTATAATGTAACTGATCCCCTAACTAAGTAACCTTGCACACACACACTCAGGGGAAGAGCTTGAGTGAATTAGAGTTTCTGTTAATTTTTTGTTCAGATCGTTCGGGACGATATTCACATCGTCCTGGACGATCCAGTAAAAATAGAAACCCTAATTAGGGCGACCAAGTTAACTGTGTTTGATTAGGCAGATCATCCTGGACGATCTTTGGATCGTACGGGATGATATGCTCAAATCAAAAATTCTCAGCCGCCAGATCAAGTTAGACAAGTTCTTATTTTTAGATACTTGGTCTGATCGTCCCGGATGATACGTGTATCGTCCTGGACGATCTAGTACAATCATGCCTAAATTAATCTGATAATTAAGGAAAGCAATTAATACTTGATTGATACGATCATATCATCCTGGACGATCATGATCGTCTAGTGCATTTCAGCTGTACATCCCGAACTTTGTTCAGGATGATTTAGGCACTTTTTGAACTAATCGTACAGGACGATATACCTATCGTCCTAGACGATCAAGTCATTTTTGAGTCGTCCAGCACAAGTTTCTCAGGACGACCCGAACTGTCTCCTGGACGAAATTCCTCGATTTACACTAATCGTCCCGGATGATCGCAGGATCGTACGGGACGATATGAATAGCTTTTTGAACTGATCGTCCAGAAGAGCCAAATCGTCCAGGCTGAATCAGCTGATTTTGAACTGATCGTACAGGACGATCTATCGATCATCCTGGACGATCTTGGCCGACCAGTTGAGATTTAGGGCTATTTTTGAGCCCTCATATAAAAGATCTTTTTCTTTGTTTAGAAAAAATATTTTGCCACTTTCCTTCCCAGAGAAACCCTAGAGAGAGAGAGAGTTGGGAGAGAGAGAGAGGATCTTGTGAGGGAGAGTTAGTGAGGGATTCACTAACGTTGCTCCAAGATGGATCAGAGTCGTCTTCTCCACTCGTCGTCTTCCATCTAGTTGGTGTTCGTTGTGGGAGGATCCTTCGCAAGAAGATCCGGGTTCTCTGCCCGCTTCAGGTGGAAGCAAAAGGATCCGGGTTCTCTATCCGCTTCAGGTGGAAGCAAAAGGAGTCCGGGTTCTCTGCCCGCTTCAGGAGGAAGCAAAAGGAGTTCAGGTTCTCTGCCTCACCGGGTGGTGGAAAGGAGGTTTTTGTACAGGCTTCTCTGCCTTGCTGTGGGAGCAAAAGGAGAGTCACTTTCTGTTTAGTGCAATACCCGGAGGGGAGGCTCTGGGGAGTGGACGTAGGTAAAGTTGATCGAACCACTATAAAATCTGGTTTGCTTTTTTTGATTTTATTTTGCATTTTTCTTTTCTGATAATAACTGCTTGGTGAATATCAGTGATTGATCTTTTCGTTCTTGTTTACTTATTTTTGCTGCAAAGTATCAAAAAGATTTTTCTGTTGCTCGTAAATTTTTAAATAACCAATTCACCCCCCTCTTGGTTAGCCTCGGGACTAGTTCACTAGGGCTTAACATCCCTATCAAACTTTCAATAAGTCTACAATGCATAAAGCTCTAGACCCATGACCTTTTGCCACCGACCTAATATGAACCGAAAGGGTTTAGGTCACCGACATCTACTCCTTCGGCAAGCCTGCCAAAGCAAGAAGCATAGGGCTGAATATATAAAAATTACCTGATAAGTTGATACAAATGAATCAGATAATTTTCCATCAATGTCTGTAGCATAAAGCACATGACAGAAGAAACAAAATCTCAGGATTCAAGCTAAAACTATAAGAAGAAGTATCCTGAATGACATCTACAAATGTCCCCAAAGATTGGTGGTATTTTAAATATTTATTTAGGTCGACATCGTGCTGCGTGCTGAGATCTCCAAATAAATATTTAAAATTTTCTGCCAAAATACAGCCAAGGGAGGGAAGAATAGAAGATCCTCCATAAACTAAATGCGCTATCATCATAAAGTACAATCTGAGTAAGATATAATAAGTATAAGAGACATCAAAGTCCCGCCAGTTGATGAATCTATAAAGATAAATTCTGAACAACTCCAGCAATTATGCAACAAGAATATCACATCCAAATATGAATGCGGAAAAGAAAGATGCGACCAGTTACAAAAATACTAGAAACTAAGGTGACGGTGATGACAAGAGAAGAGCAGGAAGTTCAGATGTTATCAACTACCATCAATCTATAAAATAACACTCAAGGGATATGAATTTAAAATATTATATCAATTGACTTATGGATCTCTACTTCAAAAGAGCCAATATGTTAATCATTATTGACTACAAGTGCATCTGAAGACCTGTAGAGACATAGAGGGAAGAAGAAGAAGAAGAAGAAGCTTTCTCCCTACCTTGCTCTTCCTCCAGCCTTCAAATCAACGCAACCTGTCCGTTGCCTCTAGTTCACAAGCAACAGGCCGGCCTCCACCTCCATCGACGACATTACCTTCCTGTACGAAGAGAGCCTACCGACTTTGCCTTAGCCCAACGTCCACGCCTTGATCTCGTTGGATCTTCCTCATGTTCGACCTATTCCCCATATCTGAGTCGGTCGACCCCTGTAGCTACCTAATCCCCTCTACTCCTTATTTAATACCTACCCTAGCTGCTCCCTCTACCTCTCATACCTGCAGTCCTTCAGTGTCGACCCGAACCCCATCTCAGCCGAGAGCTCTACCTGATACTCCCGCCTATACCCGACTTCCTTTACCTAATTAGGTATATATGTATTTTACCTTAGTTATGATTTGTATTAATTATAGTTATTATTAAAAATACTATTATACTTTATATATATATATATATATATATATATATATATATATATTCCAAAGAATAAGAAGAAGAAGAAATAAAAAAAAGGAAAATACAAAAGAAAGGCAAGAAGGGAGAGAGGTGGAGAGAAAAAGAGAAAGTGAAAATTTTTTGTATTTATGAATTCTTGTAAAAAATCCCATTGGCACTCCTCACTGCAAAGGTATAAAACTCCCTAAACTCAAAATCCTATCCTCGGTGTTTGTGTCGAGCCGGCAAACCGCCTATACACGCGCTTTATTGTGCGTGGTGGGAAGGCAACCTAGTGCGACACCTACGGTGAGGCGGGTAGGCCCTATGCACGCTTTTCTTAGCATGGTGGGGACAATCTTAAGTACCCGTATGCGGCTCTGTACCTACGGGAAAATAATTGCTCTTCTTTTGAAACAGGTACCGTCGAAGACCCCATGCACGCCTTTATTGCACGTGGTGGGAATGAAGACACGGCCTAGGTGTCTAAGGACACCTACCATACACGCACTTTATTGCACGTGGTGGGATGGCCCAAACTCCTGTAGTTTTCCCCTAAACGGGGGAGACGCCGAGAGGCTGCCGAAATTTCGGGTGAACTTGAGACCATACTCGGACTTGTTTGAACTCAAAAGAAGGGGACTTGGACAAGAATTTTGGAACATAATTTGAACATAATTTGAAGACAAAATCAAACTTAAATCAATCCTAAATCAAGCTTAATCAAATGAGATTGAAAAGAGATGAAACTTGAACTATAATTTGGAGCTTGAACTAAACAAGGACTCGGACATTTGAACTTAAGCCAAAACTTGATTTAGGTCAAAGGACTACGCTTGGACTTGAATTAGACAAGACTACAAGAACTTGATTTGGACCGTAGTGGACTTGACATTAAACATTCAAACTCAAATGGATGAATTACAAGGACAACAAGGGACTTCAATTTAAAAAAGGATGAATTGTTGATTCATTCACAAATAATAATGCAAGCTCTCAATGAACTTGATGACTTACCTATGGCCATATACAAAGGATATATAATGATCGTGACCATTCATATATATCCTGAGGACTTGTGGTGGATAGAATAATGCACCTACAAGCATGAACATGATTCTATTGCACACACAATGATCTACCTATAAGAAACTATAAGAAATTAATAAATATCTATGGATGTGCTTGTTGACATGCTTATGAGTAAAAGATATAAGATAAGTAACGAATGAGGTAGTGTTCCAATCCATATGCTTACAATCAAGAGTATACAGTTTGCAAATGAATAGTGAAGATCCTCCATGCCAATCAAATATGCAAGTGATGGGGCTTATGTTGAACAAAACTTCAATAACACACACTCTATGGCAAGATAAAGCAAGTAGACATTGCAAACCAAGGAAGAGTAATGATGTTTGCAATAATATATTTATGAACAAAGTATGCTGCAATTATGATGAATCCCTGCTACATATAAGTACTTATATGTTGTATCATTCGCAAGCAAGAATGAAGAGTTACAATACATATGAACACATAAACAAAAGTGGAAGATTTGTTGGGCATACAATGGTTCATCTATGATTGATGGAAAGTGACATATACTTAATGTCTGGGTGCTTTCATGGTCAATGACATCAAAACCAAAAGTGGATACACACAACTTACCTACAAACGACGGTATCCCCTACAAACAAAGGAATCTAACATATAATGAATCACTGACCAAAGTCAATTTGAGACAGCATGAAATAACTGCACTTTGCATACAATTGATGTCTCCTAATTGTAGACAAATACATTGACCTGTTTGTATATAGTAAAGATGGATACAATGTAGGTGGAACGAGTCTCCTACGAATAAAGATACATATTCAACATCAGCTAATTTACAAATAAATGCGCTACTCTACCTGTGAGTTCTTGTAGTAAGGATCTTACAGCACCCTCGTAGTCGATATCAAGGTACAAGCAAGCACTTTAATCTCCCTACAAGCAATAGTATAAGATCTGTAATATATACGAGTTCTCTACAAATACAGATGTATGCACTATACCTTATCCGTGGATATATACATAAAGATTTGAGTAAATGCAGTATCCTATAGTCAATCTCAGTATGCAAATAAATACATCTATCTGTCTACAAGCTGTAGTAGTGGAGATCGTATAACACTATGCCATCAGATCTGCAACATCCATGCAAGCAGATAGAAGGTGTGTACGAGCTTTTAAATAGAATATTGTATTCAAATAAGGGTCTTCCACACAGCTGAGCAGTAAATATTTCCAAAGTGCCCCCGCACATGCACCTTAATTTGTATACACATAGGGACACAAAAGGAGTAAATACAATCGTAACCCACATGGGCCCCGACGAGCGTGTTGTAGGAACACACGTGACGTCTAGGGATGTTGCGCGGGTCAATAAGTGAATTCAAATTTGAGCCCGATCCTTCTATTCAGGTAGATAGCAGTCGACACAGCTCGAACTATTAAATGAATATATGGTCGCAAGGTCGACCGAAATATTTATTTTATACGTTCATATTAGGCCTTTATGGCCTATGATCAAGAGAATTCACTCATGAGGGCATAAAGCCTATAAAACTCGATCCTCTATCGACCAGTAGATAGAGTCGATAGGGTCCAATCAATAAAATATAAATATCTCTGAATACCCCGATGATGATCGTGTTGAATGCAGATATCAATCAGAGTGGTCCATTTCAAATAATTCAAAATGTCACCAAATTGCCCAAAAACCCAAAACTCCAAAAAATCCCAAAATCCAAAATATTTAAAATTAAAATCTAATCATCAATCAATTAAAGAAAAATTCATCCTAGGTCTATAAGTTCCCCTTGGACGAAGCAACCCATGGCTGCCGACAAGGATCGCTCTGTCAGGTTGGGTCGACTACCTCCTTTGACTAAGTAGACCAGGGACCACGATGGCCCGGGATGATGGAACCATGGGATCTTGATCAAGTCCATCATCCATTCCCCCACCATCTACTTTATGTGCAAGATGGTGAAATTTTAAACTTTAAATATCAAAACTTTCAAACTTTCTCAAATCTCCACATCCTCTTCTGGCACGTATCTTGATGTATCTGATTGATGACTAGCCTTAATCGAAAGTTCTCTCTCATGATCGGGAGGGGTAATTAACTATAGGGGCTTTCGCCTATAAGAAACAAGAACTTAGATCATAAAGTCCTCACAAAATGAGGGCGAAATCGCTAGGTAGTGTCTTCTCTATAAACTCATCTTCCTTCCAAAATTTACCTCGGAACTTAATTCGTTAAAACTCCCCTAAAGAAAAGCAAAACGGGCGGAGGCCAGGGCCGAATTTTCAGAGCCCACACAAATATATGCTCATTTCTCAAGCATCCTAATTTAGAGTTCTTCCAAGTTAGGGGCTATTTGATTTGAAGTAAAAAGAGTGTAAAGTATTCCAAATTCGGGTGTTTTGAAAATATTAGTGCTTGATTTGACTTAAAATAAATGTAGAGTAAAATTTTAAAACATTTGAAATTCATCTTCTAGTTCAATTTTGATTAATCATTAGATTTAGTTGATTTTCTAATCACTATAAATTCTCTGTTGTTGCTACCATGCACCACTCACTACTTGTTGGTGGACATCATTGCTGCCTACCTTTTCCATTGCTCGCCACTGTCTGTCGCTGTCATCTTCGTCCATTTTTTATCATCAACCGCCGACTATCGCTCTTTATCACCCGCCAGCCATTGATCAACATCATTGTTAGACTTTATACTGCATTCATTTTACTTCAAGTTAAACCGAATAGAAATCACCAACATTTATTTTACACTCATTATAAATAACTCTAAGCATTTTAAATACACTGCATTATTTTTGTACTGTATTATACTTTACTCTGCATTCTTTTTTCACACAATTAAACGACCCTTTATTATTACAAATATTAAAGCTTTAGAGTTCTACTAACAAAAATGATGAAGTACCATATAGATGTCATTGGTATTTGTATGCTAGAGCGAGCATGAAGGTTAACAAAATTTTGAGTGGAGGAACTATTGTAATACTACATCCCCATGCATCCTACAATCAATACATATTTTTCATGAATTAAGACATTATATGCTTTTAGAAAGTGCCTTTTACCAATTATAAAGTGTTTTTTATGCAACATGATAAGAAAAGAATGCTTCATTGGATAAGAGGACAAAGAATTAGATAAAACAACTATCCATTAAAATATATGATATATAATAAATTGGTTTACAATTTAAATATATATGAAATATTTGCCATCATCAACATTAGTATTGTTGCGAACTCAAATATACGTGGCGATAGAGTTTAAATTTCTGTCTCAGCGTTGTACGTATATCCAGCACACAAACAGAAGAATGAAATAACACCAGGATTTTATGTGGAAAGCCCTGGAAAAGGGAAAAACCACGGGGCCACGCCCAGTTGAAAAAGTTCCACTAGTGTTGTTTGAAATACACAAGGCTGATTCGTCCTTTAAATTCAGGACGATCAGATTACATTGAGTATCAGTTACAAGGACAAGCAGAGTTCCGACGTCACTCGGGGTGTCGAGCAGAATTCCGGCGTCACTTGGAAAGAAGTCCGGCGTCACTCGGGCGTCGGGTAGAATTCCGGCGTCGGGCAGAATTCTGATGTTGCTCCCGTGTCGGGCAGAGCTCCGGCGTCCCTCGGGAGCCCGGTGGTGCTCCAGTGGTGTTCCGGCAGAATTCCGGCGAAGTTCCGGCGGTGGTCGAGGAGGAGCTATTCCCTCCTACACTTTTCTTCTTCTTCTTCTCCTTCTCTTTCTCTCTTCTTCTCTTCTTGGCTTGGGTTCCCTCTTAAGAGAAATGAGGGGCTATTTATAGTTTTTCTGGAGTGGCATAGCCCGTAAATAGATGAGGGATCATGGGCAAATAAGGAGTGATCCGGATGAACGGCCGATATTGAATCCCTTGATCATGAACCGTTTATTGAGCATTTGAAGGTCTTATTGATATCAAAATTCTACGATCTTGGGCTCGTTGGATTCGTCTCGTCGAGCCGCTCGATTCGACTATAAGCTCGTCAAAATCGGAGACCGTTTGGTAACTCAAATTTATGTTCGAGGCTTCCAACAGCGCTTCGGGTACCCGATTTGGACTCATTTGGGCTCGGATTGAGTCGACTTTGGTGTCGTTGGGTTCGTATTTCCGAGACGCTTAGTTCGACTATAAGCTTGCTGAAATCGGAGTTTAAATGGTCTCCAAATTAATTTTTGAAGTTTCCAACTTGAGTTTTTCCTCGAGATTCGTGCCCGATCAAGATAATTTTCTGGCGATATATCAGTTGCCCCCCTATTTTCGGACGGCGAAGCTCCACGAGTCCGAAAATACTTGCTACAGTATTTTACGTTGGCCGAATCGCAAAAAATTACGTTCCAAAAATTAAATGTTTGCTCGAACTTGATCATAGAGGCCCTGTTGAGCTCCGAAAGTGTCAAAATTGAGTCCGGAACGTCGAAAAACGTGTCCGGGGATCCCAAAAACGTCCGATTTGGACCGTCCGGGCTCGAAATCGGAGCCCGGGAACGTGTAGGCGACCGAATCGGCCGGCCGCCGGCGGCGGCGCCCGCGCGGGCGCGCGCAACAGGCGCGCCCCTTGGGGCGCGCGGCAGTTGCCACAATTTTTTTTTTTAAATGTGGGGCCCACATGGGATTAAAAAATCCCGAAAAATCCGAAAAAATTCCAAAAAATTCCAAAAAATTCCGAAAAATTCAGAAAAATTTGAACTTTCTTCTAGAAGCCTCCTCCCTCCAATTTTCAAATATTTTCCCCCTCTTTTTTCAATTTTTTCCTCTCTTTCTCTCCGCTTTTCATCCTATAAATACCCCCCTTGGGGTAGGGGACAAAATGCCCCTTTCTTCCCCTTCTTCTGGCCTTCTAGCTTTTGGCATTCTGAGGCTTTCCGCCATTTTTAGGTAGATGATTTCCCTACTTGACTCGGCGCCCCTCCTTTTGCGCAGAAGTTAGCGGCTTTCCTCTCTTCTCCCCTTTAGCTTCTGGCATTTTGAGGCCTTCCGTTGTTTTTGAGTAGGTGATTTTCCCCACTCGACTCGGCGCCCCTCTCTTTGTGCAGAAGTTAGCGGCTTTCCTCTCTTCTTCCCTCTAGCTTCTAGCATTTTGAGGCCTTCTGCTGTTGTTGAGTAGGTGATTTTCCCTACTTGATTCGGCACCCCTCCTTTTGCGCAGAAGTTAGCGGCTTTCCCTTTTCAGGAAGGGGAGCGAAATGGGAGTTGGAAATTTCTCTCCTTTAAGAGATCATGTGGAGGTGAGATTTAGTCGGAGAGAGTCTGACGGCGGTCAGCGGCCGGGCGGTGGTCCAACGAAGGTCGGGCTGAAGTTCGATGGCGGTCCGCGACCGGGCAGTGGTCCGACGAAGGTCGGGATGAAGTCCGGCGGCGATCAGCGGCCGGGTGGAAGTTTGGCGGCGGGAAGAAGTACGGTGTCGGGTAGAACTCCGACGAAAATCTGTCGGCCAGAAGAAGTCCCACGACGGGTAGAAATTTGGTGTTGGGTAGAAGCCCGACAAACATCTGACGACAGGTAGAAGTCCGACGTCACGTAAAAGTACAGCGTCGGGTAGATATCTGACGGGGGTCTGACGACTGGCAGAAGTCCGATGTTGGGTAGCATTTTAGCGTCGAGTTGAAGTCCGACGAGGGTCTGGCGACATGTATAAGTCCTCCAACGGGAGGAAGCTCAGCATCGAATAGAATTTCGATGTTAGTTTGTCGATGATGGATGATCGGGTGGAAGTCTGTTGGCAGTCAACGACCAAGTTGGGAGCAGAAGGAGAGAGTTCAACGGTGCTGCTATCAGCAGTTGAACGAGAAGCCGATGATGGCTGATATGAAGTAAAGGACCGCCGGCAGATATCCGACGAAGGGTTGATGATGGCGGGTGTCCAGTGGCATTGTGTTAAGGCAATATTCATCCATACTGAAGTGTGCCAACATCAGATATTACTGGATCAAGGGGCCGAAGTAGTGTGATATGCCAACATTTTGGCAATACACTAACACTGAGTGGAGATCTGATGATGATCCAGTTATGTCCTTTCTTTGAAGGAGCAGTTGTAGGAGATACTTGCGTGCAGTAAGGGAGAAGTCACTTAAATCCACCAAGAATATTTGACTGTGTTAAAGTTGCTTATTGCTTAATGATACTAGTTTGTACGGATGATGCCAATGTACTTTTCAATTTCAACTTCTAGTGAGAATAAATGTACACCTGAATCTGGATTTATGTAACTCCAATGATATTGTATATGAAATGTGGATTTGTCCCCTAGAGGGACCTGAATTGTTCTTGCATCTGTAAGACATGCTTTATGCTTTTGATGTATTATTAGTCTGAACGAATGTGAGAGACATCCTTTTAGGATGCTTGACATATTTGAGACTGTAGGTCAAAGCCCTTGCTTGATGACGTTAACATGTATGGAAAAGGTTGAGAGAATCCACCAAGGATGTGAGACCTTTCCGAGGTTGTACGTCAGAGCCTTTGCTCGACGACGTTAACTTGTATGGAGGAGGTCGAGAGAATCCACCAAGGATGTGAGACCTATCCGAGGTTGTATGTCGGAGCTTTTGCTCGATGACGTTAACCTGTATGGAAGAGGTCGGGAGAATCCACCAAGGATGTGAGACCTATCCGAGGTTGTATGTCGGAGCCTTTGCTCGACGACATTAACCTGTATGGAAGAGGTCGGGAGAATCCACGAAGGATGTGAGACCTATCCGAGGTTGTATGTCGGAGCCTTTGCTCGACGATGTTAACCTGTATGGAAGAGGTCGAGAGAATCCACCAAGGATGTGAGACCTATCTGAGGTTGTATGTCAGAGCCTTTGCTTGACGACGTTAACCTGTATGGAAGAGGTCGGGAGAATCCACCAAGGATGTGAGACCTATCCGAGGTTGTATGTCGGAGCCTTTGCTCGACGATGTTAACCTGTATGGAAGAGGTCGAGAGAATCCACCAAGGATGTAAGACCTATCCGAGGTTGTATATCAGAGCCCTGCTCGATGATGTTAACCTGTGTGGAAGAGGTTGAGAGAATCCACCAAGGATGTATGACCTATCCGAGGTTATATGTCAGAGCCCTGCTCGATGACGTTAACCTGTGTGGAAGAGGTCGAGAGAATCCACCAAGGATGTATGACCTATCCGAGGTTGTATGTCAGAGCCTTTACTCAATGACGTTAACCTGTGTGGAAGAGGTCGGGAGAATCCACCAAGGATGTGAGACCTATCCGAGGTTGTATGTCGGAGCCTTTGCTCGATGATGTTAACCTGTATGGAAGAGGTCGAGAGAATCCACCAAGGATGTAAGACCTATCCGAGGTTGTATATCAGAGCCCTGCTCGATGATGTTAACCTGTGTGTAAGAGGTTGAGAGAATCCACCAAGGATGTATGACCTATCCGAGGTTATATGTCAGAGCCCTGCTCGATGACGTTAACCTGTGTGGAAGAGGTCGAGAGAATCCACCAAGGATGTATGACCTATCCGAGGTTGTATGTCAGAGCCTTTACTCAATGACGTTAACCTGTGTGGAAGAGGTCGAATCGAATCCCCCTGGGATTGATTTTTCCTTGATTGGGAGGGGGCGAATGCCATGTGTATCCCGAATCAAGAGTGAAGAATGGTCTATCTTTAGACTGTTATTGCCTTTTTGAGGTCGAAATTTAGACCCTGCCCAAGGAGTAGAAGTCCGACTAGGGACTGTATGAGGCTTGAAATTTTATTGGATGCATCTTTGCATTTGCTGGGAGTTTCTTGCTTGAAATATCATCTTGATATTGAAAGTATTGGAGGAATTTTTCTTGACCATAATTGGAGTTAAGGTTGCCCCCCAGCCCGTATCTGATTTCATGAAATTGACGCAGCGATAATTGATGTAAGGAAGTTAGCAAGAATGACCTTTTGAGGTTGGAGCAAAAATTGCCCCCCCCAGTCGGGAACCATTTTCCCACAGACGGCGCCAAACTGTTGCGGACTCAAATATACGCGGCGATAGAGTTTAAATTTCCGTCTCAGCGTTGTACGTATATCCAGCACACAAACAGAAGAATGAAATAACACCAGGATTTTTACGTGGAAAGCCCTGGAAAAGGGAAAAACCACGGGGCCACGCCCAGTTGAAAAAGTTCCACTAGTGTTGTTTGAAATACACAAGGCTGATTCTTCCTTTAAATTCAGGACGATCAGATTACAATGAGTATCAGTTACAAGGACAAGCTGAGTTCCGACGTCACTCGGAGTGTCGAGCAGAATTCCGGCGTCACTTGGAAAGAAGTCCGGCGTCACTCTGGCGTCGGGTAGAATTCCGGCGTCGGGCAGAATTCCGACGTTGCTCCCGTGTCGGGCAGAGCTCCGGCGTCCCTCGGGCGCCCGGTGGTGCTCCGGTGGTGTGCCGGCGGAATTCCGGCGAAGTTCCGGCGGTGGTCGAGGAGGAGCTATTCCCTCCTACACTTTTCTTCTTCTTCTTCTCCTTCTCTTCCTCTCTTCTTCTCTTCTTGGCTTGGGTCCCCTCTTAAGAGAAATGAGGGGCTATTTATAGTTTTTTTGGAGTGGCATAGCCCGTAAATAGATGAGGGATCATGGGCAAATAAGGAGTGATCCGGATGAACGGCCGATATTGAATCCCTTGATCATGAACCGTTTATTGAGCATTTGAAGGTCTTAATGATATCAGAATTCTACGATCTTAGGCTCGTTAGATTCGTCTCGTCGAGACGCTCGATTCGACTATAAGCTCGTCAAAATCGGAGACCGTTTGGTAACTCAAATTGCTGTTTGAGGCTTCCAACAGCGCTTCGGGTACCCGATTTGGACTCATTTGGGCTCGGATTGAGTCGACTTTGGTGTCGTTGGGTTCGTATTTACGAGACGCTCAGTTCGACTATAAGCTTGCTGAAATCGGAGTTTAAATAGTCTCCAAATTAATTTTCGAAGTTTCCAACTTGAGTTTTTCCTCGAGATTCGTGCCCGATCAAGATAATTTTTTGGCGATATATCAAGTATATAAAGTTAAAATCTCCTTTTTTTATGATGCAAATACTTCTATATGCTAAGAAGAGCAATATATTAAATTTATGATACAAATAGAATAACATAACATAAGATATTGAATAGATTATCAAATGTAATAATCAAATTGTAAAGAGATAATCTATAACTTAGAGCTCATCAAATTTTTTCTCCATTTTATAAATCTAATGTACCTAATAAGTCAAATTTATATTTTCTTTTTGAAATCATCAAGTGATATAAGAAAAAAGACAAATTCAAGTGTTTATTTAGAATTATGTTAATATGTATTATTCATGCATGTAAGTAAAAGACTTATGATGGGATATTAATAATGGATTTCCCTTAGCATTCATCATTATAGATACATTCCTAAGAGTTGGAGCATATAAATTTCATCAGTGAGAGTTATATTGAAAAAAATCTATAAGTTTAGTCAACACACCTTTTCGCTCTCTGACATCATTTTCTTTGATGTCAATAATAAAATTTCATGTTAATTATATTTAAAAGCTCATCTCAGAATAAAATCCTTTTTTCCCATCTATTTTTTTTATTCTGATCTCACAATAAAATCTATTTTCTAGTCTATTTATTTGGCTTCCTTAAGAGTTGCATGAAGCTGAGCAGAAGAACCTTGGGGCACTTGTTTAATTTATAGCAAAAATTCCCCCTTCTCTACATCTCTCTTCATAACTTTGGGTCAAGGATATTTTATTATATTTGGAGAGTCCAATCGATCTTATTGGCTATTAAGGGAGGTGATGGAATAGTGACTCCATAAGAGCTATTAGATCCAAATTTATCTATGAATGATGCTTGACCTTAATAGTAAGTAACCTATGTGTATGAATGATTTAGAATTTATAAGATCTTTATGGTGAAGGAAGCAACATGATTGATGTCCTCTATCGTGATGGTGAAAGCGTTATTTGGGCGGTGGTAAAACTATTATTATGAGCATGAGCGGAGCTAAGATTATTTCATGTGGGGGCACAAATTAATGAATTTAAAACCCTCAAAATCTTTCATCCGGGCTTGGGACCGTCATTGATGATTTTATCTCTATATGACATTGTTTAACTTATGTATTGATTTCACTTCATAAAATTTTCTAATCATCTTCATCAACTTTCTTTTAAAATACCTCTCCATATCTAATTTGAATGGAAAGGTAATTAATAAATTTATAACATTAAAAGACATAATAAAGTGTAAAAAAATAACATAAATTCTTAACTTATTTGTTTCGAGACTTTCCAATCTTCTCAGAAATGTATATGACTAGAAATTAATGAAATAATGACACTATAATAATAAGGCAATATAAATTTAAAATAGTACTAAAATGTAGATATTATTTGATCTAAATAGTAAATATGAAATAGTACAAAAATTATATATATATTTGAACTAATATTTTTCTAAATAAATTTATAGCTAATAATAGAAAAGGTAATTAATAAGCAATTTATTTTTAGTCAAACTATTTATAAAGTCTTAGCATAAAACTCTTATAAGAAATTAGATCTATGCAAGTTTTTTATTTTCGTTCAGATATATGAAAAGACAGGCCAAGAGAGAGAGAGAGAGAGAGTGTGTGTGTGTGTGTGTGTGTGTGAGAGAGTGATGCCCTAGAATCTAAATTGAAAGAATTATTCTTTTAATCTTTTAATAAACAACAATCAATGCTATCTAATATCATCTATCAGTAATAATAATAAAAATAGATTCTATAATTCAAAACATTACTGTATACATCTACATTTATTCCCAAAAATTATATACTCTACTCAGGATCTACACTATCATATCACAACTACTTTATCTTGAGTATAAAGAAAAATAAAAAAAAAATAGAACCTGAAGAATCCTGACCAACCTCACACTCCTGCTCCCCTCCCCTAACCTGAAATTATTTAACCATATATAATAAGCTAAAAGCCCAACAGGTCACCAAAAAGAATTCAAAGCAGGGTAAAAGAGCAATATGCATGTTAACGATCAAATCATATTAGTAGCAGTCATATGATCATTGAATAAGTACAAGAATAATAAAACTCAAATGTAGTAGCAATAGAATCTATAAATAGTAAAACGCTATAGTATAATAGCTAGTAAAGTAGCAATCCAGCATGAGTGTCAAATTTATAAATCAATCATGTCTCCGTAATTGGATAAAATATCAGATCGAAATATCGATAAAGACTGCCAAAAATTAAATCAATGTAATAAAATTATATAAGAATGTACACATGCTATCTAAGCCTCTTATATCATGTGCTCAGTATATCACATACTTAGTATAAGTATAATGAATTAATATTATCAATTATTATCGGTATTAAGGTCGGTAATAATAACAATCTAGTGGAAGAAATAGTAGAATAATATAATAATAATAAATTTATGCAGTATTAATAAATCAGTACAATAATAAGAATAATATCTCAAAATATGTATTTCAGTAGTCACACTAAACAAGTAAGAAGCCCTGACTATCACGATATTTTTTAGTGCTAGTATCAGTATTAGTAAACTGTTAGCTCAGTAAATAGAGTCATCACTCTTTGCCCATCGGTATAGTAATAATCTCCTTATAACTCCCAACCAGTGTATCACGTAAATTAGTAGAGAATAATACTAAATCACTTTATTTAAAGGAAATTCCATCAGCCCACTATCATGTACAGGTCAGTTAGTCTCCAACTAACGTGTCAACAAGCCTTTACTTGTCTTTTATACGACATGAGCATTATTATCATAATATTATAACTATAATAGCGACCAGCTATTACTCAAGAATATATCCGTATTCATTGATGTTATATTGTAGCAAATAAAGTATTTGAGCTTAATTCAGAAAATGCCAAAATGTCCTAACGACAGACAACAAAAATCATACTGAGTAAAAATTCATATTTTCAAAATTTAACTAAATTACCAAATATTATATAAAATAACATTTGAAGCTTTAGTTGAACTACATCACTATTTTTTGATATCAAAATAAATTTTTGAGAAGATAAAAATTACTATATTTTTAAAATCATCCTCTGAAAAATCTTAAATAAATATGCAAAATATTCATAATCTTGATCTCTATAATATACAAAAAGTTACGCGGTAAAAGTTTTACTAATACAAAATTATTCATATTTTTGGTAACGAAAACACAAATTTGATCAAAAAAATATAAAAAATATAAAATTTTTGAAATAAAAAATAGGGTAAAGGCTCCTTATAACGAGACACGTAATTTTTCCAACAGGCTCGATTGATAAAAATTGCTCCGTAGCCTCCAAATTTAAATTTCTCTTTTCTCTCTTCTCTTATTTTCTCTGTAAATCTCAAACCATTTCTTTTTTTCATGATTTAGCGAAATAAAGAGGATAATGGATTTTTAAAGTGATTTTAATAATTTTTTAAGATATTTTCAAAAACATAATAATATAATAATATAATTTAATCAATTCTATAGTATAAAATTCCAAAAAAATTATTTTAGGGATTCAAAAATTATAAAAAAATATTCATAAAATAAAACATTTTATTTAAAAAGTATTGGTGAAATCTATTTGTAACACGAGTACCTGACGGTTCAAAAATCATCACTTGTACCGACACATGCCAATTTCTTAAGGATTTTTTACAGTGCCAAAAAATTATAAAAAAATCATATAAGTAAAATACTAAAATCAAAATGCTATGGCAAAGATGATTTATGATTTATAATTATATTGACTCCAGAAAAAAATTATTTACCTTAGTCAAAATATGGATTATTATAATTTACCCACCTTAAGAAAATATCGTCCCTGATATTTCTCTTAAGGATTCGAGAACAAAATTGATATAATCCAAATCCGTCCAATCAAATCAAAATCAAATTAAAACTCATCAAAAATCATACAGTCATATAGTTCATTCTATCACATGTCATTCAACTATGTATGTAAACTAATGCACCTAAAACTACCCATCCTACCAAACTCTCAATCAAATCCCACAGCTCTAGTAACAATCAATTCTTCCAACAATAATGCTCTGATATTAATTGTGATGCTCCAAAATCTAAATTGAAAGAATTATTCTTTTAATCTTTTAATAAATAATAACCAAGGCTATCTAATATCATCTATCAGTAATAACAATAAAAATATATTTTATAATTTAAAATATTATTGTACACATCTACATTCATTCCTAAAAATTATATACTCTATTCAAGATCTACATAATCATATCATAACTACTCTATCCTAAGTACAAAAGAAAAATAAAAAAGAAACAGAACCTGAAGAATCTTGACCAACCTCACACTCCTGCTCTCTTGCCATAACCTGAAATCATTTAACCACATATAATGAGCTAAAAGCCCAGAAGGTCACTAAAACCTATAACTGAATTCAAAGCAAGATAAAAGAGTAATATGCTTGTTAACGATCAAATCATAGTAGTAGTAGTCATAAGATCATTGAATAAGTGCAAGAATAATAAAACTCAAACATAGTAGTAGTAGAATCTGTAAACAGTTAAACACTATAATATAATAGCTAGTAAAGTAGTAATCCAGTATAAGTGTCAAATCTATAAATCAATCATGTCTCCATATTTAAATAAAATATTAAATCAAAACATTAGTAAAGACTGTCAAAATCAAATCAATATAGTAAAATTATATAATAATATATACATGCTATCTTGGCCTCATATATCACATGCTTAGTATAAGTACATTGAATCAATATTATCAAATATTATCAGTATCCAAGTATGTAATAATAATAATCTAATGGTAAAAGCAGAAGAATAATGCAATAACAATAAGTCTGTGTAGTATTAATAAATTCATACAATAATAAGAATAATATCTCAATATTAGTAAACCGTTGACTCAGTAAATAGAGTCGTCACTCTTTACCCGTCGGCATAGTAATAATCTCCTTATAACTCCCAACTAATGTATCATGTGAATTAGTAGAGGATAACACCAAATCACTTTATTTAAAGAAAAGCCTGTAGGCCCACCATCCTGTATAGGTCAATTAGTTTCCAACCAACGGGTCAACCAGTATTTACTTGTCTTTTACATAGCACGCGCATTATTATCACAATATTATAACTGTAATAGTGACCAGCTATTTCTCAGTATATATCCATATTCATTTAGAATATATTACAGCAAATAAAGAATAATTGAGCTTAATTTAGAAAATGGTAAAATGTCCTAATGGTAGATAACAAAAATCATACTAAGCAAAAATTCATATTTTTAGAATTTAACCAAATTACCAAATATTACATAAAATAATATTCTAAAGATTTAGTTGAACTATATCACTATTTTTAAACATCAAAATAAATTTTTGAGTAGATAAAAATTACTATATTTTAAAAATCACCCCGTAAAAAATCTTAAATAAATACTCAAAATATTCATAATCCTGATCTCTATAACATATAAAAAGTTACGCGGTAAAAGTTTTACCAACATAAAATTATTCACATTTTTCAGTAATGAAAACATAAATTTGATCAAAAAAATATTGAAGAGGTAAACATAACCTAGTAAGAATGCTTGTTGATGTGCTCCAAATCTGTAGGAGATAGAACTTGACAACCTTGAATCTCTATAGGAATGGAGTATTCTTTTGGACATGTGAATTCCTTTATGAGCTTTGTTAAGGTATCTACCATAGAATTGCCTCTACAGGGTATTCTATATAAAGTTACCACAGGAATCTGCTCGAGTAGGTGACTAGTGTACTAGTGATATTTGAGGAGTTTAGGATTTAAAATCTTATAGGTTCCTGCAATCTAGTTGATCACCACTTAAGAATCACTAAAGATTTTAATATCTTTAATCTCCATCATAATTATAAGTTCAAGGCTGGTTATCAGAGCTTCATACTTAGCCTCATTGTTTGTGTAAGGCTCTGATAAGTGTTAGGAAAAGTGTATCATTCCCTTTTCCAGTGTTATGAAAATCAGGCCAATTCTGACTTTTTTGAGAATTACAGATTTTGGGGTTTGCCCCATTAAAAGGATGTCGCACCATCAAATATAGCTCCCAGACACAATTATTAGATTCTTTTAAACTTATGATTTACTCATCAGGTAAATTATCATTTAAAGGAGAATCCTCCAGTAGTAGGTTCACTGCAAGGAAGTCAGCAGTGGCCTATCCTTTCACAACACATAGTGGAATAAAAATGATCTCAAATTGAAGTAATATTATAGACCACCATGCCAGACATCTTGACAAAGTAGGTTGGTGAAAGTGCAAATAGGTTGTTAGACGTATTGCTCAACGTCTCTAGGCTAACCAAGAGGGGGGGTGAATTGGTCCTTTTTAATTATTACTCTTGATATTTTGGAAATTTTAAAAGCTAATCGTACAGTACGATAGAACTTCGTACAGTATAAACAGAGATAATTTTTTGCTCTTTCTTTCAACACAGAAATTCAACCACAAAGGAAATAAACTGCAGAAAAATAGTAATGCAGAAAATAAACAGTGAACATAAAACACTAGGATTTGTAGTGGTTCGGTCAAACACGACCTACATCCACTCCCTAGAGATACCTTCTCTAGGTATTGCACTAAAACCAAGTGACTCTCCTTTTGCCCCCACAGCAAGGCGGAGAAGCCTTTACAAACTCTCTTCCACCAACCCCGGTGCGGCAGAGAACCGTCATCCTTTTCACCATCCAAGTGCGGCAGAGAACTGTCGTCCTTTTCACTCTCCAAGTGCAGCAGAGAACCGTGGTCCTTTTCACCCTCTAAGTGCGGCAGAGAACCGTCATCCTTTTCACTCTCCAAGTGCGATAGAGAACCTTCATCCTTTTCACTCTCCAAGTGCGGCAGAAAACCTTCGTCATTTTCACTCTCCAAGTGCGGCAGAGAACCGTTGTCCTTTTCACTCTCCAGGTGCGGTAGAGAACCTTCGTCCTTTTCACTCTCCAAGTGCGACAGAGAACCGGAATCCTCTCGAACAATGCTCTTGCAGAAGTCTCCAAGGAACTAGGAAGATGCTTGAAGAACAAGTAAAAGAAATCCTCTCAATTGGATAACCTTGTGAATCTCCTCACAATTCTCTCTTGAAAGATCTCTCAAAACTCACTCTCAAACACTCTCCCAATCACTCTCCTTTCACTTCCTAAAAAAATTTTCACAGAAGGATCTCTCCTTTAGTCAGTTTTGTGTCATTTTTATATTTGGGACAGAAAAAACCGTCCAAAAACTGAATTTTCAAGTTAAGTCCGTGCCGATCGTCCCGTACGATCGACAATCGTACTGTATGAATAGTTCAAAAATTTTAACAATCCGTCCTGTACGACTAATCAGATGAACAAGTCAGAGCCGTTCGCATGAACATTTCGTCCCGTACGAATGCTTGGACGATTAAGTCAGTAAGCTTCGTCCGAACAATTCATCCCGTACGAACGCTTGGACGATCAAGTCAGTAAGCTTCATCCGAACAATTCATCCCGTACGAACACTTGGATGATCAAGTCAGTAAGCTTCGTCCAAACAATTCGTCCCGTATGAACGCTTGGACGATCAAGTCAGTGAGCTTCGTCCGAACTGTTCGTCTCGTATGAACACATAAACGAACCCAATTTCGAGCAGTTCGTACAGCGAAACTCATGTACGAATAGGATTCGTACTGTATGAATATGCCTTAGAAAAAATTTCTTGGCATGTGGGTTCTTTTCAGAGAGCATATTCTACAGATTGTCCCGTACGATATCCAATCGTACTGTACAATCAGTTTTAAAAATTTTAAACTTTGTACTCCCCCATTATGTGTGTGTGCACAGTTATCCAACTTACAATCACACTCTCTCAGACTCAAGAAAAAAAAAATTTACAGACTTTATCTACAGTGGACAAGTGAGCTTGAAGTTTTCAACAATCTAGAGTATGAATTTCTTCAAAAATACTTTTGTACACACAACAAAAATTCAAATATATGTTAGAGGATGAAATAGACAAATAATAAACTTTTGTAATCATCAAAAACCTAAACTTTGGATTAGAATTCACATGAACAAACCGATTCTCCCAAATCATAACAATCTCCCCCTTTTTGATGATGGCAAAAAAAAATTGTTTGAAATGACATATATAAAAATAGATCTTCTAACATCCACTAAATGTACTTCCTTAAAATAAAAGATCTACACTCTCCCTAAATAAAAGATTCTTAAAGTTCCCTTAAAGAATTGACTTATCCTATCCCTAAGCTCAGATAGAGAAGTTAACATGAAATACATAAGGGAAGGGAAGGAAAGAGTGTATAAATGATAGCACAAAAAAAATAGCACAAAAAGAGACAAACAAAACAAACAAATACAAACAAAATAAACAAATAGTATAAAAAATACATAACATGCACATAACATAAGTCAAACAATAAAACTCTCCCCCTTTTGCCAACAACCAAAAGGACACTTAAAAATAGTTGAGAAGTGGAATCATGTTAAATGAAGTCTAACTGCAATATTCAATTGAGATGCAAAAACTAAAGACTCAAAAGTGTTAGATTTCAAAGTATGTTAAGGAAAAGAAAAGTTGATCTAAAGTAGTAATGTATTAGACATATTAGTAGTCTCAATTTTTGTATAGAAGGTGAGATAACATTACCAAAATTCTAAGTCTAAAGTGACAACTATTGATTAGTGAAAATAAAGAATAAAAATGCTAAAGGAAAGAATATTTGGCGACTTTGCACATCTTTTCAAAATGTAGGCTAATTTTGTGTAACATTTGGCGATATTGCGCATCTTTTATTGGATGAGACACTTTGTGTGTCTTTTCACATTTGGCGACATTGCGCATCTTTTCTTGTATGGCACATTTTGTGCATCTTTTCAAGCTTTGCTTTGAATGTAAGATTCTTTCCAAGAACATTATCTCTTAGTCACAAATATAATAATAAACACAAAGATATAGAATGTGAGAATAATGCTAAAACATTAAACATACACAAATTTAGACTAAATAATACATGTCTAAATAAGATTTAAGTAAGATATTCTAATCCACACCAAAACATAATGAAATCTAAAAAATTTAAAAATTTAAAGTTATGCATAGTATTTTCAATTGTAATATGAACTCAATTAACATTGAAGATCAATAATCAACTATAGTCAAGTGAATTGAAGAAAAATACAATAAGGCCAATCACTAACACAAAAAAGGATAAGCACAGAAACACTAGAACATTTCATTACTAATCAATTTAAAACATACAACATAGCAAGTTTTACATTGAAGCATCATCTCAAAAAAAACTTGCTAACATATCCAAAACAAAAACTTCACACAACATAAAAACAGCCTAAAACATATAAAGAGTAACACAATCACATCCAAACTAAACCATAATAAATCGAGCTAGAACTGAGAGGGACCCTGATCCAGAGGAGGAGGAGGTGGTATACCACCGAACAATAAAAAATAGCTGTTAAGAGTAGAAATATTAGTGTTTACAACATCAAATTGATCATCCTGCTTCTTCAAATGAGCCTCCATGTCATCAAACCTTTGGTTCATTCTATCAAAATGTTGGACCATATTTTGATAGAAATCCTGTGATGATCTAGATGCAGTTGAGGGTGCACCTGAAGGAGCAGAAGTTGAAGGAGGCTCATCATTTGAGCTGTCAGCTGTACCCTCTTTCCCAAATAACACTTTAAAGGAAGCATCAGTGAAGTACAGTGGGAGTTCAGAAGGACCAGAAGGATGAACTAGGTTGTATTTTCTCTCTAGGATGTAACACGCAATATATCCTAAAGCAATATTTTTCTTCCTCTTCACACTAGCCAAACCAATATCAAACAGATAGTAGATGTAGTCTAAGATCAGTTGGGCTTCATCTATAGGTTGACTAGTCATGATAAGAAATATGGTTGAAGAAAGAAGTGGAGTCATATTAACCCGATCTCCTGCTTTAGGAATGATTAATGTCCTAAGCACATGTTGAATTATCCTAGCATTTTGATTCAATGTATCTACCTGGGAGACATGTGTGGGTGTGCTTGCACCTCTAAGAACTCGATTAATTTCCGACCAACTATTTTCAGGTCTAGTGGAGAAGGTATGAGCTCTAGTCCCTTGAGTTCTAAGATGAGCATATTCCCCTAAATCCTAGTTAGTTATCACAACTTTTTATTTAAGGATAAAAGAAGAAATGACTGTGTGATCCTCGTTAAAGGTCATGTTAGCCAGGAACACATGAAACAAATCCTTATTGAAAGTATAGATCAAGGTCAAGAGAAAAGAAAAGTGGGTCGAGTCAAAGAGGGGCATAACTGCAAAATGAATATTTTCCTGCAGAAGTATGCGGGAAGGAGTAACCTTAGATGCAGCATACCTAAGGTATGCTTCCTCATTCTCTTCACTAAGGAAGTTATCATCCCCGTTCCTTCTAGACGCAGGACCCCTAGCCACCCGTGCTCTTTTTCCACTGCCCGACATCTTCTCTCAATGCTCTAAAAGGTTCTAGATAGAAAGTGAAATAAAAGAAAATGACCCGCCTTTATAAAGAAAAAACCTGTGATCGTACTGTACGAATCCAGTTCGTACAAGACGAACTTCACTTCGTCCGGGACGAATAAAAAGTTCATCCGGGAAGACCGAAAGCAGTCAAAATGAAACGGTTTTTCGTAAACTGCTCGTCCCGAGGCATCCTTTTGTACAGGCTTTTTGACTTCCTAATCGTACAGACGATGACGTGTTCGTCCGGGATGATCAGAAAATTTAAGATCGTTCAGGCGACGGTTAGGTTTGTCCCTCACATGAAACGACACATGGATCGTACAGACGAATGACATATTCGTACGTACGATCACCAATAATAACTGTTGCTAACCGTGTTTTCTCCCAAATCGTACAGATGAAGTATGGGTACGATTATATGATATCGTACAGTACGATACAATATCGTACAGTACGAATAGACACTATAAACTCCCATCACTTCAAAACTTGTATGCTTTTCAACATTCAATTAAGGAACAAAAATACAACAGAAATTTTTGAATTTTTTTTTAATAAAAATATAACAAAAACATCCAATGACCAAACTTAACAAATACAAATAAAAATTACATTTATAGAATTTTTAATCAAGCATTAAGGTCTATCACACCTAGCCTTGTCCTCAACATGCTAAATGTGTCAAAGGCTAAGGGTTTTGTGAAAATATCTGCAAGCTGATCTTTAGTAGCGACATGATGTAGTTCAATTTCTCTCTTCATTACATGATCTCTTATAAAATGATGCCTTATGTCAATATGCTTAGTTCTAGAATGTTGAATAGGATTCTTTGAAATACAAATGGCACTAGTGTTGTCACAAAATATTAGAATGTTGCCAACAACAAATCCTAAGTCACTTAGTTGTTATTTCAACCAAAGCACCTATGCTACACAACTCCCTAAGGCAATGTATTCTGCTTCAGTTGTAGAAAGTGCTACTGAATTTTATTTTCTACTAGACCAAGATACTAATGAATTTCTAATGAATTGACATATTCCAGAAGTACTTTTCCTATCCACCCTACAGCCTGCAAAATCTGAATCTGAGTATCCAATAATTTCAAAAGAAGAACTGTTCTTAGGATACCAAATTCCTAAACTTTGAGTTCCCAAAATATATCTTAAGATCCTTTTTACTGCTGTCAAATATGATTCTTTTGGATCAGCTTGAAATCTAGCACATAAGCAAACACTAAACATAATGTCAGGTCTGCTAGCAGTTAAATAAAGCAAAGATCCAATTATTCCTCTAAACTTCTTTTAATCAACAGATTTTCCCTTAAGATCCTTATCTAATAGGACTAAGGAACTCATGGGTGTAGTGACTGGTTTAGCATTATCCATTTCATACTTTTTGAGAATTTCCTTCGCATATTTAGATTGACAAAGAAAGGTTCCTTCCTCATTTTGCTTAATGCTAAAGTCAAGAAAATAACTCAAATCACTCATTAAACTCATCTCAAATTTACTACTCATTATTTTTGAAAATTCATCACATAGAGCTTTGTCAGTTGATCCAAAAATGATATCATCCACATATATTTATATAATAAGTATTTCATTTCCAAGTCTTTTCAAAAACAGAGTGGTGTCCACACTTCCTTTAACAAATGATCCATTTAATAAGAAAGTGCTTAACCTCTCATACCATACTCTAGGTGCATGTTTTAATCCATATAATGCCTTTTTTAATTTAAAAACATAATTAGGATATTTAGGATTTTCAAAGCCAGGAGGTTGCTCAATATAAACATCCTCATCTATCACCCCATTAAGAAAGGCACTCTTGACATCCATCTGATACAATTTAAAATCTTTAAAACAGGCAAAGGCTAACAAAACTCTTATGGCTTCAAGTTTTGTTACAGGGGCAAATGTCTCCTCAAAATTAATTCCTTCAATTTGATTATACCCCTTAGCTACTAATCTAGCCTTATTTCTCACAACTACTCCTGAATCATTCATCTTATTTTTGAACACCCACTTAGTCCCAACTACACTTTGATCTTTTGGCCTTTCAATTAACTCCCAAACATCATTTCTCTTGAATTGATTCAACTCCTCTTGCATGGCCAAAATCCAAAATTCATCCAAAAGTGCTTGTTCTATGTTTGTGTGTTATATCATTGAAATAAATGCTGAATGATTCACTTCTTTCCTCAAACCATGCCTAGTCCTTACTCCTTCACTTGGCTCACCTAAAATCAACTCTTTTGGATGACTCCTTACAAATTTCCAATCTCTAGGCATTTGGGTTTCCTCTTCTTTTTCAACCCTTTCTTCAACTTTTTAATTTTCAAGTTTTTGGGTTATCACCTCAATCTCATCTTCATCCAACTTAGACCCTTTACTATCATAGGCTTCATCAAAAACAACATGTGTGGTCTCTTCAACTACCAATATTCTCTTATTAAAAACTCTATAGGATTTTCCAATACTTGAATATCCTAGAAAGATTCCTTCATCTGATTTTGAATCAAATTTTCCTAGAAGAATTTTATCATTATTATGTATGAACACTTTACATCCAAAAATATATAGATGTAAGAGGTTGTGACTTCTACCTTTAAGAAGTTCATAGGGTGTCTTATTCAATTTAGATCTTATGTATACCATATTCAACACATAACATGTTGTACAAACTGCTTTAGCCCAAAAGTATTTAGGAAGTGAATATTCTGCCAACATGGCCCTAGCAGTTTCAACTAATATCCTGTTCTTTCTTTTTACAACTCCATTCTGTTGAGATGTCCTAGGAGCTGAGAAGTTGTGTTCAATTCCAAGAGATTTGCAAAAATCATTAAACATTTTATTTTTAAATTCTCCCCCATGATCACTTTGGATACTAACTATTTAAAAACTAAGTTTCCTCTGAATCCAAGTGGCAAAATCTCTGAACTCTTCAAATGATTCACTCTTATGATTCAAAAATTTAATCCAGGTGAATCTAGTATAGTTATCCACAATAACATACCCAAATCTTTTTCCTCCTAAACTTAAGGTACTAACAGGTCCAAATAAATCCATGTGAAGAATTTTTAAGGGCTTGCTAGTCCTAATTTCCTTGATCGAATTGAAAGAGGATCTCACTTATTTTCCTAGTTTATATGCATCACACAAGTGATCTTTAGTAAAATCTAATTTGGGTACTCCTCTAACTAGTTACTTTTGAGTGATTTTCCTAAGATTTTTCATGCTAGCATGACAAAGCCTTCTATGCCACAACCATGATTCATCAGATATAATTTTCAAACATAAGGTAGTAGATGGTTTAACAGAATTAAAATCTAGCATGTAAATATTGTTCATCCTATCACCATTCAAAACAACAGTTCCATTTAGACTAATAACACAACTTATAGGTAAAAACTTTATATGATAGCTCTTGTCACATAATTGACTAATACTCAACAGATTGTGTTTCAAACCTTCAACCAACAGTACATTCTCAATAACAAAATTTTCTGAATTTCCAATTATACATGTACCAACCACTCTCTTGGTGGTATTCTCTCCAAGCGTCACCTTGCCTCCATTCTTGGCTTCCAGTGATATAAATTGATTTGTATCTCCAGTCATATACTTTGAGCAGCCGCTGTCCAGGTACCAAATACTCTCACGAGGTCTTGTGTGAGAGTGTTCCTACAAAATGATCAAACATTAGTCTTGGGAATCCAAACAAGTTTGGGTTCACCTCTTGACAATTTTAAACCAGATGCATGAGCGATATGCTGTGATTTATGCATCTTAGGTCTCCATGCAAAATATGTTCTATACTTCAAAGTACAGGTATGGGAAATATATCCTAAACTACCACAAGAAAAACACTTTATCCCTGGAAAGGGATTCACCAATCTATTCTTCCTAAAAATTTTCTTTTTAGATCTTGAGTCAATGTTCCTGTGGTAAGATTCATGAAAATCTTCAAGTTTAGGTGGTATTTTATTTTCCTTAAGTGCTTTAATCTATACTTTAAGATAAGCATTAGTACTTTCTAAAATTGAATTGTCAATTTTCAACTTATGCTCTCTAGAATTCGATTCATCCATAAAGGTCTTAAAATCTTTTTCAAGTTCAGCATTTGATGATTTTAAAAGATTATGCTGTTTGTTTAAATCATCATACTCATCCAATAAAGTCATGTGGTTGCTGTCAATTAATTCATGATCTTTTCTAAGGATCTCATAATCTTTCTACAGCTCTATATAATCCAAATTCAACTTAGCATGCAGTTTCTTAAGTTTCCTATATGCAGAGTGTATGCGTTCAAAAACTTCAAATAATTCTTCTTAGCTTAAATCACATACCTCATCCTCATCTGAATGGTCGAGATTATCAGCCATTAAGCACAAATTGGTAACTTCCTCTTCTGATGCTGTTTCTGATGAATCTGAAGCTGAGTCCACCCAGAAAGCTCGTTGTACTCTCTTTTTACCCCTTCTATCCTTTGGTTTCTCCTCAATCTTCTCCTTGCGAGGATTTCCTTTGAGATTGGGGCAATCTGTCTTGATGTGTCCTGGCTTCCTGCACTCATAGCAAATGACTTCATTTGAAGCCTTGACATTCTTCTGGAACTTACCTTTGTTCCAATGCTGGCATCTTCTCTACTTCCTTTTTAGGAAACTTCTAAATTACCTCGTCATCAGGGCAATATCCTCTTCATCCTCAGGTAGTGATTGATCACTTTCAGAGTCGTCCACCTTTAAAGCAATGTTCTTCTCCTTTCACTTTTCACCTGCATCAATCTGCCTTTGAGTCACTGGTTGCTCGTAAGCAATTAGTGATCCAAGAAGATTATCAACAGAATAAACATTCAAATCTTTAGATTCTATTATTGCAGTTATCTTTGCATCATATGCAGGAGCTAAACAATGTAATATCTTGTTAACTTTCTCAGCATTCGTTAACTCCCTACCTAAAGCATGCAATGAAGTGGCTATGTGTGTAAAATGAGTATACATGTCAGAGATTGATTCATTCTATTTCATGCGAAAAAGTTCATAGTCGTGCAAGAGAATGTTCAATCTAGTTTGTTTCACTTCATTTGTACCTTCATATGTGATGCAAAGTCTATCCCAAATTTCCTTTCCTGATTTATAGGTAGACACATGCATGTAATCTTCTGACTTTAAAGCACAAAAGAAACTATTCAAATACTTAGCATTCAGTTGAGCTAATTCACGTTCTTCTACAGTCCAATTTGTAAATGGTGTTTGAACTCTTATTTCTTCTACAATCCTAGTTGATTCAGTATAACCATCCTGAACTAACATCCACATGCGATAGTCAAGTGATTGCAGAAAAGTAGACATGCGAGTTTTTCAAAAATTAAAAGGAATATTATCAAATAATGGTGGTCTAGTGATCGAGTATCCTTCCATAGTATTTCTATTTCCAAAATTAGCCATGATCAAAATTTCAAAAAGTATTTAAAATAGTTATTTTTGAAATTGGCTCTGATACCACTTGAAAGTGCAAATAGGTTGTTAGACCTATTGCTCAACGTCCCTAGGCTAACCAAGAGGGGGGGTGAATTGGTCCTTTTTAATTATTACTCTTGATATTTTAGAAATTTTAAAAGCTAATCGTACAGTACGATAGAACTTCATACAGTATGAACAGAGATAATTTTTTGCTCTTTCTTTCAACACAGAAATTCAACCACAAAGGAAATAAACTGCAGGAAATAGTAATGCAGAAAATAAACAGTGAATAGAAAACACCAGGATTTATAGTGATTCGGTCAAACACGACCTACATCCACTCCCAAGAGACATCTTCTCTAGGTATTGCACCAAAACCAAGTGACTCTCCTTTTGCCCCCACAGCAAGGCGGAGAAGCCTTTACAAACTCTCTTCCACCAACCCCGGTGCGGCAGAGAACCGTCGTCCTTTTCACCCTCCAAGTGTGACAGAGAACCGTCGTCCTTTTCACTCTCCAAGTGCGACAGAGAACCGTGGTCCTATTTACCCTCCAAGTGCAGCTGAGAACCATCATCTTTTTCACTCTCCAAGTGTGGCAGAGAACCTTCATCCTTTTCACTCTCCAACTGTGGCAGAGAACCTTCGTCCTTTTCACTCTCCAAGTGTGGCAGAGAACTGTCATCCTTTTCACTCTCCAAGTGCGGCAGAGAACCTTCATCCTTTTCACTCTCCAAGTGTGGCAGAGAACCGAAATTCTCTCGAACAATGCTCTTGCAGAAGTCTCCAAGGAACTAGGAAGATGCTTGAAGAACAAGTAAAAGAAATTCTCTCAATTGGATAACCTTGTGAATCTCCTCATAATTCTCTCTTAAAAGATCTCTCAAAACTCACTCCCAAACACCCTTCCAATCACTCTCCTTTCACTTCCCAAAAGAATTTTCGCAGAATGATCTCTCCTTCAGTCAGTTTTATATCATTTTTATACTTGGGACAAAAAAAACCGTCCAAAAACTGAATTTTCAAGTTAAGTCTGTGCCGATCATCCCGTACAATCGACAATCATACTATACGAATAGTTCAAAAATTTGAACAACCCGTCCTGTACGACTCATCAGACGAACAAGTCAGAGCCGTTCGTACGAACATTTTGTCCCGTACGAACGCTTGGACGATTAAGTCAGTAAGCTTCGTCCGAACAATTCATCCCGTACGAACACTTGGATGATCAAGCCAGTAAGCTTTGTCCAAATAATTCGTCCCGTACAAATGCTTAGACGATCAAGTCAGTAAGCTTTGTCCAAATAATTCGTCCTGTACGAATGCTTGGACGATCAAGTCAGTGAGCTTCATCTGAACTGTTCGTTCCGTACGAACACATAAATGAACCCAATTTCAAGCAGTTCGTACAGCGAAACTCATGTACGAATAGGATTCGTACTGTACGAACATGCCTTAGAAAAACTTTCTTGGCATGTGGGTTATTTTCGGCGAGCATATTCTACAGATCATCCTGTACGATATCCAATCGTACTGTACGATCAGTTTTAAAAATTTTAAACTTTGTACTCCCCCATTGTGTGTGTGTGCACAGTTATTCAACTTACAATCACACTCTCTTAGACTCAAGAAAAAGAAAATTTACAGACTTTATCTACAGTGGACAAGTGAGCTTGAAGTCTTCAATAATCTAGAGTGTGAATTTCCTAAAAAATACTTTTGTACACACAACAAAAACTCAAATATATGTTAGAGGATGAAATAGACAAACAATAAGCTTTTGTAATCATCAAAAACCTAAACTTTGGATTAGAATTCACATGAACAAACCGATTCTCCCAAATCACAACAGCTGGGTCATAAGATATTTCAAGGGATTGAATATGAAAATTAAACTCACTTGATGAGAGAGCATGTAATATCTTAGTTTTTGGGTCGCAAGAACTAAAGCAAGATAATCCTTCTTGAGTAAGTGATACCGAGTTTCTATAGGTAGAAGCCTTCAGCTCAGGTAATAGAGAGCATTCTCTTTCCCTTCATCATTAACTTAGGCTAGTAGAGGGCCACACGACTCGTCGAGGGACACAGTGTAGAAAATCAGAGATTATCTCAGAATAAGGGCTGTCAAGACTGGCATATTTGTAAGATATTCTTTGATACTTTGATACTTTCAAAAGCACTATGATATTTCTCATCCCATATGAACTTAGTGTCCTTTTTGGCTAAGATAGAGAAGGATTGATATCTTTCAAAAAGATTTGAGATAAACCTCCTTATATATGCCAGTCTACTTTGAAGAGACCTTAATTGAGTAAGGCTCTTAGGAGGCAGCTTATTTAAGAAGGCCTTAATTTTGGCTGGATCAATTTTAATTTTGCAATGCCTCACTATGAAGCTTAAAAAGTTTCCTAAAGTAACATCGAAAGCGTATTTCAAAGGGTTCATTTTAAGGTCATAGTTGCACAACGGCTCAAAAATGACTCTTAAGAAATATAAGTGAGCCTCTTTGATTTTGCTCTTGACAACTAAATCATCGATGTAGCACTCGACTTATTTATCGATTAAGTCATCAAAGATGTTAGTCATGGCCTACCGGTAGGTCACACTAGCATTTTTAATGCCTAATAACATCACCTTATAACAAAAGATTTCTATAGAAGTTCTGAATGCAGTGTTTCTCTTATCTTATGGGGCCATCTTGATTTGATTATAACCAGACGAGCCATCCATAAAGGAGAAAATAATATGCCAAGAGGTAATGTCCACCATATGTTCAGATATGGGTAAAGGAAATTCATCCTTGGGACACGCCTTATTCAGATCCCTATAGTCGACATAAATTTGAATTTGACTGTTCTTCTTTTGAACTGGCATGACGCTGGCGACCCAAGAGAGATATTATTCCTCTCCAATAAATCTTGCCTCAACTAATTTCTTAATTTTAGAAAGACTTATTGCTCTACCTTTAAACATATACATTAAGGATCTTGTTTGACAGGAATGGCATCATACCGGGTTCCAAGTTTATGGACTATTACATCAGTGGATAAGCCCAACATTTCATCGTATATCCAGGCAAAGCAGTCCCTAAACTAAAAAAGAAGTTAAATTAGATTCTTAGACTCATTCTCACTCAATAAAGAGCTTATTAAAGTGGGGCGAGGGTCATCTTCTGCTCTAAGGTTTATCTCTTTCAATTTATCAACTGTCGATTTAATTTTTTCTTCAAGTTCAAGGGGTGCATCCCGAACTTGAAGTTCATCAGAGTCATCTGAAGCCTCCAAACAAAATCTAACAAGAGAATCGACAATTTCCATCGGGACATTCTCAGATTCAAAATGATCAATTATCATAAGATAATATTCATCTTTGTCAAATGATCTAATAGTACCAAAGTCGATATCACTGGTAGAATTTCTCCTATTTTTTGTATAGAAAAGTTCTCGTGGTATCATGCTTGAACCTTACTCCATCGACCCGATGCAAGACCTTTGGAGACATAAGTTCTAACACCAACACAAAAGTAGCCAAAAGGTAATTCCATTAATTCATTAAAATCTGCTTCCTCAAGAGTTACATCATCTTCTTTCCTTGAGGAGGAGCCATGATAGAACTTTTGGACTTTCCTTACTTCACCATCTAGGTTAGAAGCTTCCTTAATCACTAACCCTGCAACCCTGCCAGCAGACAGTGAGGTTAAGGTTAAGGCTTCAATTCTCCTACTAAGCTTTTCATGCATGTTCATTTCATGCTCGTTACTTTGAAATTTAGGAGTATCACCCTCTAGGTCACTCTCTTATTCTAAAGTGAGATCAAACTTTGGAGAAGGATTAATTTTGTGGTAATCAAAAGGAATTCTTGGACCTCGTGCTTCCAGTTCTTCATCAAAACTTGATACTGGATCAATATAGACTTGGGTTCTTCTTCTTTCAAATGAAGCATGACCTTGATCACGTGCCCTTTGGGCCATTCTCCCACCTTTTTGAGGAAACATATTTAAAGGCCTAAGGACCACGATCTCGGGGTTACCTTCACTATTTGATTATTATATCTCTTGATTTTTCTCTTTTTCTCCTTTTGATTCTTGAATTCCTCCCGAGCTTTGCTCATTTGGTTTCTCCTCTTTGATTTTGATCTCAACTTTGGGACTATAAGAGGACCTATTCAGTACGTAATATGCAGCATCCTCGTAGATCTTGATCTCTTGAATACAAAAGGTTGCAAATCACCCTTAATCACATACTCAATGTCATCTCATTGGTACTTGATGCACTGGTGAAGTGTAGATGGAACCATCATGTATTCATTAATCCAAGGCCTACCTAAGAGCGCGTTGAAGGATGTCACTAAATAAATTATATAAAATTTTGCTTATATTTTCAATTCTCCAATCTCTAAAAGCAGGGTGATCAAACCTAAAGCCTTCTAGCCCTTTTCATTGAACATGTGCAATACCAACTTATCAGTGATGAGCTTGCATATATCGACATTAAGGTATGCGGGAGTCTTTATGTTTATTATGTTTGATGATGCCACCTCCATCCTTCTCTTCTGTATGCTTCAAGTGCATGATTTTTCTTTTCTCCAGTTTCTTCTCATTACCTTAGTCCCTCCGGATGCTGATTTGAGCCGTGTATGTTGACTAAGCCAAGTTGAGTATTTCTTTCTCTTTCGAGTAGGGTTTCCTAGTCTCTTCCCTATGTGTCGATCCCATTTGAGAGTATAATATAGAATCATTAATCGAGAGTTTTCTAAGGCCCCGGCTTGAGATGTAATTAACCATGGGGGCTTGTGCCCATGGGAAACTGAATCCCACTTTCAAATAAACCCCACTCGAGCTGATATTTTAGGTGGGGGAAACCCATTATTCCTATCAAGTCGTGCATACTATTACCCATCGGGGTGTGCTGGTGAGAGCTGCTATCCTCAATAGTTGAGCATATGTATGATCTAATCTGCCCTCCCATTGGCAATACTATCTCCCCCCCGCGGGGCGGTGGTGTGTTCCCTTTCGGAGGTCCACAATGGGCAAGTTCATCTTTATGCTTAAATAAGTGGGGAGAGCTCCTCGAGTGTACATGCTTGAGGGCGAGTTCCTCAAGTGTTAAATTTAACTTATCTTTTCATTACTTATTTACAAATATGGAAAATGGATTTACCAATGAAGGGATTCACTACCATGATCTTTATTAAAATGTGCATTGTTGAGTACATAAAACTCCCCTTAAGGGTAGAAGACTTTTAAGACATAGGAGCTTATAGTCCTTGAAATTTATTTGACTAAATTTGTTTTGTAGCTGGTAAGTTCTAGGTCCAGCTTATTTTTTGATGATGTATGGCCCTTCTCAGGTTGACCCAAGCTTTCCTAGCACGAGTTCTTTTACACCAGGTTTCATGGATGCAAAGTCTTCTCAATTCTACCACCCGTTCTCCAATAAAAGATAGATACAAACTATCTCAATTCTATTTTTAAAAAATAAATCACCTCTTGAAGACAAGTAGCTGTGTAAGTTATAGTTAAGATAAAGCATAGCACAATCTGTTACAAAGCAATAAAAATAAAATATAGCCAATGTTATGCCCAAACTCCATTGGTCTTTTCAATAATGGATTAGGACTCCATCATATTTTTAATAGCTATGCCCATTTTATTAACTATAATTTAAAATCTCTAAAAATTACTTAAAGGGCTAATTATAAAGAAAAGGGTGAATGCATCTTCACCAAATCTTTCAAGGATGCTTTGGCTGCCAGTTCTTCGTCTTATCTTTTTCCTGATTTGGTTCTCTCAACGCATAGAGGTTTACCTTCTCTCTGGATTTTTTAGGAAGAAATCATGGCTTTAGTTGCTCCATTCAAATTTGCTTTGGTGGGTAAATTTACGGTGAAGCGTTTGTCTTTGGATAATATTCATAAGTTCTTCTTTGCACTTATACTATCTGGTGATTTCTCTATTGCTTTGCTAGATCCTAGACATGTGCTCATCAAACTATGTAACGATTTTGATTACAACAAGATCTTTGCTAGATACACTTATTATGTGAATAATTACTTTATGAAATTGATTAAGTGGTCTCTTCTTTTTGATATTGCGACTGAATCTCCCATCATTCCTATTTGGATTTCTTTCCCTGATTTGCACCCACATCTATTTACTCACTGTATCTTACATGGATTGGGATCCTCATTTGGTCTCCCTTTACAAACCGATAACGCCATAACTTCTAGATCCCATCCTTTTGTGGCTCACATTCTAATTGAATTAGATATCATAAAATAATATCCTAATTTGATTTGGGTAGGGCCTGAGAAGTATGGATATATTCAAAAAGTTATTTTCAGTGATTTCCTTAGTTTTTGTGAACACTACAAAGTTTTGCAGCATAATAAAATGGAATGTTTTCACTTGCAACCTCATTTGAGGAAACAAAGAACTGTAAAAGCGACTAACTCTTCTCTACCCATTTTGCAGGCTAGTTCTGATCCTCTTAATGCTAATGAGGATGCTCATGTTATTGACCCGCCTACTGCTCCTCCTGTTAGTTTGATAGCTCCTAATGTTAATAAGACACCTCCAGTTTTACTACACAGAATGTTGATGATCTACTCAAAGCTTCTATCAATACACTTCAACATCCTTGCTCTCTAAATAAGGAGACTATGGTAAACCCCAATGTTGGTAACACACTCAACCTTCATAATACTATAGTTGTTGATCCTAATTTAGGTGTTGAATCTATTTCCAAAAATAACCCTAATGGTATTGAACTTATGGTTGCCTTACCTGCTATTTCTGGGAAAAAATAGTTGTAATATATGTTTTTGATTGGAGTGAATTATTTTGTTCATGAGAATTCTAGTCAATTCCCAATTTATATTTTTGATGATTACAAAAGTTTATTGTTTGACAAATTCATCTTCTAACATATATCTTTGAGTTTTTGTTTGTCTGTGTGTACTAAAGTATTTTTCTGGAAATTTACACTCAAGATTGTTGAAGACTTCAAGTTCACTTGTTCACTGTAAATGAAGTCTGTAATTTTTTTTTCTCCTTTTTCTTGAGTCTGAGAGAGTGTGACTGTAAGTTGGATAACTGTGCACACACACACACTGGGGGAGTAAAAAGTTTAAATGTTTTTAAACTAATCGTACAGTACGAATTGATTTCGTACAGTACGATATGAAGAATATGTCCTCCAGGGAGAACCCATCAGACTAGCAAATTTTTCTAAGGCATGTTCGTACAGTACGAATACCATTCATACATGAGTTTTTGCTGTACGAATAGCTCAAAATTTGGTTCGTCCAGAGGTTCGTACGGGACAAAGTGTTCAGACGAAGCTTACTGACTTGATCGTCCAAGCATTCGTACGGGACAAAGTGTTCGGACGAAGCTCACTGACTTGATCGTCCAAGCCTTCGTACGGGACGAATGGATCGGATGAAGCTCACTGACTTGATCGTCCAAGCCTTCGTACGGGACGAATGGATCGGACGAAGCTTACTGACTTGATCGTCCAAGCCTTCGTACGGGACGAATGGATCGGACGAAGCTTACTAACTTGATCGTAAAAGGGTTCGTACGGGATGAACTGTTCATACGAACGGCTCTGACTTATTCGTCTGATGAGTCATACAGGAAGAATTGTTCAATCTTTTGAACTATTCGTACAGTACGATGGACGATCGTACGGGACGATCGACACGGAGTTAACTTGAAAATTCAGTTTTTGGACGGTTTTTCCTGTCCTGAGTATAAAAATGACTCAAAACTGTTTTGAATAGATATCCTTCTGCGAAAATTCTTTTGGAAAGTGAGAGGAGAGTGATTGGGAGAGTGTTTGGGAGTGAGTTTTGAGAGATCTTTCAAGAGAAAATTGTGAGGAGATTCACAAGGTTATCCAATTGAGAGGATTTCTTTTACTTGTTCTTTTAGCACTTTCCTAGTTCCTTGGAGACTTTTGCAAGAGTATTGTTCGAAAGGATTCCGGTTCTCTGCCGCACTTGGAGAGTGAAAAGGACGACGGTTCTCTGCCGCACTTGGAGGGTGAAAAGGACGACGGTTCTCTGCCGCACTTGGAGGGTGAAAAGGATGACGGTTCTCTGTCGCACTTGGAGGGTGAAAAGGACGACGGTACTCTGCCGCACCGGGGTTGGTGGAAGAGAGTTTGTAAAGGCTTCTCCGCCTTGCTGTGGGGGCAAAAGGAGAGACACTTGGTTTTAGTGCAATACCTAGAGAAGGGATCTCTAGGGAGTGGATGTAGGTCAAGTTTGACCGAACCACTATAAATTCTGGTGTTTTCTTTTCCCTATTTATTTTTCTGCATATCTATTTTCTGCAGTTTATTCTCGTTGTGGTTGAATTTCTATTTTAAAAGAAAGAGCAAAAATTATCTCTGTTCGTACTGTACGAAGGTTTATCGTACTGTACGATTAGCTTTTAAATTTTCCAAATTATCAAGAGTAATTTTAAAAGGAACCAATTCACCCCCCTCTTGGTTAGCCTAGGGACATTGAGCAATAGGTCTAACAACCTGTTTGCACTTTCAAGTGGTATCAGAGCCCTATTTCAAAATATCTATTTTAAATACTGTTTGAAATTTTGATCATGGCAAATTTTGGAAATAGAAATACTATGGAAGGATACTCGATCACTAAACCACCATTATTTGATAATATTCCTTTTGATTTTTGGAAAACTCGCATGTCTACTTTTCTGCAATCACTTGACTATCGGATGTGGATGTTAGTTCAGGATGGTTATACTGAACCAACTAGGATTGTAGAAGGAATAAGAGTTCAAACACCTTTTACAAACTGGACTGTAGAAGAACGTGAACTAGCGCAACTGAATGCTAAGTGTTTGAATAGTTTCTTTTGTGCTTTAAAATCGGAAGATTACATGCATGTTTTTACCTGTAAATCAGGAAAGGAAATTTGGGATAGACTTTGCATCACATATGAAGGTACAAATGAAGTAAAATAAACTAGATTGAACATTCTCTTGCACGACTATGAACTTTTTCTGATGAAAACAGAATGAATCAATCTATGATATGTACACTCGCTTTACACACATAGCCACTTCATTGCATGCTTTAGGTAGGGAGTTGACTAATGCTGAGAAAGTTAACAAGATATTATGTTGTTTACCTCTTGTATATGATGCAAAGATAACTGCGATAACAAAATCTAAAGATTTGAATGTTTATTCTGTTGACAATCTTCTTGGATCACTAATTGCTTATGAGCAATCGGTGACTCAAAGACAGATTGATGCAGGTGAGAAGCGAAAGGAGAAGAATATTGCTTTAAAGGTGGATGACTCTGAAAGTGATCAATCGCTACCTGAAGATGAAGAGGATATTGCCCTGATGACGAGGCAATTTAGAAGTTTCCTAAAAAGGAAGCAGAGAAGACATCAGAATTGGAACAAGGGTAAGTTTCAGAAGAATGTCAAGGCTTCGAATGAAGTCATTTGCTATGAGTGCAGAAAGCCAGGTCACATCAAGACAGATTGCCCCAATCTCAAAGGAAATCTTAACAAGGAGAAGACCGAGGAGAAACCAAGGATAGAAGGGGTAAAAAGAGATTACAACGAGCTTTCTGGACGGACTCAGCCTCAGACTCATCAGAAACAGCACCAGAAGAGGAAGTTACCAATTTGTGCTTAATGGTTGATAATCTCGAGCTTTCAGATGAGGATGAGGTATGTGATTTAAGCTATGAAGAGTTATTTGAAGTTTCTGAACGCATACATTCTGCATATATGAAACTTAAGAAATTGCATGCTAAGTTAAGTTTGGACTACATAGAGCTGCAAAAAGATTATGACATCCTCAGAAAAGATCATGCATTAATTGATAGCAACCACATGACTTTGTTGGATGAGTATGATGATTTAAACAAGCAGCACAATCTTTTAAAATCATCACATGCTGAACTTGAAAAAGATTTTAAGACTTTTATGGAAGAGTTGGATTCTAGAGAGCATGAGTTAAAAATTGATAACTTGATTTTAGAAAGTGCCAATGCATATCTTGAAGTCCAGTTTAAAGCACTTAAGGAAAATAAAATACCACCTAAGCTTGAAGAGTTTCATGAATTGTACCACAAGAACATTGACTTAAGATCTAAAAAGAAAACCTTTAAGAAAAATAAATTAGTGAATCCCTTTCCAGGGATAAAGTGTTTTTCTTGTGGTAGGTTAGGACACATTTCCCATACCTGTACTTTGAAGTATAGAACACATTTAGTATGGAGACCTAAGGTGTAGAAACCACAGCATATCACACATGCATCTGGTTTAATATTGTCAAGAGGTGAACCCAAACTTGTTTGGGTTCCCAAGGCTAATGTTTGATCATATTGCAGAAACGCTCTCACAAAAGACCTCGTGAGAGTATTTGGTACCTGGACAGCGGATGCTCAAAGCATATAACTAGAGATACAAGTCAATTTATATCGCTAGAAGCCAGGAATGGAGGCAAGGTGACGCTTGGAGATAATACCACCAAGAGAGTGGTAGGTATAGGTATAATTAGAAATTTAAAAAATTTTGTTATTGAGAATGTACTGTTAGTTGAAGGTTTAAAACATAATCTATTGAGTATTAGTCAATTATGTGACAAGGGCTATCATATTAAGTTTTTACCTACAAGTTGTGTTATTAGCCTAAATGGAACTGTTGTTTTGAATGGTGATAGGGTAAATAATGTTTACATGCTAGATTTTAATTCTGTTAAAGCATCTACTGCCTTGTGTCTGAAAACTGTTTCTGATGAATCATGGTTGTGGCATAGGAGGCTTTGTCATGCTAGCATGAAAAATCTTAGAAAAATCACTCAAAAGCAACTGGTTAGAGGAGTACCCAAATTGGATTTTACTAAAGATCACTTGTGTGATGCATGTCAACTAGAAAAACAAGTGAGATCCTCATTCAATTCTATCAAGGAAATTAGAACTAGCAAGCCCTTAAAAATTCTTCACATGGATTTATTTGGACCTGTTAGTACCTTAAGTTTAGGAGGAAAAAGATTTAGGTATGTTATTGTGGATGACTATACTAGATTCACCTGGATTAGATTTTTGAATCATAAGAGTGAATCATTTGAGGAGTTCAGAGATTTTGCCACTTGGATTCAGAGAAAACTTGGTTTTGAAATAGTTAGTATCCAAAGTGATCATGGGGGAGAATTTGAAAATGAAATGTTTAATGATTTTTACAAATCTCTTGGAATTGAACACAACTTCTCAGCACCGAGAACACCTCAACAGAATGGAGTTGTAGAAAGAAAGAACAGGACATTAGTGGAAACTGCTAGGGCCATGTTGGCAGAATATTCACTTCCTAAATATTTTTGGTGAAGCAGTTAGTACCGCATGTTATATATTGAATAGGGTGCATATAAGGTCTAAATTGGATAAGACACCCTATGAACTTCTTAAAGGTAGAAGTCCCAACCTCTCACATCTACATGTTTTTGGATGTAAAGTGTTCATTCATAATAATGATAAAACTCTTTTAAGAAAATTTGATCCGAAAGCAGATGAAGGAATCTTTCTAGGATACTCAAGTGTTGGAAAATCTTATAGAGTTTTTAATAAGAAAATATTGGTAGTTGAAGAGACCACACATGTTGTTTTTGATGAATCTTATGATAGTAAAGGGTCTAAGATGGATGAAGATGAGGTTGAAGTGATAAATGAAAAGCTTGAAAATCAAAAAGTTGAAGATAATGTTGAAAAAGAAAAGGAAAACCAATTGCCTAGAGAATGGAAATTTGTAAGGAGTCATCCAAAAGAATTGATTTTAGGTGAACCAAGTGAAGGAGTTAGGACTAGGCATGGATTGAGAAAAGAAGTGAATCATTCAGCATTTATTTCAATGATAGAACCCACAAACATAGAACAAGCACTTTTGGATGAATTTTGGATATTGGTCATGCAAGAGGAGTTAAATCAATTCAAGAGAAATGATGTTTGGGAATTAATTGAAAGGCCAAAAGATCAAAGTGTAGTTGGGACTAAGTGGGTATTCAAAAACAAGATGAATGATTCAGGAGTAATTGTTAGGAATAAGGCTAGGTTAGTAGCTAAGGGGTATAACCAAGTTGAAGGAATAGATTTGAGGAGACATTTGCCCCTGTAGCAAGACTTGAAGCAATAAGAGTTTTGTTAGCCTTTGCCTGTTTTAAAGAATTTAAATTGTACCAAATGGATGTTAAGAGTGCCTTTCTAAATGGGGTGATAGAAGAGGATGTGTATGTTGAACAACCTTCAGGTTTTGAAAATTCTAAATACCCTAATCATATTTTCAAACTGAAAAAGGCATTATATGGACTAAAACAGGCACCTAGAGCATGGTACGAAAGGTTAAGCACTTTCTTGTTAAATCGATCATTTGTTAAAGGAAGTGTGGACACCACTTTGTTTATGAAAAGATTTGAAAATGAAATTCTCATTGTACAAATATATGTGGATGATATCATCTTTGGATCAACTGATAAAGCTTTATGTGATGAATTTTCAAAAATAATGAGTAGTGAATTTAAGATGAGTTTGATGGGTGATTTGACTTATTTTCTTGGCTTTAGCATTAAGAAAAATGAGGAAGGGACTTTTCTTTGTCAATCTAAATATGTTAAGGAAATCCTCAAAAAATATGAAATGGATAATGCTAAACCAGTCACTACACCCATGAGTTCCTCAGTCCTATTAGATAAGGATCCAAAGGGAAAATCTGTTGATCAAAAGAAGTTTAGAGGAATAATTGAATCTTTGCTTTATTTGACTGCTAGTAGACCTGACATTATGTTTAGTGTTTGCTTATGTGCTAGATTTCAAGCTGATCCAAAAGAATCACATTTGACAGCAGTAAAAAGGATCTTAAGATATCTTTTGGGAACTCAAAATTTAGGAATTTGGTATCCTAAGAACAGTTCTTCTTTTGATATAATTAGATACTCAGATTCAGATTTTGTAGGCTGTAGGGTGGATAGAAAAAGTACTTCTGGAACATGTAAGTTCATTGGAAATTCATTAGTATCTTGGTCCAGTAGAAAACAAAATTCAGTAGCACTTTCTACAGCAGAAGCAGAATACATTGCCTTAGGGAGTTGTGTAGCACAGGTGCTTTGGTTGAAACAACAATTGAGTGACTTAGGATTAGTAGTAGGCAAAATTCTAATATTTTGTGACAACACTAGTGCCATTTACATTTCAAAGAATCCTATTCAACATTCTAGAACCAAGCATATTGACATAAGGCATCATTTCATAAGAGATCATGTAGCGAAAAGTGAAATTGAACTACATCATGTGGCTACTAAAGATCAGCTTGCAGATATTTTCACAAAACCCTTAGCCTTTGACACATTTAGCATGTTGAGGACAAGGCTAGGTGTGATAGATCTAAATGCTTGATTAAAATTTTCTGCAAATGTATTTGTATTTGTTTTGTATTTGTTAGTTTGTTTGTTGATTTGTTTTCATAATTATATTTTTTTTTGTGTTTGTTTCTTATTTGAATCCTATTTTTTTTGTTCCGTATTTGAATGTTGAAAGGGTGAAGTTTTTAGAGTGTTGGGTTTTTATTTCTGTTCGTACTGTACGATAACGTCATCGTACCAACATTTCATTTGTACGAACGGAGAGGAAACACGGTTACGAGCAGTTATTATTGGCAATCGTACGTACGAATACGTCATTCGTCTGTACGATCCATGTGTCGTTTCGCGTGAGGGACAAACCTAATCGTCGCCTGAATGACCTTTAATTTTCTGATCATCCCGGACGAACACGTCATCGTCTGTACGATCAGGAAGTCAAAAAGCCTGTACTAAAGGATGCCTCGAGACGAGCAGTTTATGAAAAATAGTTTCATTTTGTCAGTTTTCATTCATCTCAGACGAATTTTCATTCGTCCTGGACGAATCTAAGATCATCTTGTACGAACTGGATTCGTACAGTACGATAGCAGGTTTTTCTATATAAAGGCGGATCATTTTCTTTCATTTCACCATCTATCTAGAAACCTTTAGAGCCTTGAAAGAAAATGTCTGGGAGTGGAAAAAAAGTACGAGTGGCTAGGCGTCCCGCGTCTAGGAGGGAATGTGATGAGAATTTCCTTAGTGAGGAAAATGAGGAAGCATATCTTAGGTATGCTGCGTCTAAGGTTACTCCTTCCTGCATTCTACTGTAAGAAAATATCCATTTTGTAGTTATGCCTCTCTTTGACTCTACACAGTTTTCCTTTCTATTGACCTTGATTTATGCTTTCAATAAGGACCTGTTTCATGTTTTCCTGGCAAACATAACCTTTAACGAGGATCATTCTGCCATCTCTTCTTATTTCCTTAAACAAAAGGTTAGAATAACTAAGGAGGATCTAGGAGAATACATTCATCTTAGAACTGAAGGGATTAGAGCTCATACTTTCTCCATAAGACCTGAAAATAGTTGGTCCGAAATTAACCAAGTTCTTAGAGGTGGAAGCATACCTACACATGTCGCTCGGGTAGAAATGTTGAATCAAAATGCTAGGATAATTCAACATGTGCTTAGAACATCAATAATACCTAAAGCAGGAGATAGAGTTAATATGACTCCACTTCTTTCTTCAACTACATTTCTTATTATGACTGGTCAGCCCATAGATGAAGCCCAATTGATCTTAGATTACATCTATTATCTGTCTGACATTGGGTTGGCTAGTGTGAAAAGAAAGAAAAATATTGTTTTAGGACATGTGGTGTGTTACATCCTAGAGAGAAAGTATAATCTAGTTCATCCTTCTAGTCCTTCAGAGCTCCCACTATACTTCACTGATGCTTCTTTTAGAGCATTATTTGGGAAAGAGGGTACAGCTGACAGTTCGGATGATGAGCCTCATTTTGCTACTGCTCCTTCAGGTGCACCCTCAACTGCACCTAGACCTTCACAGGATTTCTATCAAAATATGGTCCAACGTTTTGATAGAATGGACCAACGTTTTGATGACATGGAGGCTCATTTAAAGAGGTAGGATGATCAGTTTGATGCTGTTAACACAAACATTGCTACTCTTAACAGCTATTTCTCATTGTTCGGTGGTATACCACCTCCTCCACCTCCTGATCAGGGTCCCTCTCAGTACTAGCTTGGATGGTTTTGTGTCACTCTATGTTTCTTTTTGAGTTGGCTATGAGTATCTTGTTATGAGTTGTTATTTTTATGTTTTTAGCAAGTTCATTATATGAGATGTGCCTTAAATGTGTAACTTGCTATAGATGTATGTTGTGAAGTTTATCAGTAATGAAATGTTCCAATGTTTTGGTGCTTATTCTTTTTATGTTGGTGAATGGCCTTGTTTCACTTGAATATAGTTGATTACTGATTTAAAATGTTAATTAAGTTCATATTACAATAAAAATAGTATGCATAACTTTAAAATGTCAAATCTTTTAGATTTCATTATGTTGTGATGTGGATTAGAAGATCTTCTTTAAATCTTAATTAGACATATTATTTAGTCTAAAATTATGTATGGGTGTTGTTTTAACATTATTCTCATATTCTATATTTTTGTGTTTATTATTATTTTTGTGACTAAAGAGATAATCTTATTGGAAAGAATCTTCATAAGCAAAGCTTGAAAAGATGCACAAAATGTGCCATATAAGAAAAGATGCGCAATGTCGCCAAATGTAAAAAGACACACAAAGTGTGTCCTCAAATCAAAAGATGCACAATGTCACCAACTGTCAACTGACACACAAAGTGTGTCCTCAAATCAAAAGATGCGCAAAGTTGCCACATATTCTTTCCTTTAGTCTTTTATTCTCTTTTTCACTAATCAATAATTATCACTTTAGACTTAGAATTTTTGATAATGTTATCTCTCCTTCTATACAAAAATTGAGACTGCTAAACATGTCTAATACATTACTACTATAGATCGACTTTTCTTGTCCTTAACATAATTTGAAATCTAATATTTTTGAGTCTTTAGTTTTTGCATCTCATTTCAATCTTGTAATTCAACTTCATTTAACATAATTCCATTTCTCAGCTATATTCTAGTGCTTTTTTTGCTGTTGACAAAAGGGAGAGAGTTTTATTGTTTGACTTATATTCTTGTATGATTGTATGTATTTTGTATGTATGTTCTTGTATGATTGTATGTGTTTTGTATGTTTGTATGTGCTTGCTTTATTTTTGTTGCTCTACACTCTTTTCTTCCCTTCTCTTATCTATCATCAAATATCTTGATTTATCTTTAAGGGGAGCTTAAGGATAGGATAAGTCAGTTTTAGGGATTTAGATTATTTTAGGAGAGTGTAGATATTTTATTTAAAGGGGATACATTGAGTGAATGTTAAAAGATCTTTTTATTTTTTGTATATCATCAAACAATAGTTGTTTTGCCATCATCAAAAAGGGAGAGATTGTTTTTGATTGGAGTGAATTATTTTATTCATGAGAATTCTAGTCAATTCTCAGTTTATATTTTTGATGATTACAAAAGTTTATTGTTTGACAAATTCATCTTCTAACATATATCTTTGAGTTTTTGTTTGTTTGTGTGTAGTAAAGTATTTTTCAGGAAATTCACACTCAAGACTGTTGAAGACTTCAAGTTCACTTGTTCACTGTAAATGAAGTCTGTAATTTTCTGTTCTCCTTTTTCTTGAGTCTGAGAGAGTGTGATTGTAAGTTGGATAACTGTGCACACACACACACTGGGGGAGTAAAAAGTTTAAATGTTTTTAAACTGATCGTACAGTATGAATTGATTTCGTACAGTACGATATGAAGAATATGTCCTCCAGGGAGAACCCATCAGACTAGAAAATTTTTCTAAAGCATGTTCGTACAGTACGAATACCATTCGTACATGAGTTTTTGCTGTATGAACAGCTCAAAATTGGGTTCGTCCAGAGGTTCGTACGGGACAAAGTGTTCGGATGAAGCTTACTGACTTGATCGTCCAAGCGTTCGTACGGGACGTAGCGTTCGTACGGGACGAGGTGTTCAGACGAAGCTCACTGACTTGATCGTCCAAGCCTTCGTACGGGACGAATGGATCGGACGAAGCTCACTGACTTGATCGTCCAAGCCTTCGTACGGGATGAATGGATTGGACGAAGCTTACTGACTTGATCGTCCAAGCCTTCGTATGGGACGAATGGATCAGACGAAGCTTACTGACTTGATCGTCCAAGGGTTCGTAGGGGACGAACTGTTCGTACGAACGGCTCTGACTTATTCGTCTGATGAGTCGTACAGGATGAATTGTTCAATCTTTTGAACTATTCGTACAGTACGATGGACGATCGTACGGGACGATCGACACGGACTTAACTTGAAAATTCAGTTTTTGGACGGTTTTTCCTGTCCTAAGTATAAAAATGACTCAAAACTATTTTGAATAGAGATCCTTCTGCGAAAATTCTTTTGGAAAGTGAGAGGAGAGTGATTGGGAGAGTGTTTGGGAGTGAGTTTTGAGAGATCTTTCAAGAGAAAATTGTGAGGAGATTCACAAGGTTATTCAATTGAGAGGATTTCTTTTACTTGTTCTTTTAGCATCTTCCTAGTTCCTTGGAGACTTTTGCAAGAGTATTGTTCGAAAGGATTTCGGGTCTCTGCCGCACTTGGAGAGTGAAAAGGACGATGGTTCTCTGCCGCACTTGGAGGGTGAAAAGGACGACGGTTCTCTGCCGCACTTGGAGGGTGAAAAGGATGACGGTTCTCTGCCGCACTTGGAGGGTGAAAAGGACGATGATTCTCTGCCGCACTTGGAGGGTGAAAAGGTCGACGGTACTCTGCCGCACCGGGGTTGGTGGAAGAGAGTTTGTAAAGGCTTCACCGCCTTGCTGTGGGGGCAAAAGGAGAGACACTTGGTTTTAGTGCAATACCTAGAGAAGGGATCTCTAAGGAGTGGATGTAGGTCGAGTTTGACCGAACCACTATAAATTCTGGTGTTTTCTTTTCTCTATTTATTTTTCTGCATATCTATTTTCTGCAGTTTATTCTCGTTGTGGTTGAATTTCTGTTTTAAAAGAAAGAGCAAAAATTATCTCTATTCGTACTGTATGAAGGTTTATTGTACTATACAATTAGCTTTTAAATTTTTTAAATTATCAAGAGTAATTTTAAAAGGAACCAATTCACCCCCCTCTTGGTTAGCCTAGGGACATTGAGCAATAGGTCTAACAACCTGTTTGCACTTTCAATATGGATACAGTGGGACTTGCTACTTGTGCAAATAATAATCATGTGGATGATGATTTGTCGATTAACTCCTCTCTTAGACATAATAACCATGTTGATTCTATGTTGGCTATAAAGGGATTAACTAAAGGGTCTAATATCAATAAAATGAATGTGCACACTTAGAAAACTTATGTTCCTAATGATTAAGTACTTGGTTTCTTTGATGGTGAATCTCATTCTGATGGATCTAATTCTATTTAGGAAAAAGGAGAATTGCATTCTGATATGGACTTTCACTCCAAAGTTAAAAAGTTTCAAATTTTAAAACTAGACATAGTTCTTTTAATGAATTTGAGTTAGCAACGGTCACCAAAAATAAAAGGAATGTAAATAAGAACAAATTTGATTTTCTTGCCTCTCATTCAAGGAATACTAGATCTAAATCTACTTCTAAATTTATTTTTTATGATTAAATCACTTATTTGGAATGTTAGAGGGGTGGGTACACTACAGAAAAATAATGAAATACCGGCGGAATTTTCGGTGGAAATATTTATGCCGGAATCAACGATGGAATTTCCGGCGGATGGAACCGCTGGTAATTTTACGACGTCTTTTCTGGCATCTTTTCCGGCGAAAATACCGTCGGTAAGTTTCCGGCGGTGAAACCGCCGGCATTTCGCCGGTGTTTTCAATATACCGACTCATATTCCGCCGGTAATATCCGGCGGCTATTCCAGCAGATTTACTGCCGGTTAGTTAAAACTCGAAGACGTAATACCAGCAGATTATCTGCCGGTAATCTCAATATATTGACCCCGTGCCCTCGATTTCAGCTCATTCTGTTTAGGTCTCCGCTACCGATGACGTGCGCCAGCCCTCGATCTCTGTCGACGACGTCCCTCCCTCCCTCTATCGAGCTCGTTCGACGACGACCTTGCCCTCGAATTCCGTCGACGACCTCCCTCCCTCGCTCGATAGGTCCCTCGTTCGCTCGCTCGCTCGCTCGAGATCCTCCGTCGATGACGCACGCCCGTGGCTATGTAGGTAACTTTCTCCCTTTCTCACGCTCCGTTTCCTCCGGCCAGTTCGCCCTAATTTGACGAAGTTTTATTCTTGGACGCAGTTCGACTTCGCTCCGTGGACGTTGGCCGCCCTGGGAGCTCGGTTGCTGTTTAGGTAACTTTCTCCTTTTTGTATTTCTTTTTTTTGTTGGGTTTAGTCATGGATGTTCTCACTAGACATTTGCAAAAGGATGTACATTAGTGTATGTTTTTTGTTGATGATATTCTTCTTGTTGATAAGACTAGAGAGGGAGTTGAAGGTAAACTTGATTTATGTAGGCCAACCTTAGAGTCTAAAAGCTTTCATTTGAGTAAATGTGATGCACAAGATTGTGCGAATTATAGAGGAACTAAGTTAATGTGTCATACTCTAAAACTGTGGGAGTGAGTTATGGAGCATAGGTTGTGGTGTGATGCTAATGTTTCTCAAAATTAATTTGGATTCATACCAGATAGGTTTACCTTAGAGTCTAAAGGTTTTCGCATGAGTAGATCTAAAATAGAATATATGGAGTACAATTTTAGTCGTAATAGAGCTAGTGAGGGGATTGTCACATTGGATGATCAAGTCATTAATAAGAATACACATTTTAGATATCTTGGATCTATTATTCTGAGTGCTGGTGAAATAGATGGGGATATTATCAGCAGAATTTATGTTGGATGGTTGAAGTGGAGGAATGCATCAGGCTTATTGTGTGATAGAAAAGTACCCCTCAAACTTGAAAAATTATTCTATCCGGATAGCGGTATCGATCGGTACCGAGCGGTACCAAGCGGTACTACTATCGGTACCAAGTGGTACCGCGCTCGGTACCAAGCTTGGTACCGCGCGCCTAATGATGTGGTGAGACTTATAATGCTTTATGGTGCCGAATGTTGGCCAAGAAAAGAGTAGCATAATTCTAAGTTAAGTGTTGCAGAAATGAGGATGCTCAGGTGGATGAGTGGTTGTACCCTTAGTATCAAATGTAGATCATCTTTATTCTCTCTATATTTCTCCATCAAACCTAGATAGGACTACCTTGCTATCCTTTTATTAATGGTAGTATGTAACTATTTTGGCAAGTAATCGTAACTTATATCCTTATTGTCAATATTATATGTAGGCTATATATTATGGATATCAGAACTCAAAGAAGTTGGATGTATAATCGATTGGCGCAAGGACGGAAGACATTAACTGATGAGTTTATTAGAGGGGTGCATATTTTTATTCAGACAGCTTCTCAACTACCCAGCTTCATCTCAGATGAGAAGTTTCGTTGCCCATATTCTAAACATAAAAATCATGTGCACCTTAGACCAGATGACGTAACTGTTGATCTATATCGTCGAGGTTTCATGCCAAATTACTGGTATTGGACTTCTCATTGTGAGTATGAACCACATTTGGATTCTCGATGCTGCCCATCGACAAGTGCTACTAGAGATGATGAAGAGCATATCATACCTAATCTTGAGGACTTAATTCATGATGCAAGTGGAGCACAATTTGAGCAATATACAGAAGAGTCACCTAATAAAGAAGCACAAAATTTTTATGATTTATTGCATGCTTCCCAACAACCAATATGGACAGGTTGCACCACTCACTCAGAGTTATCCGTTGCTCTTAAGATGTTAAGTATCAAGGCAGAATATAATGTCCCCCGTGATTATTTTAATTAATTTATTGAACTGCTTAAAGAAACCAATCCAGCATATAACATAATTCCCATAGATTTATATCGGACTAAGAAGTTGGTTTTGAAGCTTGGTTTGACATATAAAAAGATAGATTATTGGGTCAACGGTTGCATGTTATTGTATAAAGATTTCCAATCAGAGATTGCATGCTATCATTGCAACGCACTGAGATTTAAACCAAAATCTATCATGAAAAGAAAGCTGAAGGATGTAGCAGCCAACAAGTTATTTTACTTACCCATAATTTCTAGACTGCAATGATTATATGCATCAATGAGATCTGCTGAATATATGAGATGGCATAAAGAACATATCTCACAGGAAGGGTTTATTACACATCCATTAGAAGCAGATGCCTGGAAATATTTTGATCGTACATATCCCACATTCTCCTCAAAATCAAGAAATATAAGATTAGGTTTATGCGTAGATGGTTTCACTCCATTTAGTCAGTCTGCTTCACCTTACTCATGTTGGTCTGTCATACTTACACCATATAATCTTCCACCAGAGATGTGTATGACTACTCCTTATATGTTTCTGACACTTATCATTCCAGGGCCACATAATCCAAAAGCAAATATCGATGTTTTCTTACAACCGTTAATTGATGATTTAAATCTATTATGGGAAGAGGGAATAAGTACATATGACATCTCCACCAAACAGAACTTCATTATGAGGGAAGCATTACTTTGGACAATTAGTGATTTTCCCGCATATGATATGCTCTCAGGTTGGAACACTTCTGGAAAACTAGCTTGTCCATTTTGCATGGAAAATACAAAGTCATTCACTTTAAAGCATGGAGGAAAGAATACTTGGTTTGACTGTCAACGCATGTTCTTACCAACAGATCATCCTTTCAGATGAAATAAGGATAGTTTTATCAAGAATAAAATGGTAATGTCACTGCCTCCTCCTAGATTAACTAGTGAAGAAATATTTGAAAGAGTCAGTTCCAGCCCCACAATAGTGAAATCTCCATCATTAGCTGATTACAAATTGCCAGGATATAGTGTCAACCATAATTGGACTAAGAAAACTATTTTTTGGATATTACCATATTGGAGGACAAACTTGATCAGACATAACTTAGATGTGATGCATATAGAGAAAAATGTCTTTGATAATATATTCAATATAGTTATGGATATCAAAGATAAATCCAAAGACAACATAAAAGCAAGGATGGACTTAAAGGAGATTTGTAGGAGAAAAGTATTAAAATTGAGGGATGGTGGAAGTGGAAAATATTTCAAACCAAAAGCTCCATTCACTTTGACTTTAGAGCAGAGGCGTGCTGTTTGTTAATGGGTGAAGAGTTTATATGTACCTGATAGATATTCTTCAAATCTAAGCATATGTGTTGACATTAGAACTGAGAGATTATTTGGTATGAAGAGTCATGACTGTCATATCTTTATGCAATGTCTGTTGCCAACTGCCTTTAGTTATCTGCCGGATCAAATTTTGAAGCCCTTGATTGAGTTGAGTATCTTCTTCAAAAATTTATGCTCTTCAAAATTAAATATAGAGCAACTGATACTTATGGAGCAGCATATCTCACTTATTCTGTGTAAACTTGAGAAGATATTTCCTCCAGCTTTCTTTGACTCTATGGAGCATCTGCCGTTACATTTACCATATGAAGCTAGAGTCGGTGGACCAGTTCAGTATCGGTGGATGTATCCTTTTGAGAGATACTTAAATAAACTTAAGAAGACTGCTAAGAATAAAGCGCATCCTGAAGGCTCAATATGCGAAGCATATTTAATGTACGAGACAACTCAGTTTTGCTCGTATTACTTTGAAATAAGGTCACAATCAAGTCAGAGTACTGCACCTGAAAAAGTGGGTCAATCCTCAAATTTATCTGTATTCAATGACAGTGGTGAACCCGTAGGCGCTAGTACCATGCGCTATTTGACTGATAAACAGATGCGAGTTGGCACTTTATATATCTTGCTTAATTGTAATGAAGTTGAGTCATATCTCGAGTAAGTTTGAATAAGCTTGCTCATAAATTTGTTACTCACACTTTCATTCAATCTAAACCTTAATGTTTATAGGAGTTTCATTGATGGATTGAATACAACAGAACAAGTAGAAGTCCAGAAGATAGTGGAAACAAATTTTCCTATTTGGTTTAAAAATATGGTACATATTTCGATAATTCATTTCAATTAATATATCTTTATTTAGTTATTAAGCATACTAATGACATACTTTATCTAATAACTAGGTCCACGCTGAAGGTAGTAATTTGCAATATCATGGACTACTTGATCTAGCTTAGGGACCAAATAGAGCGGTAAAGTGTTATCAAAATTTCTTAGTTAATGGTTATAAATTCCAAACCAAATATTGGTGTGAAGATAGAAAAATAGATAATTCTGATGTATGTGTTAGAGGTAATACCCATACAGGTGATGAGTCTGAGTATTACGGGGTATTAAAAGAAATATTACAGTTGGAATATTCTGGTGTTGGGAATAATGTGTATCTATTCAATTATGAGTGGTTTGATCCAGTAAAGAATAAAGGTACAAGAATACATCCATTGTATGGTATAACAGAAGTCAAACGGGGTAGAAAATATTCAAAGTATGACCCATTCATCATTGCTAGTCAGGCGCACTAAGTCTATTTTGCTAACTATCCGAGTAGAGTACGAGGCAAACAAGATTGGCTCGTAGTTATGAAGACCAGACCCAGGGGAGTTATTGAAAAGACTACTTCAATACCACCAGCACATCAAGAAGAGTTTATGTCAAACATACAAGATGTTTTTAACGATGTGGATGATCAAATTACAACTACTGAGAGTGAGTTGCAGTTAGAGGAAGTGGATTTAAATATAGAGGACATTCATGACGAGTCTAACAGTGGTACAGAAGTTTCATCATATGAAAGTGAATCAACATAAGGTAAATGAATTTGGACTAAAATTAAAATTTTTGTATTTCTATTTACTTATTTGTTGTGTTATTTTATATTTAAAAGTTTTTTGTACTTGCATTTATTTAATTCCTATGATATTTTATACTTTTTTTGGCACAATATTTGTTATTAATATTTTTTAATATTTGTGCAGATGGCTTCAAGTGATGATCGTCAAAGAGGACTGATCAAGAATATATTTGGTAGGCGCAGCAAGAAGGCTGTTGTTAGCAGGCCTGCACATACTGAGGGCACCTCTTCATCTCAGCCTGCTACTCAGAGTCTGCCTAGCCCGCCTATACCTACTCCTGCAGCCAGTAGCCCATAGTTCCACTCACCAGACCCACACTTACCTTCACCAGACCTTACACAGACCACTCCTTTCTACCCCTATTACCCACCCCCACCTTATCATGGTGCACATCCTCCATATCCGTCATATGTCCTACCACCACCTCAGCCCGCTACAGCACCACCTCAGCCCGCTACAACTGGACCTTCCTACCTAGTTGCAGCAGAGGAGGCAACAGAGGGTCGCATGTTAATTGAACCTCATGGTGACACGTAAGTACTAATTTTATTTCAGTCATGTAAATAGAATTGAATTAGTTTTTTTGACTAACATATTGCTTTCAGGTTTCATCCGTCAAAAGATCCTACGCATAAAATCCGGGACATAATACGGAGCAGATATGATGCTCCTTATATTTCTTGGAAGAAAGTTCCAAAAGAAGTACGGAACATGTGGTTTAGAGATTTTGAGGTATGTTATTATATAAAATTTTTTTATTATATCTAATATATATAAGCTAAAAAAATTATTTATTCTTTATTGTATGTGTTTAATTGCAGAAAGATTTTTGTTGGCTTCCCCAACATAATGATAAAATCAAAAAGAACTTTAAGAAGCGTGGCTCGACTCGTATGCGAGACATGTTTACTGATATTAGAAAGTCAGGCCAGCGACCTCTCTGGATTGGTGAGGGTGTATGGGCAGAGTTAAGCAGTGCTTGGGGAAGCCCAGATTATACTAGAAGAAGAGATCAAAATAGACAGAACAGAGCTTCTGATGTTGGGGGCTTGGGTAGTTCCCTTCATATAGGAGGTTATGTTCCTCATACTGAGCACAGAAGACGTTTGGTAAGAAATTTTAAAATCTTTTAATAATTTACTTTAATTAGAATACTAATATATGTCTATTACAGAAACAGGTGCTGGGTAGAGAACCGACTCCTGTTGAATTGCATAGTCATACCCACAAGCGGCAGGAAGACCAGCAATGGATTGACAAGCGTGCTAGGAGAGCCTATGTAAGTATATAAGTTAATTTTGGTGATATTATGTGTAAATAGCATAACTTTTTATTAACTTTCATAGGAGGACTATACACGGCTTCGAGAGAGTCAGGCTGCAGCAGGTGAAGGTTCTTCTGCTGGATTAACAGACTATTCTGACTATCACACTTGGTCGCAAGCGGTAGGAGAAATGCAGCATGGCAGAGTATATGGATTAGGCTCGCATGCCTATGCATATGAAGGGCAGTCATCTAGTGGGGGTAGTTTTTCATCTAGTACCTAGGAATCTTTATATGCCCAATAGATAGCTGCTCTCACAGCCGAGCTAGAACAAGTACAGAAAGCCCAAGCTGATTGGCAGATACAAATGCAGCAGCAGCAGATGAAAATACAGCAGCAGTAAGCTCAAATGTTAGAAGAAATGAGAAAGATGAGGGAGCATATGAGTAGTGGTAGAAGTACAGCATCACCTGAGGATGAAACTGAATCAGAGTAGACATTATTAATCTATTTAACTAATGTGGACATATATTTTTATGTGTTTTTTGGACAAATTTATCTATTTGCTGTTTGAACATATTTAGTTATTTTTTATGACACTTTTCTTATATATGTTTATTTGTACATGTTTAAGTATTCCTTATCTAGTTGATGCTCTTCTGGTTTATGTAATTGTTGATTTTGTGGAATATATATGGTGTTGTAATTTTTTGTATGTAGGTATAAATGTAGAAATCACTTTTTAAAGTGAGGAAAGTTTTTTTTTCTGCTACAGATTTTCGGCGGATTATCCGCCGGTAACTTTACCGGAAATACGATATGACGAAATTTCCGGCGGCATATGCGACGGAACTTCCGACGGATATTTCGACGGTAATTTCTGACGGTAAGACTAGACATCGCTTTTATTGCGGTGGAATATCCGTCGGAGCTTCCGGCGGATAATTTTTGCCGGTATTGCGGGCGGTTGTTACGCCGGAACACTGCCACAGAAAGGGCGTCGGTTTGTCAAATATATCCGCCGGTTATTCGCCGGAACATCCGCCGAAAAGTTTTCGGGCAGAAAAAATACGACGGAATGTTTTTTTCGACGCGCGTTTTACCGTCGGAGCACTTTTCGCCGGTAATCCGTCAGAAACTGATTATTTTCGTCGCATTTTTTACTTTACCGGCGGATTTTGTCCGCCAGTAATAGCTGTTTTTCCTGTAGTGGTAATATCTGCTCTTACTCTCGTATTCGTAACCTTTGTAGAATTCATAACATCTCTTTTTTAGCTATTTTAGAACCTCTTATTAACTCTTCAAAGTTGGCTACTTGTCAAAAACAACTTGGATTTACTTCCCCATTTTCTAATGCTAATGGAAAATTTTGGTTATCTTGGAATGCTTAGACTAATTGTTCGATTTTAGCTGATTTTGAGCAAGTTATTCATTGTAGCTTTAATATCAAAAATTTATTAATGTTTGGTTCTTTTTGCTATGCTAGTTGCTCCATAGCGGGTCGATTACCCTTATGGAAGCATTTACGTGATTTCTCTTCTTCTCCTAGAGGACCATGATTTGTTGGGGGAGATTTTAATATTATTTCCAATACTTTTGAACATTTAGGGGTTCTCCTCCTAGTTTGTCTGCTATCGATGATTTTAATAATATGATTCTGGAATGTGGTTTGGTTGACATCGGCTTTTTTGGTTCTAAGTTTACGTGGACTAATAATCACCTTTGGCAAAGATTGGATAGGATTTTGTTTAATTTTTAATAGGTAGATTCTTTATATAATATTATGGTTCAACACCTCAGTAGAACTATTTCTGATCATTCCCCTTTGCTGATTTCTATAGATTCTAATATCAGTAAGGGATTCTCTCCCCTTCATTTTCAAAATATGTGGTTACATTCTTCTAATTTCATTAATATGGTTGAGATGAATTGGAAGGCTCCTTTAGCTTGTTATAATGGTAGCAATGATAATATTACTTTTTCTCTCAAGTGTAAGCTTCTTAAACAAGTTTTAAGATGGTGGAACAAAAATGTGTTTGGTAATCTATTTGAGAATATCATTAAAGATGAAAATAAAGTTATCTTGCTTGAGGATAACTTTATGCTTAATAACTCTAATGAGAACAAGGTTGCCTTATTCAATGCTAAAAAAGCCCTTTCTGATTTATAATTTTTGGAAGAGGAATATTGGCGTCAAAGAGCCATTTCTAAATATCTCTCTGAGGGTGATCAGAATACCAAGTATTTTCATGCTCGTGCTAACAGTAAAAAATCTAAATCTTTCATTCATAATATTAAGCTTCAAGATGGTTCTTATTTGGAGAATGAGGAGGATGCTTCCAAATTAGCTATTGATTACGTTTTGAACATTTTAGGTATCTCCAATAAAGTAGAACCTCTTTCTAATGCTTCTATTATTTCTTCTATTTTCAATGATGAGAATAATTGTTAGCTTAATAAGTGTTCTGATGATATTGAGATTCATAATATCCTTATGGATAAGAACAAGGATGCTATTACTGGTCCTGATGGGTTCACTGTTGCTTTCTTTCAAAATTGCTGGAATATTATTAAAGATGATCTCTGTAGAACTGTTAAAAATTTCTTTAAGGGTATGGCTATCCTTAATTTATTTTACTAGCATGTCTATTATTTTTATTCCTAAAGGTGATAACCCCTCTTATTGATCTGATTATAGGCCCATTAGCTTATGCTCTATGTTTAATAAGATTATTTCAAAAATTCTTGCTTCCCGCATGGCATGCTCGCTTCCCAAGATTATCTCTCAAACCTAAAGTGGTTTTATTAAAGGAAGAAGTATTGCGGACAATGTTTTGCTAGACCAAGAGCTCATCCATGACATTAATCTTAATGTCTTTGGCAAGAATATGGTTATTAAATTAGATATATCTAAAGCTTATGACAATATCAATAAGAATTTTATTTATAAAATCTTACGTCTTTTTGGTTTTAATGATGTCTCTATTACTTTAATCTCTAATATCATTGAAAATGTTTGGTACTCTATTATTATTAATGATAATAGTAGAGGTTTTTTTCAAGCTCGTCAAGGTATTAGGCGCGCAGGGTGACCCTCTCTCTCCTACTATCTTTATTATTAGTGCTGATTACTTTGTCTAGAGACTTGCATACTTTATTCTCTTAATATATGAGTTTGCTTTATATTGATAAAGGTGGCATGTCTATCTCTCATTTAGGTTTTGCTTATGATTTTATTATTTTTTTGTAATGGTTCCTTCAAGAATGTCAAGATGATTTATAAATTTCTTTTGAAGTTTATCCAAGAAAGTGGTTTAAATTTTAACCTTAAGATGTGTTCTTTCATTCCCAAAAAAGTTATGCTTCAAAGAAATATTAATCGTATCTCTCATTTCACTAGTTTTTCTTTGCAGGATCTTCCTATTTTCTATTTAGGGACTCCTATTTATAAAGGGCGTAAGAAAAGTTTTCTTTTTCATAAGATCTTTCAATCTATTTATGTTCATTTAGCTTCGTGGGAATTTAAACTGCTCTTTATGGGTGGTCGTTTGGTTTTGATTAAGAACATCATGTCCTCTCTTCCGTTATATTTGTTTCAAACTATTAATCCTTCTATGGAGGTTTGTGACAGAATGGAGAAAATTTTTAATAAGTTCTTTTGGGGTTCTTCTAAGTTTAAGAGGATTTATTGAAGATCTTGGATTGTTTATATCGGCCCGATTGGGGAGGGTGGGCTTGGGTGCAAATCCATTAAAGATATGGATAATTGTTTCTCTTTAAAACTTTGGTTGAAGTTCAGATTAAAAATTTATCTTTGGGCTAATTTTATGAATAAGAAGTATTGCAAATCGAATCACCCGTCTTGTTGCTTTTTCAAAAAAACAGGCAGTCTTCTATTTGGCATATACTGTGTAATATTAAGTGGTTGGGTGAATCTTTTTTGCAAAGGGGTGTTGGGAAAGGGAACTATTTCTTTTGGCAAGATAATTGGACGGATTTTGGGTCTCTCGACTCGGTCTTTCACACTCACTTTGTTTCAAATTTGAAAGTTTCTAATTTTTTAAGCAATGATAACTGGTATTATAATCTTTTGATTGATTGTCTTCCTAAACCAATGGCTGCTAGCATTTTGAACATTCCTTTGGATTTGAACAGGGCAGATACTATGATTTTTAATAAATCCAAAGATGGTGAGTTTTGTTCTAAAGATGTTTGGAATGCTATTAGATTTAGATCTAGAAAATTAATGGTTTTTGATAAAATTTTGAGTCATAATATTCCTACCATTTATTCTATTTTCAATTGGTGTCTTCTTAAAGGTTTTATTCCAGTTGATCAGAGATTGTTATCTAAAGGTTTCAATATGGTCTCTAAATGTCAATGCTGATTTCAAGTTGAAACTCTTGATCATGTTTTTTTGAATGGGCTTAATGCTTACAAAGTTTGGAACTTGTTGGAATGTGCTTTGGGTTTTAAGTTTGACACTAATATGATTAACTGTTATTCTTTTTTAGAGAGCTGCTGCTCCAATCGTCGGAATGGCCATATTGCTATTATTGTCCCTATGATTATTTTTTGGTTATTATGGTCGGAGAGAAATAATAGTAAGCATTTTGGTGTCAATATGAGCTGTGAGAGAATAATCATTTGCCTTAAGCTGAAAATTCATAAGATGGCTAATGCTAAACTTCTTCTGCCTAAACATTTTAATGGTGTTATGTCTTGGACTAATTATTTCCAAATTTCCTTTGACAAAGAGAACATTAGAAATTTCTTTAGTGTGGTGTATTCAATTAAACTGTCTTTTGACCAATTCTAACTGAACGTGGATGGATCTTTTTCTAAAGCTGGTGCTGGTTGTGGTGGTATTATTAGAAATTTTAAGGGTGATATGATTTTGGCTTTGCTGATAAAGTTCATAATGGTAATGTTATTATTGCTGAAGCGTCTGCTCTTCTTTTAGACCTTAATATCTACTCCCAATTCAATATCCAGAATGTTTGGATTGAGTCTGACTCCTTAATTCTGGTTAATCTTATTAAGAGCAATTTTTGTAATAATGCTTCTTTGTTTTATATTTTTAGGAGTATCATGAATCATTTGAAGCATATTGAGTATATTCCTAGGAGTGGTAATTTGTGTGTTGATTGGTTGGCTATGAAAGGTATTTCCCTTCGGGAAATTGAGATATATACCTCCCTATCTAATTTAAATGTTTTAAAAGGTTTGGTGAGAATGGACAAACTTGGATTTCCCACTCTCAAACATAAATGAGTTTTTTGCTTTGGTTCATGCTTTCTATTTGTTCTGTTTTTTGTGTCTATGATCTCTATGGATGGTTTCATGATCTTTCTCATTATTTCTAATTTCGTTTGGTCATTGATTTATGTTATAATCATTGTTTCTTTGGATGGCTTAGTTCTTTTGTGGGATTTGATTTGTTCTGCTATCCGGGCTCTACTGATGGATCAGATTTGTGCTATTTCTACTGTTTTGTTCCTTTTATTGGCTGCTTCTCTATTTCCTTTGCAGATGTATATGTCTAATTGGCTGAATATGGGGTTGCGCTCTTTCTTTCATGGCGGTGGGCCTCAAGATGATTTTTATGTAATTCTTGATCTTTCTTTTGATGTGCTAAATATCAATCTTAGCTTTGGGCTACTTTTGGGTTTGGCTTCTTGCCAACCTCGTGAAAGTTCGAAAGGGATGTTAAGCCCTACTGAACTAGTCCCGAGGCTAACCAAGAGGGGGGGTGAATTGGTTATTTAAAAATTTCACGATAACAACAAAAATCTTTTCGATACTTAGCAGCGGAAACAAGTAAACAATAACGAAAAGATCAACCAACGATAATCACCCAAGCAGTTTATATTGAAAAGTAAAGTGCAAAACTGAATCAGAAAAGCAAACCAGATTTTATAGTGGTTCGGTCAACTTGACCTACGTCCACTCCCCGGAGCCTCCCCTCCGGGTATTGCACTAAACAAAAGTGACTCTCCTTTTGCTCCCACAGCAAGGCGGAGAAGCCTGTACAAAATACCTCCTTTTCACCACACGGTGAGGCAGAGAACCTGACCTCCTTTCGCTTCCTCCTGAAGCAGGCAGAGAACCTTCGAACTCCTTTTGCTTCCACCTGAAGCGGGCAGAGAACCCCGGATCTTCTTGCGAATGATCCTCCCACGAAGAACACCGACTAGACGACAGACGACGAGCGGAGAAGACGACTCTGATCCGTGCTTGGAGCAACCTTAGTGAATCCCTCACTAACTCCCCCTCACAAGATCTCTTCTCTCTCTCCCAACTCTCTCTTCTCTATAGGGTTTCTCAGGGAAGGAAGGCAGCAAAAGATTTTTCCAACAATTGGAAAAAGTTCTTTTAAAGGAGGGCTTAAAATTTGCCCTAAATCTCAACTGGTCGGCCAATATCGTCCAGGACGATCGGTAGATCGTCCTGTACGATCAGTTCAAATTCAGCTGATTCAGTCTGGACGATTAGGCTCTTCTGGACGATCAGTAGAAAAAGTTGTTCATATCGTCCCGTACGATACTACGATCGTCCGGGACGATTAGTGCAAATTGAGGAAAATCGTCCAGAAGACAGTTCGGGTCGTCCAGAGAAATCTGTGCTGGACGACCAAAAAATGACTTGATCGTCCAGGACGATTTGGACATCGTCCTGTACGATTAGTTCAAAAAGGCCCAAAATCGTCCTGAACACAGTTCGGGTCGTACAGCCGAAATGCACAAGACGATCACGATCGTCCGGGATGATCCTGAGATCGTCCAGGACGATGTGATCGTATCAATTAAACATTAATTGCTTTCCTTAATTACCAGAGTAATTTAGGCATGATTGTAGTGCATCATCCAGGACGATACACGTATCGTCCGGGACGATCAGACCAAAATACTTAAAATAAAACTTGCCTAACTTAATCTGGCGGCTGGAAATTTCTGATTTGAGCATATCGTCCCGTACGATCCAAAGATTGTCCAGGACGATCTGCTTAATCAGACCCTCTTAACTTAGTCGCCCTAATTAGGGTTTCTGTTTTAACTGGATCGTCCAGGACGATGATACTATCGTCCAGGACGATCTGAACAAAATTTTAACAGAAACTCTAATTCACTCAATCTCTCTCCCAGAGTGTGTGTGTGCAAGGTTACTTAGCTAGGGAATCAGTTACATTACACTTGACTCAATAAAGGAAAAATCATACATTTGACACACTTGGACCCGATCTTGAGTTGGCTTGAGTAGCTCGCGGTCTTTTGTGCCTGAAACTGATTAGCCAAGCAAAACACACTGGAAACATGTTTGTCATCATCAAAACCAGATTTGCAACAATCTCCCCCTTTTTGATGATGGCAAACATTTGTAAAGTAGTCTGAAAATAAAATGAAACTAAGAAATCAAACAAAACAAATATTTTTTAAATTTTCATTTAATAGCTCAAACAATACAGACAACATGAAAACGGAACATAGAAACAGACACGACTACAACTGACTCCCCCTTTTGACATCACAAAAAAAAGGAGGAGGAAAAAATAGAACACTTAAATAAAACATAACATGGAACAACTACAAAAGCAGGAAACTAAAACAGAGGTGGATCCTGATCGGAAGGAGGAGGCGGTGGTGGAGGATTGAGGTAATGGTGAATGGCCTGAAATTGAGCTCCGAACCAGGCCATGTCCTGGTCATGCTGCTGTTGCTGCTGCGCAACATAGTCCGTGAACCGTGCCTCCCACTGGTCAAAACGCTGCACCAGGTGGTCAAAGGGAGAGGCAATGCGAAGGGGAGCAGGTGCCTCGGCTACCGCAGGAGCGGGAATGGCCACTTCTTCCTCTTCCTCAACATCCGGGGCGGGCTCCGGATGTAGTCGGGTGGTGTGAAGGACATGGAAGGCATTGTTGGTGAGGAAGTGAGTAGGAACATCTGGGGCTGCAGGATATTGCAGGTCATACTTGGTTTCAAGAGCATAGGCAATGAGATGTCCTAAGGCTAGATTTGGGCGACGGCGATGACCTGGATCTCGAATGGTGGTAAGGTGCTCAAGGTATCGGATAATGAGATCGGCGGCATTGAATTCCCTACGGGCCATGATGTAGTAGGTAGTCAAGGACAGGAGGGGGGTGATGTGAATTCGATCCCCCGCCTTTGGAATGACGGAGGAACGAAGAACATGTTGGATAGTCCTGGCGTCTTTCAGAAGTGTGGAACAGGCATTGTCATGGTAAAGGGCATTTGTATTGCGGAGGAAATGATTGGCGACACTCCAATCATAGTCTGGGTCGGTGGTAAGTGTGTGGAGTTTGTCGCCAGTTATAGACAAGTGGAGTATGGAGTGAAAGTCCTGATAGGTGAGTTCAACAGGGCGCTGATTGACATAGGACCGGAGAGTGGAGTAGTCGGCGGTAATCCTTAGGTTCGCGAAGAAAACGCGAAGAAGTTCGAAACTAAAGGGAAAAGCGAGGGTGAGGATGAAGGTGAGGGAGGTGTGGGCGAATAGATCAAGGACAGGATATGTGAGTGTACGGGGATTTACTATTTTTGAAGGCGTGATCCCCACCTCGCAGTATCGCTCAAAGGCAGCCTGATCGGCTGCATTAGGGAAGCGAGGATCAACCGGCCCCCGGGAGGAACTGGCACCCTTCTGACGGGAACGCTTGCCACCAGCCATGAGGATTTGAGAGAGTAAGGAGGAGAAGTGGAGTGGAGAAAACCGTGTGAAAAAAACTCAAGAAATCTGCTGTTTATAAAGAAAACGGACTAATCGTCCCGTACGATCGAGACATCGTCCGGGACGATCGGGGCATTTATGTCGTCCTGTACGATTGGTCAAAAAGGCGGTCCGATCGTCCAGGACGATCAGATATCGTCCGGGACGATTAGACACAGGCGATCGTCCCGAGGAGTCAGCTGGACGACCGTTGACAAAAAGGTATCGTCCCGGACGATTAGGTGGATCGTCCAGGACGATTTACAATAAATATGTCGGATGGGCCGAATTTAAATCGTCCAGCGGCTTGACAGGTGGATCGTCCGGGACGATAAAGGGATCGTCCGGGACGATGGGCAATAATTGGTGCAATCTCAGCCGTTTGATCAGATCAGGAGGATATGGATCATATCGTCCAGGACGATGTGAGTATCGTCCGGGACGATCACCAATAATTGGAATTTTTCAGCAGCTGGAGCAGTGGAGGGGCGATTCTGAACGAATCGTCCAGGACGATGTTTAGATCATCCAGGACGGAGTGGATCGTCCAGGACGATATGTGGATCGTCCAGGACGATGTGAAGAAAACAGAACAAGATGGATGATGAAGATGACCGATCAGGATTCCAAAAGCACACTTATGTAAATCAAAATACCACGAAAAAAAAAGAAAACTCACAGAAGAAAAACATGAAAAAGCAAAGTTTTTTTTTTTTTTTGATCAAGCTGCTCGAGTAAATCAGAATTTGTCCTTGATTTTATATTCAAAAACTAATAAGAGAACGATTGACAACGCTGAAATCCAGAAAAGGTTGAAAAAATCGACTTTCATAACTCCTACCCCGGGCACCTTATCGATGCAAACCTCTTTCAAAACAAAAATTCGATTCAGAAGAAAGGACATTAGATTTGAAAAGAGATCCTTTCAAGCCTCGTTCCAGAAAAATATCTGATATAATAGTGTTACAAAGTAAAAAATTAAAAATCAAGATTTTCAAACTCAAGCTTTTGAACGTATTAAGTGACACACGAGTTTTTTTCTAAGACATTTAAAGATCTGAAAGAGAAGAAAGCTTAGGTTGGGCTCATTTTGTGCCTCTTATTTTTTTTTCTCAATTTATTTGGCGCACTGCGCATCTTTTGATTTTTGATACACTTTGTGTATTTGGCATTTTCGCATCTTTTCAGTTTTGGGCTCATTTTATGCCTCTTTTTCAATTTGGTTGGCGCACTGCGCATCTTTTGTAAGCTTTCTCCTTTTCATAATCATTAAAGAGTCTCAGCGGTGAATCTATCTTCCAGACATAGGAGATGACTCTCCACAGTAGGGAAGAATGATTCACAAAACAAAAAACCACACATCATATGATAAATGCAATCACTTGGTTTTAGAAAATCAAACTAATGACTCAAGACTTCGAAAAACACTAGTGATATGAGGTAGATTACTGTAGGAAGATAAAATGATCTCTATTTCAAAAAAAACTAACATTTTAATTTTGAAGAGGATTTTTATCCAAAAGAAACCATACACCAGTAAAGGAGTTAGAGGAAAAGAAATAATCATCAATGTTTCTTCCCTTTAACAGATTCAGTGGAATCAATCACTGCTTACCAGCTTCCAAATCAAAACAAGGTAAAAACTCCCAGTCAGAAATTCAGATTATCAGAAGTAGTGAGCGGTGATCAGATTTTGAAAAACATAAAACAGTAAGTGCAAGATATGAGCCAGTGAATAAAAAAAACAGGTATAAAATCATATCAGAGTAAATACTCAAATCAAACTAACAATAAGGCTAAAATAGAAATCAGTAAAAGACATAAAATCAACTGAAAGTAAATGATCAAAGCCAAAAACTAACTAACAGAAATCAGAAATAAAAAGAAAAACTAAACCTAACTAACAGAAATCAGAATACCAATCAGAAAGATAATAAATCAGCAGTCATCAGAATCAAGCATTTATATCAATCACTCCTAATCTGGTTCTCAAAATGCTGAATGAGTCAAAGGCCAGTGGTTTAGTGAATATGTCAGCCAGCTGATTTTCAGTTGCTACATGATGTAGCTCAATGTCCCCTTTTGTAACATGGTCCCTAATGAAGTGATGCCTAATGTCAATGTGTTTGGTCCTAGAATATTGGATTGGATTCTTAGAGATACAGATGGCACTGGTATTATCACACAGAACAGAAATTGTGCCAACGGGTACTCCTAAATCCAAGACTTGTTGTTTCAACCAAAGAACTTGGGCCACACAACTTCCTAAGGCAATGTACTCAGCTTCAGCAGTGGAAAGTGCAACTGAGTTCTGTTTTCTACTGGACCAGGAGACTAACGATGGTCCTATGAATTGACAAGTCCCAGAGGTACTCTTCCTATCCACCCTACACCCCGCAAAGTCAGAGTCAGAATATCCAATAATCTCAAAAGAGGTGCTGTGCCTAGGGTACCAAATTCCTAGGTTTGGGGTCCCTAAAAGATATCTAAGAATTCTCTTAACAGCAGTCAGGTGGGACTCTTTAGGATCAGCCTGAAACCTAGCACAAAGACAGACACTAAACATGATATCGGGTCGGCTAGCAGTCAGGTAAAGCAGTGAACCTATTATCCCTCTATACTTCTTCTGATCAACAGATTTTCTATTTGAATCCTTATCTAACTGAACTGAGGAGGGCATGGGAGTATTGATTGGCTTGGCTTTGTCCATTTCATATTTCTTCAAAATGTCCTTAGTGTATTTTGATTGATTGAGAAAAGTTCCATCATCTATTTGCCTTATGCTAAACCCCAAAAAGTAGGACAATTCTCCCATCATACTCATCTCAAACTCCTTACTCATTGTTTTGGAAAACTCATCACATAAATATTTATCAGAAGATCCAAAAATTATATCATCAACATAAATCTGGACAATGAGTAAGTCATCTCCTATTCTCCTCAGAAAAAGGGTGGTGTCTACGCTCCCCTTAACAAACTCTCTTTCTAACAGGAATGTGCTAAGCCTCTCATACCAAGCTCTGGGTGCCTGTTTCAATCCATATAAGGCCTTTTTTAATTTATAGACATGACTTGGATATTGGGAACTCTCAAAACCTGGGGGTTGTTCTACAAAAACATCTTCTTTAATTACCCCATTTAAGAGGCACTCTTGACATCCATTTGAAACAGCTTAAATCCCTTGTAACAGGCAAAGGCTAGTAGCACTCTAATGGCTTCCAATCTAGCTACAGGGGCAAAAGTTTCCTCAAAATCTATCCCTTCTATCTGATTATACCCCTTAGCCACCAATCTTGCCTTATTTCTCACCACCATACCAGAATCATTCATCTTATTCTTAAAGACCCACTTGGTTCCCACAATACTTTGGTTTCTAGGTCTTTCTACTAACTCCCAAACATCATTCCTTACAAATTGATTCAATTCTTCCTGCATAGCTAAAATCCAAAACTCATCCGACAAGGCTTGATTGATGTTGGTGGGTTCAGTCATTGAGATAAAGGCAGAATGGTTTACTTCCTTCCTAAGTCCATGCCTAGTCCTAACACCTTCAGAAGGGTCTCCTAAGATCAGTTCTTTAGGATGACTCGAAGAATATCTCCAATCTCTAGGCAATGTGGTTTGAGATTCTACCCTTTCCTCCAAATTTGTATTTCCAACTCCTTGGGTAACCTCAACATTCTCTTCATCTTCTACTTCAGATCTAGACTCCTTAGGATCAGATTCATCAAACACTACATGGGTTGTTTCTTCCACCACCAAAGTCCTCCTATTGAACACCCTAAAGGATTTCCCTACACTTGAATATCCTAAGAACACTCCTTCATCAGATTTGGGGTCAAATTTTCCTAAGGGTGACTTCCCGTTGTTTAGAATGAAAACCTTACAGCCAAAGACATGGAGGTGGGACAGATTTGGAGTTCTACCCTTAATGATCTCATAAGGTGTCTTGTTCAGCTTGACTCTCACATTTACCCTATTCAGCACATAACAGGTAGTGTTCACCGCTTCAGCCCAAAAGTATTTAGGAAGTGAATACTCGGCAAGCATGGCTCTAGCGGCTTCCACTAAGGTCATGTTCTTCCTTTCAGCTACCCCGTTCTGCTGAGGGGTCCTAGGAGCTGAAAAATTGTGACTAATCCCATGATTCTCACAAAAACTTCCAAATCTTTCATTTTCAAACTCCCCTCCGTGATCACTATGGATGGTAATAATCTCACATCCTAACTTCTTCTGAATCCAAGTAGAGAAAGATCTAAACTCATCAAATGACTCAGATTTGTGTGACAAAAACTTAACCCAAGTGAACCTTGAATAATCATCAACAATCACAAAACCATAGACTCTCCCCCCTAAGCTGGCAGTGCTAATGGGTCCAAAGAGGTCCATGTGAAGAACTTCTAAAGGTCTAGAGGTGCTAATGTCCTTAACTGAGTGAAAAGAGGACTGGACTTGCTTCCCCAACTGACAGGCACCACACAGGTGATCCTTAGTGAACTTAAGCTTGGGCACACCTCTAACTAAGTCCTTTTGGGTGACTCTCCTAAGGGTTTTCATACTGGCATGACATAATCTCCTATGCCATAACCAAGACTCATCAGCAGCAGTTTTTAAGCAAATTGAATTATCAGATTTAATGCTACTTACATCCAGCTTGTAGACGTTGTTGATCCTTTGCCCCTCCAAAACAACTTCATCATTTAAGCTTAAAATGCAGCCAGTGGGCAGGAATTTGATGCTGTATCCCTTGTCGCAGAGTTGACTAATGCTCAGCAAGTTGTGTTTCAGTCCATCTACAAGCAAAACATTATCAATCACAAAATTCTTTGAATCACCAATCATACATGTGCCTACCACCTTCCTGGTGGTGTTATCTCCAAGTGTAACCTTGCCTCCAGCTCTGGCCTCCAGCGAAATGAACTGATTTGCATCTCCAGTCATATGTCTAGAACATCCGCTGTCCAGGTACCACATGCTCTCACGAGGTCTTGTGTGAGAGCACACCTACAAAATCATCAAATGTCAGTCTTAGGAACCCAAACAGGTTTGGGTTCCTTCTTATGAAAAGAAGAATGCGATGCATGTGTGCTGTGCTGTGCAACAGGCAGTTTGGGTCTCCACACCCAATGTGTACTACGGTGAACAGTACAAGTGTGTGATATGTGTCCTAACATGCCACATGAAAAACATCTAACACCAGGAAAAGGATTAACTAAACGTCGTGAGTGATAGTGCCTCTTCCTAGTAGTGTATGAAACATGCTTTGAAGAACTTGCAATAGAATTTTTAAAAGGTGGCGGTGCATAAAATTGTTCAAAAGTAGGCGGTGTTTTGTTATTTTCAAAAGAACTGATTTTCACTTTCAAAAACTCAATGTGTTTGTTTAAACTTCCAATTTCAAACGTTTTTGCACTTTCAATACTTTCTAACTCAGATGCCAAATCATTCACTTTCTTAAAAGCAAGTTCTAATTCAACATGCGCTGTTTTTAACAAGTTATGCTCAACAATTAAATCAGAATGCTTTTTATTCAGTTCATCAAACTCATCTAGTAAAGACATGTGATTGCTATCAATGGTGGAATGATCCTTAATCAACACTTCATGCTCTTTTTGCAAAGTCAGATAATCTAGTTTCAAACTAGCATGGGTTTTCTTAAGCTTCCTATATGATATATGAATCTTTTCAGAAACTTCAAATAACTGATCATAAGTAAGCTCACATACCTCTTCCTGGTCGGACTGACCAGGGTGATCATCAGCCATCAAACACAAGTTTGTTTCCTCCTCTTCAGCTTCAGTCTCAGAAGAGTCGGATGCAGAGTCTGCCCAGAACGCCTTCTGAATCCGCTTCTTGTCCTTTCTGAACTTTGGTTTCACCTCACCCTTCTCCTTGCTTGGATGAGCTTTAAGTGTCGGACAATCAGCCTTAATGTGTCCGGGCTTCCTGCATTCAAAACAAACTGATTCAGATGAACCCTTAAAGTTTTTATTGAACTTACCCTTATTCCACTTCTGATGGTTCTTATGTTTCTTCCTTAGAAAGCTTTTGAATTTCCTTGTGATTAAGGCAACATCATCGCTATCAGACCCGGAAGTGCTAGCATCTGAATCTTTGGCCTTTAGTGCCACTGTCTTCTCTTTCTTGCGTTCACCTGCATCAAGTTGCCTTTGGTTCACCCCTTGCTCGTAAGCAATGAGTGATCCAAGTAAGCTGTCAATAGAGTAAGTATTTAAATCTTTGGATTCAGTAATAGCAGTAATCTTAGCATCATAAGAAGCAGGCAAACATCTAAGAATCTTGTTCACTCTTTCGTAGTTGGTAAGTTCTCTACCTAAAGCATGCAAAGAGGTAAAAATCTGAGTGAACCTTGTGTACATTTCTGAAATAGTCTCATTAGGTTTCATGCGAAAAAGTTCGTAATCATGTAACAAGATGTTTAACCTAGACTGTTTGACTTCAGTTGTACCTTCATATGTTATACATAATCTATCCCAAATCTCTTTTCCCGTTGTACAAGTAGAAACACGCATATAGTCCTCAGATTTTAAAGCACAAAAAAAACAGTTCAAACATTTGGCATTTAACTGTGCTAAATCACGATCATCAAACGTCCAATCAGCAAACGGCAATTCAGTTTTCACATTGTTAACCATTCAAAAAGGTGGTTCGTATCCGTCCTTAACTAACATCCACATGCGATAATCAATAGATTGAAGAAAAGTAGACATGCGTGTTTTCCAAAAATCAAATGGAATGTTATCAAACAACGGTGGTCTAGTTATAGAATAACCTTCAGCTGTATTACGATTGTTACAGTTAGCCATGGATCAAATTCAAAAGTTTTTAAACAGAAATTTTGAATCCCTCTCTGATACCACTTGAAAGTTCGAAAGGGATGTTAAGCCCTACTGAACTAGTCCCGAGGCTAACCAAGAGGGGGGGTGAATTGGTTATTTAAAAATTTCACGATAACAACAAAAATCTTTTCGATACTTAGCAGCGGAAACAAGTAAACAATAACGAAAGATCAACAAACGATAATCACCCAAGCAGTTTATATTGAAAAGTAAAGTGCAAAACTGAATCAGAAAAGCAAACCAGATTTTATAGTGGTTCGGTCAACTTGACCTACGTCCACTCCCCGGAGCCTCCCCTCCGGGTATTGCACTAAACGAAAGTGACTCTCCTTTTGCTCCCACAGCAAGGCGGAGAAGCCTGTACAAAATACCTCCTTTTCACCACACGGTGAGGCAGAGAACCTGACCTCCTTTCGCTTCCTCCTGAAGCAGGCAGAGAACCTTCGAACTCCTTTTGCTTCCACCTGAAGCGGGCAGAGAACCCCGGATCTTCTTGCGAACGATCCTCCCACGAAGAACACCGACTAGACGACAGACGACGAGTGGAGAAGACGACTCTGATCCGTGCTTGGAGCAACCTTAGTGAATCCCTCACTAACTCCCCCTCACAAGATCTCTTCTCTCTCTCCCAACTCTCTCTTCTCTCTAGGGTTTCTCAGGGAAGGAAGGCAGCAAAAGATTTTTCCAACAATTGGAAAAAGTTCTTTTAAAGGAGGGCTTAAAATTTGCCCTAAATCTCAACTGGTCGGCCAATATCGTCCAGGACGATCGGTAGATCGTCCTGTACGATCAGTTCAAATTCAGCTGATTCAGTCTGGACGATTAGGCTCTTCTGGACGATCAGTAGAAAAAGTTGTTCATATCGTCCCGTACGATACTACGATCGTCCGGGACGATTAGTGCAAATTGAGGAAAATCGTCCAGAAGACAGTTCGGGTCATCCAGAGAAATCTGTGCTGGACGACCAAAAAATGACTTGATCGTCCAGGACGATTTGGACATCGTCCTGTACGATTAGTTCAAAAAGGCCCAAAATCGTCCTGAACACAGTTCGGGTCGTACAGCCGAAATGCACAAGACGATCACGATCGTCCGGGACGATCCTGAGATCGTCCAGGACGATGTGATCGTATCAATTAAACATTAATTGCTTTCCTTAATTACCAGACTAATTTAGGCATGATTGTAGTGCATCGTCCAGGACGATACACATATCGTCCGGGACGATCAGACCAAAATACTTAAAATAAAACTTGCCTAACTTAATCTGGCGGCTGGAAATTTCTGATTTGAGCATATCGTCCCGTACGATCCAAAGATCGTCCAGGACGATCTGCTTAATCAGACCCTCTTAACTTAGTCGCCCTAATTAGGGTTTCTGTTTTAACTGGATCGTCCAGGACGATGATACTATCGTCCAGGACGATCTGAACAAAATTTTAACAGAAACTCTAATTCACTCAATCTCTCTCCCAGAGTGTGTGTGTGCAAGGTTACTTAGCTAGGGAATCAGTTACATTACACTTGACTCAATAAAGGAAAAATCATACATTTGACACACTTGGACCCGATCTTGAGTTGGCTTGAGTAGCTCGCGGTCTTTTGTGCCTGAAACTGATTAGCCAAGCAAAACACACTGGAAACATGTTTGTCATCATCAAAACCAGATTTGCAACACCTCGTATTTATGTTCCTTTATGACATTTATTAATTTTAGTAAGTAGGCAGGGATGTTTGGCTCCTAGGATCTTTTCTTTGGTTTTTTGAATATAGCTCGTTGAGCATTAGTGAGCTATCAATTCTTTTAAGGACTTGTACTCAATTTAATTGTATTTATTTTAAACAAATGTAATAAATAGGTAATTGAATAAAAATTTATATTAGACTCATCAAAAAAATAAATTAATAATTTTAAAATTTATTATAATTAAATTTTGATGAACACAACAGTTTCAGCAGTACTGTCATTCAATTGATCCTTCCTCTCTGCACCATACTCCAGTTATGAAAAACATCTTCTTCTTCTTTTTTTAATATTTTATTTTAAGTTATGAAAAACATCTCTCGATATAACTCAAATCAAAAAACAAAGAAAAACAAGTCAAAGCCGGCGGTCAGACCGATCAATCAATCCACCCATTGATCATCCGACATCCCTACACGATCTCATAAGCTCAACTAATTCCTAAGTGGCTTCAAGTAGACAGGAACGCCATGCTTGGGCTTCAGCGTCAGAACATTGACAGGCGCATGCCTGTAATTCTCTGAGATGGTGAAGCTGAAGCTTGTGAGGAGCATGGCGAGTATCACCTTGGCCTCCATCATGGCGTAGGCCTGGCCAACGCAGTTCCTCGGACCGGAGGCGAAGGGGAGGAAGTGGCGGGTCATGGCGAAGGACCGGGCCGCGAATCGGTCCGGGTTGAAGCTGTGGGCGTCTTTTCCCCATATCTCCTCGTCGTGGTGGATGGCTAAAACCGGGATCCAGATGGAGAGGCCCTTGGGTATGTGTAGGTCTCCCAGCTTCATGTCCTCGAAGGCCATTCGGGGTAGTAGGGTTGCTGGAGGGTACAGGCGTAGGGACTCGTTTATTATCATCTGCAGCTGCAAGAAATATTGCGTTAATATTCGTGCACAATTATTCATAAACATAAATATATATATATATTTAAATATAAAAATATCTTGATGCATTTTGTATTATGATAAATTTTAAAAATTTTGAATTTACATTAAGATTAGTGCAAGTGCTCCAAATGCTGATAAGATTAGAGAGAGTCAGTCGCTTTAGATGATCTGATCACATAAAATGTTGGCTTTTCGATGACCCGATTAGGAGAGTAGATGTATTAGTTATATGACCTATGTTAAGAAATGTGGAGGTAGAGTTAAGAAAAAATTGTTTGAAAGTATTAGAAGTGACTTTTTTTTATTAGATTTAAATGAGAGTTTAATTCTTAATATGATATATGATATAATGGAGAATCAGGATTCATATAGCCGACCCTACGTAGTGGAATAAATACTTGATGTTGTTATTGTTGTTGTATTAAGATTAGTGTAAATCTTGAATATGAGATGCAACACTAATTTCAAAATAAATATAAAAATTTTGAAGCCTATATCCTATGCAAAATGTGTCAAAAAATTTTATATAATTTTTTTTTTCTTTTTGGTTTTAGACTTCTCTCATAAAGAAGATATCTTATGATTAGATGTGTTGAGATTATATTGTCATTGAAAAGTTTAACATTATATCAACATATCAAAATTAATATATATATATATATATATATATATATATATATATATATATACATATATATACATACATATAGGGGCAGAACCCCCTTGAGCCAGGGGGGCAATTGTCCCCCCTAAAAAAATAATTTTTTTTATTATATGATTTTTAGGTAATTTGTCCTCCTCAATCTATTTTTTAGTATTTATTACAAGGATTTTGGCTATTGCCTCCCCTAAAAATTTAAAAATACTATGACCTTTAGGTAATTGCCCCCAGTATAATTAAACACATTCTGTAGAGATTTTATTGTTAAGGAACGATAAATCAAATACAAAGATAAATAGTAAATCAAAATTTGTTAGGTCGAACCCCGCCAAGGGATATATATGCCAACAGTTACTTATAAGTTTGCCCTCTATTGAAAATTATAGCTAGTTTAGCCCCTGAGTACATAAAGCATTGGGGCATTATTATTATTTTTGAACAAGTCATGTATTTGTGACAAGTGGCCCATAGTTAGGTGAGTTTATTAAATAATATATCTTTGATCACATGTTAAGCTTTAAAATACATTAAAAATTTTGTATTTCATGTATGACTTCAACCTCATTGATTTATACTTTTGATGTTATCATAATTGATGATTCAATTTGGATGACTGATTATGCAATAGGTTATGCTTTATATCATAATCAAGTAATGTTCAAAAGAAATTATAAATAAATTTTCTTTATGAAATAAAATAATGCCACTGCAAGATAATTCTTAAGACTCATCAAAATATTGGATTAAATCCAACAACTCCAAAAAGATATTCAAATAAAGAGGGACTTATATGTATATAAATCATATAATTCTTATATATTTGTATTAAGACAATTTTTTATTATTTTTCTTTTTCACGTTGCAATCTCTCTTCTATTTGGTTATCACTTTCTTGTTACTTTTTCACTTGTTTTTCAAAATTTTTTGTGACAACTAACTGTTTTTCAACCCCAGATGGCCCAGATGTATTAATGTGTGGTAGCTATATAAAAATTATTGTTCAATTAAAAAAATCATATTTATAATGCTCACAATAACTTCTAAAAAATTATTTTATATAACAAAGCCTAAATCTTTATATTTATTTAATTAACATGCAAATATTTGAATTACATAAACATATCACTAATTTTTACTTTTCTAAAATGAAATTCATCTTCTCTTACATATATTTTGATGTGATTAAGAAACATAAGCACTATATAGCAAAAAATAAAAATTTAGATGTTAAAAATGTAAATATCTAAAAATTCTGTGGTATATGTACAAATCTCCCTAATATAAAAGTACATACTAGTACTTTGCCAATCATCTACAATATTAAGCTCAAATAAAAATTATATTTGACCATAGTTAATAATAAAGAACTAAAATATAAAATAATCTCATGACATAAACACATATCAAAAGTATTGAACATTGACTCAAATGACATCATTTTATAGAAATCAGTGACTAAGGCCTCGTTTGGGACGGCTTTCTTATTGCTTCTTAAAACAACTTTTTAGTATAAAAATTAAAATTTTTGTACTAAAAAATTGTTTTAAGAAGCAGCAAGAAAGCCGCCCCAAACGAAGCATAAATCAAATTTTCTTCTTAAGAAAAGAACATAAATGAATTTTATTATTTAGAGAAAATATAAAATGAATTTTTACTATTAAAAGCTTCAAATAATTAAGATTCATTAAATTATATATTTTTTAAAATTTAAAGAGGAGGCGTCTCTCTTTAAATTCTCTCTTGATAAAAAAATTAAAGTCTTTTTTATAATGGAAGGCTAATTTAAGATTAATTAATTGAATGCTTACCAGAGTGAGCTTGGGAAGGTGATCAGCAGTAGGAGGCTGATAACCGCAGATTTGTTGGACCTCTGAGCGAGCCTTCTCCTGCCACTCAGGATTGGTGGCGAGGAGCATTACAGTCCAGGTGAGAAGAAGAGCAGAGGTCTCATGGCCGGCGAAGAAGAAAGTCTTGCACTCATCCATGACTAGCTCGAGTGTATAGCTGAAGGCTTCCTTCTTATACGTCTCAGCCAGAAGCATTCCAAGAAGGCCCTTCCCATACGAAGAGCTCCGGCCGATCTCTTTGCTGTCTCTCCGGCTATCTATAATCTCCATTAGAAGCTTCTCCACCTGCTTCTTTAATGACTTTATTTCCCTCCTAAACTTGCTTGGAAAAAACCTGAAACCGAGAGTTGCAGGTGGAAAACATTCTTGTAAGAGAAAAATAAGGAAAAAATAATTTTAAGATTGCATCATATATATCTATATAATATTTAAATTAGTATATTTATTTATTTAACATTTTAATTTTAAATCACATTAAAAATATTATTAATATTAATTAAAAAAATAAATATTTTGCTGCATATCTTTTAATATTGAAACATAAAATATTGCATTATAAATATAAAAATTTAAATATATATAACAAAATTTGTGGTATATATGTAAAACTTCTAAAAAGTTACTTGTTCTTTAATTAATACAGAATAAAAATCATAAATTTAGGCTTTGATTGAGACAGTTTACTTACAGCTTTGTTTTTGAGATCGAAATCATAATTTTTATTTGACTGATGTTTTTGTGATGCTCTCAACAATTATTTTTGCAAGGAAGCTATTTTTTATAGAAACTTTCATTGCTTTTCTAAGAAATCAGAATAGTTTTATAATTATCTTTATAAAAATTTACAGCCATTTCAAAGATACTCTTAATTTGGGCTTATAATTTGATTAAATATTCACTAAATTTTTGATATAAAATTCATTTAGTCTCATTCCCTAATTATTTATAAATAATCTCTTGACTAACACACATAACCAATCTCAGTTAGTAAAATATTTGAATCGATTACTACCATTTAAAAAAAATAATAATGAATTTACATTGGAAGACGGACCTGCCTGCAGGAATCCACAAATGGCGACTGGACTGCGCAGTGAGACTTTGCAGGCGGGTGAGGAAATGGAAGATCTGTTTACCCTTCTCATAGCTGCTATCGAACTCAGTCCGGGAGATAATATCGCCGGTGAGCCTAGTCAAATACTCGCCAATCTCCACCTCTTTGTTGCCGCCGGCGACGGCGGCGCTCAGTGCACCGATGGTCTTCTTCGTACACTCCACCATATAGCCCATATGGCTCTGCAAGACCAATCAAGGTAAGAATTAAGATATACATGGCAATTAGATTCTTCTTAATGATTTGTTAATGCAAACAAAGAAGGAAAATACAAACAGAGAAACAGACGAAATTGTTTCATTATTGTAACTCTAAAATCTATATTTTATTTTTCAATTGATATTATAAGACATATTCTATATTAAAATTAGAGAACAGTCATTACACAACCGAATCTTGACTTATGTTCAGCAAATAATTTCTCCACCTGCCTTAGAAGGTTTTAATTATCATATTTATATATTATAATTCTAACTTTTTTGTTTGATTTTAAGAACATAAATAAGTGAAGATATTCCCATTTTAGTTTTTGTGTTGATACATCTTATAAGACAATCTATAGCCCGGTAAGGCTAAGATTTCGTTTGGAACAACTTTTTACTGTTTTATTTTTCAGATCGCAATCATAATTTTTTTTTGACTACTAGTCTTTCGTTGCTTTTAAGAAATTTTTCTACTAAAAAGCTATTTTTTACAATAACTTTTAATGAAACTATTTTTCCCACAATAATTTTATAATCATATTTGAGATGATTGTATTGTTTTATAAGTTTATTGTGAACTTATTATGAGGATTAAGTAATTTGTGATCTATTTTGATTGCAAAACATTGAAAAAGGTGTCCCTAATTCTCTTGTTTTGTTACATTGCATTTTATATGATAAAGGTTATAATTATCTTTGAAAATTGCAAATATGTTATTATATGAACATGACCGTTACCGTACAAAGAGTTAATTTATTAAACAGCTAGCCCTGGTCAAAATTCCTACAAGGAATTCTCTGTAGAAATTTGTTTTGAGAATTGTCATTTACCTTTAGGATTTCTATCTTGCTTAGTCTTAGTGTCATATATCAAAGGATGTGTAACATCAATAGGAAGGAAATCATAAAAAAAATTAAACAGAAGGAAGTCAAGCATAAAGATTAAAGCAAATGCAACATCAAAAAATTTCTTATAAAGCAAATGCTTGGCCTACTCTCAGCCATCACTAATAAGGGCGGGATCCACATTTTGCTGTGGCACTAATAAAGTTGTGTTTAAGAAATCTTAATGAGTGATTAACTTTTTAATCACCCATTTACATGCAGGCTAATTAAGTTAATTTGAAATACAAGTCGTTATCATTATTAAACTATTTGAAAGATAACTATCAATATAAACAAATAAAAATTGAATGATAACGAGTAATTAATTAAAGAAATTTTCTTATAAGATTTCTATTTAGCTTCGCGACATTTGGGCAGCCATGTAATTATCATGCGTGAATAATGCAAAAAAAATTAAAATTAAAAGAAAAAAAAAAAGAAACAAATTGCATGCCTTGAGCTTCTCTCCCATGAAGGCCGGCGCTACTACATGACGTTGGTGTAGCCATTTGTTGCCGTTAGCCATCAGCAAACCCTGGCCGATGAAATGCTTCGAGCCCTGCAATTGTAGCCATGACTTGCCAGAAATCTGCACATACTTGGACGATAGGAACTCCTTTATGAGCTCTGTGTCTGTTAAGCAAAGCCTCGGCTCGCTTCCATACCAGAACACAAATCTCTTCCCTACAAACGAAGTTCAATTCAGTAACATAAATGCATGTGTGATAAGTCTTGCAGCTATGTATATTATATTTATATGCATATATACCATAGAGTTTGGACCAGAGCTGGTAGTGTGGAAGAAGGCGGCCGACGATGTTGTGGTCGATCGCGGGCATGTCGGCGGAGGTCGATTTCGCAACGAGGGCAGCGATGTCAGGAAGGTTTCCGACGAGAAAGCGAGGCTTGGGGCCTCGAACACCTTGCTTCTCCATGGCTAGTCGGATGCGGCGAGGGGTGAGGTAATAGGAGGACAGGATGGACCAAGCTGCTGCCAAGAGGAAGAAGGCCAGGGCGGAGATGACCGCCGCCACAGCGGTGGCCATGGATGGAAGGAGGGAGAAGAGAGGAGCTTAAGAAGGAAAGTGAGAGGAATGGTTGTGAGCTTTGGTTTACAAAGAAGCTTCTCTTTATAAATCATCCCACCGCCCACACATGTTTAGGCTGAGTGGTCCTCCTGAAAAAAAAAAAAAAAACATTGTAATAATTAGTACTAAATTTTAGGGGGGGATGGATTTGATTCACTTGTACGTGCCAAAATAATTTATATAAAAATGTACTCATAAAAAAGTGATTTAAGACCTTAGATCTGTCTTGCTATGATTTACACTAATCTTAAAATATATCCAAGAGCTTTGAAGTTTATCATAACTAAAACTTTAATAAGTATATTCTGATAGAATGTTTTCCTATATATGCCTTGTAAAGTTACATTAGTGGTAACTATTAGTTATATGATTAGATAATATCTTTAAATAAAAAATTTCTACTTTGATGGATATTAAATTAGATGTAGAATTTGTTCTAAATTGTAATGGCTATTTGATTCATTTATGTCTGCCATGTGATTTTATATTAGTGAAAATTAATAGTTATTTAATTGAACAAGATCTAGATGATGTTTAAATATGCAAAGCATGAATGAGAATAGAAGTTGTGTCATAATATCCTGATTATTATAATTGCTTGAATTTATTTTTAGATTAGTGTAATATAAATTTTTTATACGAAATAATAATCTTAAGAAAAATATAATAAATCATAAACCTATCATGATAAAATTTGTATCAAGAAATCCAGACTCAATTTTCTTATATTTGTTGATAGGAATATCAAAAAAATTGTTATTTTCATTTGTTTTATTTAATATTATATTACCTAGATAATGTAATATTAATAAATTAATTACATTAGATTATTTTTCTCTAAAAATATAATTTAGAAAATATTACTAAAAATTATATATATATAATCCATGTGGCATGTGATGTAGAATTGGCATATGACAATATGATGTAAGAAGAAAAAAATTATATGATGGATTGTGTGTAACACATGGAATGCATCCATGCATATACATATTTTTTAATAATGGTAAAGGCAAGGCACAAAATTGCAGGATTTTTTTATTAATTTAAAGTTATTTTTTAATTAAGTTAGTTGAGGAAACTCATGAAACAAGTTAGGACACATCAAATCCAATGTAGCTTATGACATTTGCTTCAAAGGCTTTTTTTTTTTGCTTCAAAGTTTATTTGTGTCAGATGAGTTATTAATGGTTCTCAGGTTGTTTTACTTTCTTTTATTTTATATTTTTTATTTGCCTTTTTCTCATAATAGACAAATCACACATCAAACTATTAAAATTTAATAAAAAATACTTTTAATTAAATCCTAAAAAGAAATTAAATTTTGTTGGCACAAGTTTCAATGAAGTTAGGTATATTTGTCATAATTTGTGTCATGTATTTAATAAACTATTTTCATATTTAAATATTTAATAAATATGTAAATACTTTAAATACTCAAAACATTTTTAATATTATATATAAACATTGAACTCTAAATATATATATATCACACACATACATTCAAGATGATCATTACTCTTTATGGGGGGATTCACTGGCGAGCCTACGCGCTAATATAGAGAAAAATTATAGGTCCTTAGGGGATCTAATGCTCACTATTGCTCTGACGAGCTACAAGCAAAAAAAAAAAAAAAAACCTACGAGACAAATATCTCTCCTAATAAGATGATCCTTACTTATCTCAATAAGGGGGGCTATAAGTTATACATATCATTTAAGGGGAGCAATAAGTATATTATTTAGGTGGTGGAGTATCAATTACATTATATAGGAAGAATTACATCATGATCATCATGCAGACCATTTAATATAAAACTAAAGAAAAATTTACTTAGGGTGTGGTGTGAGGTCATTTTTTATATTTAGGTTCATCTTTGTCAATATAAATTTATTGGGAGAGGGAGGCCCTATAAATTTTATGCTTTAATATTCAGTAAATATAAAATATTTTAAATACTCAAAATCTTACCTTAATGTTATCACCATTGAATCTGAAATATTATTTTGAGTCATAATCATATATATAAACTCATCATTTATCATTATAATTTCCAAAGTCACCAATTTTCTTATTTTTTAAATTTAACTTTTAGCCAATTGATGATTTTTAGTTTTTTTTTTTAATTTTGATTTATTATTCTAATTTTTTTAGCACCTACTAGCTGTTGTTGTCAGTCGCTCACTACTGGCTTACCACAACTTGCCACTCGGTCACCATAGCTTGCTGTTGGCTTGCTAGAACTGGTCTCAGCTTGTCGTTGGCTTGTTAAATAGTCTTTTTGTTAAGCAGAAGTTATAGCGACTGATTCGTTATGCATTTCTAAACATTTTTTTATTGCAACAGCTACAATATTGGAGCCATTGTGGAACTTCAAAATTGCTAAATTGATTGTAAGGAGTTTTCTATTAATAGTTAGTGTTATTTCTAAGTAAGATCCTCAGCACTTCTGTATGTAATCCTAAGAGTTTAACTCAAGATCTCTCTAATGAAAAAAAAAAAAGGCTTTAAAATTATCAAAATTTTATCTCTCTCAATCCTTAAAACGCTTGTGAAGTAGGACATTGAATGGATTTCTGTATTATTGAATTATCATCTTATTTATGAGATCTAATTATCCTTTTTATTTTGGAGAATTTTATGCATTATTGTCATATGTTGAGATATTACGACACATATAATAGCTTAGCTTTTAGTTCATAAGTCAACTTACCATCTAAAAATCACATCTCATCAGAAGTTTACTTTGCAAAAAAGATCCCAAACACATCGCCTTTTTTGCTCTACTAGGGTTTTGCGGAAGTGACTCGCTGCCCTCAGCACTGCTTCTTTGGTCTCTTTCAGAGCTCAGGGAATTAAGTTCTATTTTCTCCTTTTATCTTGTCTTTTGTTGTTATGGACCGGCCTTTGGCTGGTGGTAGTGTTTAATTTTCTTTCGTTTTTATTTTGGGAGGGGTTTCGCCGTCTATGGAGAATATTTCTTTCTCCCGCTCCGATCCTGATTTTTTGGTGCATAAACCTCATTCAAAATCATGCAAGGATGTGTTGACCAGCTCTTCTTCCTCCTCTGTTTTTCTGGATCTGAAGGCTTGTACCCATCGTGGTTTGCCTTCTCTTTGGATCTCAGAGAAAGAGATCCAGGTCTTAGCCGCACCCTTTGAGTTCTCACTGGTTGGAAAGTTTTTTGGCCGTAGACCTCATTTGGATGGAATCTGAATTTTTTTCTTTAACTTGAAACTCTCCGACAAATTTTCTATAACTCTCTTGAATCTTAGGCATATTTTGATTAAATTATCCAACATTTTGGATTATAGCAGGATTTTGGCTAGAGGTTCCTATTATGTTAACAACTTTTTTATGAAGTTATTCAAATGGTCTCCTTTGTTTGATCTTAGTGAGGAATCTCCTGTGGTTCTGATTTAGTAAACTTCAGCTATATTTATTTTCTCAGCGCATTCTATTTGGGTTGGGCTTCCTCTTTGGTCGTCCCCTCTAATTGGATAATGCTACTACGTCTGGTTCTAGGCCTTTGGTTGCTCGTATTTCAGCTGAACTGGATATCACTAAGAAATATCCTAATGAGGTTTGTCTTGGCTCAGAAAAATTTGGTTATAATTAAAACTTTCTTATGAATGATTTTTCTTCTTTTTGTGGGCATTATAAATGCATTGGACATGATAAGTTTGAATGTTTTTATTTACATCCTTATTAATTTGAGGAAAGCTAAAATTTAGAAAGTTAATGGTGGAATTGGGGATATTGCTGATGAGCAAGGTGGTGTTGCCCATATCGCTCTTGATACTCAGGATCAATCTAATATTATTATGGTTCAGGAAAATTTGGATAGGTTAAATATGGTGGTGGACATCTCGGCTCCATTGGCTTTTAACATACCGGGTCATTCTAATGTTGATGATACTACTTGTTTTAAGGGTAATATTGATAATCATGGTTTGTAAATTTCTTATGAGGTTGCCTTGTGTAAATCTTCTTCGGTTGATAATAATGTTAATATCCTCACTAATTCTAATGTGGAAGCTATTGCTGGTGAGCCTTTGGGGGTTATTCATATTTCTAACTTAGTTTTGATTATTCCCATTCCCATTATCTCGATTTCTAAAGATGAGCCAATAGATAATGTGGTTGGGGTCTATCAGAAAGTTCCAAATTCTATTAGGGACCCTAATGCTCTTTTTGATGGGTCTAGCCCTACTTCTCGTTCGATTTCCATTTGGGATGATGGAGAGTTTTACCCAGATGATGTGGATATGGATCATCTGGATACTCATGATCTGGCACAACTCAATAGTACCAAAGTTTTCAAAGATGATTCTATATTGTATTCTTCTAAGCATAAAAAAAAATAAGAGGAAGAAAAAACTATAGCTCAATCCTATTATTACTCGGGTTACTAGAGCTAATTCTTATTTTAGAAATGCATCCATTGTTTAGTTTTTCTTTTTCTTTTGGAGTGCACTGCTCCTTCATTTGCGCTTTGAGTGTGTGGTGGTTGGTGTTGCTGTGGTTGTGATTTATTGTTGGTGTTCATTTGGTTATTGAGGTTTGGTTGGTTTTACTATTGTTAGTTGACTGTGTTGGTTGCTCGTGGTTCTTTCAGTGGTCGATTATTATTTTGCTACTAGTGCGTTTGGATGTTATTGTGGTGGGGATTTTGGTTTACTTGTGTTGGTGTATTTGGGGACCAATGTAATGCCCCAGAATTGAATTTACAAGAATTATCTATTTTATCTTTTTAATTAATTAATTAGAGTTTCTAAATAATAAATCTATACATCTAGTGAAATAACTAACAATTATATACCTCAAAATATTGCACTATATTCATTCTCCCAAAATTAATATAAAATAGTCATGAGATCAATACAATCACTAATCTATCAGAAACTCGTGACTACAAAAAAATAAATAATATAGGATAAAATTTAAAGAAAATATGAGGATCTCTAACAATCTCACTCTAACGGGTCATGATCCCTTCCATGACCTGAAATCATTAAAATTTACATAATGAGCTCAGAAGCCCAGTAGTAATCCAAAACTCACTAAAACTTTCAATGCAATGATTAAAGAATCAATATGAAATACTCAGTCTAATATAATCAATAGCAGTCAATATAGTTAATAACCAAATATTATAAATAAAACTCAAAATAATCAATAATAAAAATAGAGAATCATTACAATGAATCTAAAAATTAATCATTGGTATAAAATTCAATAAATAGGTAAAATAATGATGCAAACATCATTTATAAATCACTAAAAAAATATGTCTTATCTATTCATATGCATCATCTATTTATATATTATCAATACATCTATTATTATCAATGATATTAATGTATCTGTCAATGCTATCAGTGCTATCAATATATGCATGCATCAATATATGATTAAGCAAGGGAGGACATCCAGTTTTAACATGATATTTTTAGCATCTTTTATCCCAACTGATTCATAGTTGGTCATCAGTCATATCAATTATCACTTATCCAATTAATCAATTATCATTACAGGTGACTTCATTAAATAAATAAAATGATGTTACTCTCTGCCCATCAGCTTAATTGGTCATCTGCTAATGTTACAATCGGAATAACACCACAAACCATCTTTAAAGAAAAGCTTGTTGGCCCACCCTACTATGCAAAATATTATATTTTAATAGCCAACCCCTTTTATAGTGTTAACAGCCAGCCTATCTTACTTATGCAAATGCCACAATCAAAATATAGTAGAAAATAATCAATTCTGTTCAATACAAAAAAATTTAAATAATAATCAAAATCATTGAAAACTAAAATGAGATTTGAGTAACTTATAACAAATTGAAGAAATATCTGAACAAAATTGACGGATAAAAAATTCCCAAACAATCTTTTCTCCATTTACTCTCTTCTTCAATAAGGTACTACACTGAAATTAAGATTTTCATTTTAAAAAAAAATCATTTCAAAAAAAATTCAGATTATTACAGCCTAACTGTTGGTTTTAGATTGCTCCGGTTGGGTTGCTTCTCTGGTTCTCGATTGGGTGTGTCCGTACTTCATTATTGTTTGGTGGCTTGGTGTTGCGGTTGACTGTTTCTGCTCCCCGGTTGTGTGGGTTGGTTGTTGGTTGGGTGCTTCCTCAACTTTTGATGTTCGTTCTAGTGGTTTTTTTGTTCTTGTTTCTTGCTTGGCTTATTTTCTTTCAAGTCTTCTCTTTTCCTACAGGTTTGGATGAAGGTTTTTGCCTTTGATTTTGATTGGTTTGGTTGCTATTTTCTGCTACTACCGATCATGTTTGATGTTCTTGTTGCTGCTCTTCTGCTATTGTGGGCTTTTGCTGCCGTTGATGTTCTCTTGTATGTTTCTTTTTGATGGTGTACTAGACCTTTTTAGCCTTTGGTAGATTAGTTTTTTTGCCTGGAAGATGGTGCTGAGAGCCCTTTTATTGATCAACTTTAATTTTTTGGGTGCTGGCACCTAGCAGCCCTAGATTTTTCTTAGGGTTCTCTTTTTATTTGTACTTAGATGGGATCTTAGGCTCTAGGAATTTTTTTCTTTTTGATATAGCTCTTCTGACCATTAGCGAGCTAAAGATCCCTTTTAAGGGCTTATACTTTTCTTTTTATATTAACACATAAGCCTGTCAGTGAGTTTTATGATTTGACTTATGAGGCACCTTTTGAGTAGGTACGAACTCGAGAGAAGGATATAGAAGGGTAGAATTCCTTATTCAACATAAACATATCCAAAAGATTGCATGCAAACGAGTCATTTAGATAGCCACAAACAGGTCTATCCTAATTAATTAATAGGGCTTCATTACAAGATAACTGGCTACATGAGAACCTACTAATTGAATTAGTTAACCAGTTAACTAATTCACTTATCCAAGTCACTGCACATAGTATTGCAACCGTTGTGGTGATCGCTTGATTCTCCTAATTTTGTAAAGACGTGGCTTGATAATATATAAGGCCTGCCTCATTTGTTTCCTCAAAAGCCTTTATCTATGCAACACATTATTCTTCTGCGCCACCATTAGATCCAAAGGTATTACATCTCTGTAGCACCCACATTATATTCGAAAACAACCTTGTCCCCAAGCTTGAAAGAGAGATATAGATAAGCTAAACACATCATAGAGAAGTTTTCCTATGTAGCATCATCTACGTACTAAGGAGCTAGTCCATTTAATCACCACTAATTGTTGTTGCATCCATATTTGAGTAAACTGGGAAAGGACCCCTTAACTGATCATTAAAGCTAAAGGCTAGCAAGGATCCACAAACTATAAGATACTCACCCTTGGAAAGGCTTAATGACACACTTAAAGTTTAAAATTACACAGTTTTTTGTTTTCAAAAACCCTAAAGAAAGTTATGAGGATGTATAATTTTTCTCAACCCTTAAGAAGAGAGTTTGTGACACAAAATCTAGTTAGTGGTAATCCTAATTTAAGTGTAAACTAGCTGTGAACATATATAAGTTGATCAGTTTGAGGCCAAACCAACTAAATATCTTATAGGTGTTGTCCATAAATATTTTCCTAATATATTTCCTAGCACTTGGTATTTTACATTGCTTAATCACAACTTGCAAGATTAGGTTTCCAATAAATATTTTTATATTATTTAAATATGTTATACTCTCTTAGTGGCAATATGAATATCAAATCACAGCTTAGTTTTATCCTTCATAAATTTTAAAAAAAAAAACCTAATTCACCTCCACTTTTTGGGGCATTATAGTCACTCTAAACTTCTTAATTAACATCTCATGTCATGCTCTCAGCCAACAAAAAGCTTCTTTCAATTTTTTTCTTCTTCTTAATTTTAATAACTCCGCATTTATTTATCTTTATGACTAATCACTATTATTTTCATACTCAAATTAAAGTTTTCCTATGCTAACATAAGTTTGTGAGTAGATGCATTAGAATTGGCTTATGTTAAGAAAGGTAGAGGTAGACCTAGGGGTGTAAATATTTGACCAGATTCGAACCCGACTTGGAAAAATTCAGATTCAGGTCAACCTGTATGCCTGATGGGTTGGGTTCGGGTTCCATTTTTCGACCCGTTTATAAAATTGGATTGGGTTCGAGTTGAACCGGAAACTCGAAACCATCCCGGTTGACCCGAAAGTTGCACCTATCCATAGCCAGCACTCCTAAGTCCTCTACTCCGCTTGAGTGCTCAACATTCCGCAGTCCGCACTCCTCAGCCCATCCTCTCGAGTGCTCAACAATCTGCATTTCCGAAAATTTCTTCTCCACCAAGGTCGGCGGTGATGCTACACCGCAGAGATAAAGAATCTCAAAATGACCTCATAACACGACTACGTCGGAACCAACAGGTGCTCTAGGCTGCTGGTCGATAATTATGCCGTACGCACTTACAACAGAGACCACATAATTTGGACGATGAGCATAGGTAGCGATAGAGTTGAAAGCTGATGATGTCAGCCCCTGTTACGATCTCGAATAAGTGGGATCACAGAGCATTGGGAGTTTCTCGAGTGAGGATAATAGGTTGCTTTGGCTTATTTTTGGATCCCAGAGGACAACCACGAGAATGGTGGAGGGAGGCAGAGTTTGAGGTGGCAAGCTCACCGGAAGATGGAGGAGTGTTGATGCCTTGCTGCACCGGCACCCGTAACCTGCACCGCTCATGGTTAGCCTACACGTTCTCTCACACTGTTTATAAACCCAGATTCGGGTTGGCGGGTTGGGTAGGGTCAACCAGGCAACCTGGCGGGTTGGGTTTGGGTTGACATTCCTGACCTGGTTGCAAAATTGGGTCAGCTCTGCGTCAACCTGTTTGAACCCGGGTTAATTCCGAGTTCGACCTGAACCCAACCCAAAAATTAATTTTGTCACCCCTAGGTGGACCTAAAAAGACTAGGTTAGAAAATATTAAAAATGACCTTTTATTTATTAGATTAAAATGGGAATTTGACTCTTAACAGAGCACATTGAAGAAAAAGGATTCATGTAGCCGACCCCATGAAGTGCGATAAAGACTTGATATTGTTGTTGTTGTGTAACATAAGTTTGTGAGAGAATTTCACTCTAGCTAATTTATCACATGGGATAATTACTTATAGTGGGAATATTTAGTATTTAAGATTGTAAATATTCTCCTAGTTATTTTTCCTTTATTGCCATCTTCAATAGCTTATGTATTTATAGTAAGAATATCATCATATCTAAATTATCAAATATGCTAATTTTTTGTAGAAGGAATGCTTTATAGTTATTAATTATTATGAATATTCTCTTTATTATGTTTTTTCTTTATTGTTTTCTTCAAGTGCTTCTATAGTGGCACATATCTCCCTATTCCAAAAAAATTAATTAAATAATGAAGTATTCATTTTATATATCCTATTATTGATAACATTTGACCAGGGACAATGCAAATAATACATTGCATTAAATTAAGATGATTTCTAAAGTTTATTAGCTTTCATTTAATTTCTAAATTAGACAAGAGCATTGATAGTTTCCTAATATAAAAATGCATAAATATATGATAAGAATTCCTTAAAAAAAAGATTATGATGAAAATGATGGCATAATTCATAGTCATATTTTATAAATATTTGAGGCACAATATGTTTGATAAATATTTTTTCAATGGTGTGATAAGGTTTTTGGCGGTCAAATTTTAATTTCACAAGCCCTCTTACCTTTACCTTCAATCTACTTGTGTTGGGTTAAGTTGGGCTTGATCTATGAGTTATATTAAGATTAATATATTAAGTATAATCATTAATCATGATAGCACAAATGACTCATTTTATGCACAAAACATGTAGAAGCTCGTCCAAAAATAAGTAGTCATGTTCACGAAGATACTCTTTTATATAAGACATCGACATTTGCACTAATTTTGCTCACATTGTGACACAATTTTATGAACTAAATATGAATCCCATAAAATTATATCTAAAATACTCTTAGTTATAGTTCTAAATTGAGATCCAAGCAAATCGATAAATTAAAATCAGTGCATGCTCCCAAAAAGAAGGGTTGGTCATTTTCACATCTTCTCTATTTATTATCCCATTTTAAGGTTAATATTCTCCATAGCATATCAAATTATTGAGGTTTTCCTCTTTATTGGGTAACTAACAAAAAGATCTAAAAGTTTTCTTTAGGATTTTATTTCAAGAAGGTTATTGACACCAAAATTACAAATGATTAAAAAATGTGTACCTCAATGTGGTGATGAACCTTCAGATTTCACTGATACTGAGGTGACTTCATGACCGACCCTCAATAACAAAAAGTTCATGAGAGATGCAATTAAGGCAATGGTTGGAGAAATACTAGAGAGAAGTAACATCACCACCAATGAGGCACAATTTTGATAAGGTACTATTTATTATAGTAGCAAGAGCTAGATTCACAATAATAGATTAGTTAATGGATTCGAAGCAAATGACTATCTTTTAGATATTCATAAGCTTGTCTAGACAATTTCACTACATGCATAAGCATATTCAATTCTTCTAATTTTTGAATACTTTGAATCTCATTAGACAATGAAAACCTAAATATTTTATGATATTAGTTTGGAGTAAAGCTACCCTATTATACCTATTTATAATTATATGGAGAATCTTCTATTGTTTCATCCCAATTGATGTTGTTCTTCAAGATATACATGGGCTTCTTTTGGGCCTCTAGATTACAATGTGATGATCATATCAAATCCATCCAACATGCATTCATATCTAATGCATTTGCCACCAAATTTGGCTTCATTTCTCATACTATTTTAACACTAAATTTAATATTAACTATGGCATTTGTACAATATACCACAAGTGAGCCAATACTTAACATTAAACTTTCCAAATGTCATATGTATAATATTATTTTTTTAATAATTTAATAAACTTTATGGGTTGTCTAGAATCATACAAATTCTAACAAAGCCCTTATAGATTAACAAAGCTTAATCAATACTATCTATAATGATATGCAGATTCTAATTACTTTTAAATTGGTTAACTTTTCCTTTTTTTTTTTTTGTAGAATGTTTGCCTAACTAGTTAAATATTTCAAAACCTATAAAATAAATAAATGTGTTGTTATATCTTCTTGGGCCTTACCTCCTTCTGGGAAATTTAAATTGAATACCAAAGGTTGTTTTAATGATAGGGATGGTCTTGCCTCTTATGGAGGGATCCTTATAAATAGATATGATGATGCCTTTTTTTTTTCTTCAACCTATAAATCTTGTTGGCAATTTTTGGGGATTGAGTATTGCATGGTGGCAGGTATTTATAATATTATCAATAAGACAAATAACTATATGTTATCAAAATATCAATAATGGGATGTTGTGTAAGTGAGGATATTTATAGTATCAATGCAAAATTTGTATGGCCTTTGCTAACTATTTTTATAAAATTAACCTTATTAACCGTACAACTCACTAGGCTACTACATATTCGACTAAAATGGGCATTACATTTAAAGAAATACACACGTTATAATACTTTTCTAATGATGGATATGCATATGAGTACTATTGCATTAGGAAAAATTAGCTATCATTGTATTACTTGTTAATGTGTGTTATGTGATAAACAATTTATGGCTGCAGAGTGTATATTTAATGTCTTAGTTTTGTATAAAGATCTGGCATACACATATAGAAGTTATAGCATACTAGATATTTTACATACCCAAGAACTATTATTGAACGTCCACCTGGTCGCTGCTAGTAGACCTCTGCTCGACCGCCGTTGCTATCGGTCCTCCACTTAGCCACTAACCTCTACCACCAAATTTCCATCATTAGACCTTTTACCAACTAACCATCTTCGTCAATCTTGTTACATCCCGATGAGATTCTGCCACTATTTCTACCAATACTCAAACTCTTGTAATCTCACCATCTTTAAGGTAACGGACATGTGAATATGTGTAACTCACACAAACATAGTGGAATCTTTTCAACTGGGCAAGACCCCATGATTTTTCACTGTCGGTGTTTACCACATAAAAAATATTTGTTGTCATCCAAGCCTTTCATTTTTTGTTTATGTGTTAGATAGTCATATAGAGTTAAGAAACAAAACTCTCTCACTCTACTGCCAAAAATTTTCTTATAGTTAGGCGATAATAGCTAAATGATGTAAGTCAGGTAATGTTGGTAATGATTATTAATGGTGGCCATTGATAATGATCACCGAAAAATGCAATAAAGTTCTTTAGCTGTCTAAACTCTCAATCTTTCCCTCTCATTAAAAATAGAGCCTTATTTATAACATTTTTAGAGGTATGTTATGATAAATTTGGCCATAATTCAAAATACTTCATTGAATGATCCATATTGATCACTTTGATTATATATTATTTATTCAGCTTTTGAGCACCTTAATGATCAAAATTGAATGATCATGGGCTTATTGGATTTATCTTGTTGAGCTACTCGATTTGAGTAGATCTATAACTGAATATATTGAGTATAATTTTAGTTATAATAGTTCTTGTGGGGGGATTGTGACTTTGGGTGATTATCTAATAAGAGTATGCATTTTAGATATCTTGGGTCTATTGTTCAAAGTGATGGTGAAATAGATGGGGATATTATTAGTAGAAGTCATATTTGATGGTTAAAGTGGAGGAATGCATCGGGCTTGTTGCGTGATAGAAAAGTTCCCCTCAAACTTAAGGAAAAATTTTATAAGATTGTGGTTAGATTTGCAATGCTTGATGGTGTGAATGTTGGCCATTAAAAGGGAAGCATAATATTAAGTTAAGTGTTGTAGGGATGAGCGGCTTTACTCTTAAAGACATGATATGAAATGAGCATATACATGAAAAGGTTGGAGTAGCTCTAGTGGAAGATAAGATTAGAGAGAGTCGCCTTAGATGGTTTGGTCACATAAAACGGTGGCCTTCCGATGACCCGATTAAGAAAGTAGATGTATTAGATTTGACTTATGTTAAGAAAGGTAGAGGTAGACCTAAAAAAACATGGTTAGAAAATATTAGAAATGATATTTATTTATTAGATTTAAAAGAGAGTTTAACTTTTAACAAGGCACAATGGAGAAAAAGATTCATGTAGTCGCCCCCATATAGTGGGATAAAGGCTTGATGTTGTTGTTGTAGCAACTCGATTTAACTATAAGCACATAATATTTTGAAACTATTTATCCCTTCAATTATTATCCCAAAATTTAAGTATATTTCAAGTACTTGATGAGGGTATATTTGAAGTTGGATAAGATCACTTGTAGTGCATTCCATCAATACATTCGGTTCAACTATAAATTTATTCAAATTGGAGTTTGGGAAGTCCTAAATTTAATTCTTAAAGTTTTTAATTCAAACAGTACTTCACGATTTGGGTCGATTAAGTAAATTTTCAAGAGACATATCACTATATTTATTTGATGATGTGTTTGTGTTTTTATATTATAATTTTCTTTCATTATGATTTAGTTTTTCTATGGTCACATATGGAGTTATAATAACAAAATCAATGTATTATTGCTCTTTTTTTGGCTTATTTTTATCTTATGCTTATGCTTACTGAATCTATGATTTTTAGACTAGGTGAATGTGACATACCTAAAAAATGTTTTATTAAGTTTAGGTATTTGATATTGGGGAACTGCAAGGTTTTGCTTTATTTGAAAATAGATGAGCTGATGATTGTTTTCCCACATCTATTTTTTTGTAAAATTAATTATTCTTGGTAGCAAGTGGTCATTAGATTACCTCTATTGTCCCAAAATTCTTGATAGTTATATTAGATGGTTTTTTATTGATTTTCTTTCCACTCGTGTATTATCATGATCTTGTTTTTAAGGGCTCATCAACTTGCTGATATTTTGAATATTTTTATATGGAATGAGAGTCTGTGCATTTCCCACTTTTTAATTCCTTGATGTCCAATACTTATTATCACAACCCAACTTGATATGACCCACAGTACAAGTCACACCATATTGGATGGTGGCAAAATCGAAGCATAACCACACAAACCAAGATTCTTTCTTTTGAGAAATATTATATATTTTTTTGAATAATAGACACTAGATCTTCTAATTTCCCTACTAAACATAAATTCACTCATTTATAGAAGATTTCTTTCTTTCTATTTATGCACAAAAGTATATATGATATATTCTTACTATCATGGTTTCCGACAACAAACATACACATGGTAGGAATACAAATATGTCTGGACTATCCAACAATTTAAAACAAAAAAAAAGAAAATGGTACATATACACTAGCTAGACTAAAAAAATTAGCATTATCTGCTCAACTAGCCATTTACCCCTGCCCTAACCTAAAAATGAAATGCATAACCCTAAATGAGCTAACACAGCTCAGAAGATTACATTACCCAAATAATTTCTTAAAATTTTGAAACCAATAACTTAAGATAAAGTAGTTATTCCAAACTTAATAGTAAACTTACAGTAGAGTAGTTGTAATAGTGTAGAGTTCTAATAATAATTAAACAGGATACCAAATTCAGATTGTATATATTTTTGGATGATATATAAAAATCATTTTGAGATTCGATAATCTTCAACTTTATATTGCATTCAATAGTGATTATGTATTGTATATAAATTGAAAGTTTTATTTTAGTACTTCTCTAACCATATCTTGGGGCCAATCTTGCCATAATCAAATATGGTATGACCAGTGTGATATCGGGTCATATCAGGTTGGGTTGTTACAATCTTTTAGTCTCTAAAAACTCTGCTCACACTTAGGTATCCAATTCCAAACCATTGACTTATGAGTTAGTCTAGTCAAAGGCATATAAATCTAAAAAAATCTCTCACAAATTTTTTGTAACATTCGGCCATACACAAAAAACTACATACGACAGATATCGTAGTCATTCTCAGCCAATTAAAAATTGCTTAAATTTTTGAGGGATCAATAAATATACCTGCATTATTGATCACATGTCCCAAAATATGATACTCTTCAGCCAAAAAGCACACTTAGAGAATTTAGCATAAAGCTGAAGTTGTCTTAGAGTTTCCAAAACTTTTCTCAGATGAAATGCGTAGTGCTCTTCAGACTTAGAATATACCATAATATCGTTAATAAAAATAATTATAAACTAATCCAAAAAGTTTTAAAGATCTTATTCATCAAATTGATAAAACATGTTGAAGTATTAATCACCCCAAAAGGCATGACTAACTTATAGTGTCCATATCTTGGCTGAAAGCAGTCTTGGCAATATCTTCTTCTTTGACCTTCAGCTAATAATATCCAAATCTTAAATCAATTTTTGAAAATATAGATAATCCTACAAGATGATCTAATATATCGTCAATCTGTGGTAGAGGGTACTTATTCTTTATATTTATCTTATTATGTTTCCTGTAATCAATACACATTTACATAATATCGTCCTTCTTCTTCATGAAAAAAATAGATGCTCCCCACGAAGACACACTATCTCAGATAAAACTTCTATCAACCAACTCCTGAAGCTCTTTAGGTGTAATTTTATATAAAGCTTTGGAGATTGGAGCTGTAGCAAAAATACATCTATACAGAACTCTAGTTCTCTATTAGGTGGTAAGCTCACTAACACTTTAGGAAAAATGTTCGAAAATTCCTATACCATGGAAATACTATCCAATAATCTAGAATGTACTTTTATATCTCTAATAGAAGCTAGTAATACCAGATTACTCTCTTACCAAAGTTTCTTTATTTTTAGAGTTGATATTAGACATGACAGATCACTTCTCACTCCTTGAAATATGAAACTCTCACTTTTAAGAAATAAAGTCACCTTCTTCTTCAGACAATCAATATTAGCTTTATACCAACTCAACCAATCCATGTCCAAAATGATATCAAATCCCAAAATAGGAAAAACTAACAAGCTAAACTTCCACTTCCTTCTAGAAATTTTTAACTCACAGAGATAAAATCTATTGGTAATCATGCTGCCTCGAAAAGGCAAAATAATAAATATGGCAGAAGATAATAGTACAAAAGCTAAATATAGGAGGTTGAAGTATCTCTCAGAAATAAATGAATGATTGGAACCTGAATCAAATAAAATATGACAAGGCATAGCTAAATATAAGCTGTACTTATCACCACATCAAGAGCATCCATAATGTCTTGCTGAGTCAGACTATTTATATGTGATTGAATCAAAGTCAGAGTTAAATAATTAGGCCCTCTCTAAAAACCTGCAGACTGTGTCTTTATGATAGGGAAACTGCCTTATCATAGGTTGCATCAGTATATCCCTAAGGTGGAATAGTCCTTGATCTTCCCACTAATCTGATAGAGCTCTTAGAATGAACATCATAAAGCGGATTGGGTGCTTCATGTGCACATTCTACAACTCGGTGTTCACTCTACCCATAATAAAATGTCGATGTAATGCTTCTACCATAGCTCAAGCATATTTATACAAAACTACCAAAACTGGTCGTACTACCTCCAACAAAAATAACCCCAGACGAACTGCCCTTTCTAAGCTCAAAGGGATAGAAGCTACTTTTCTTTCAAGAATATCTACTCCCACTCATGGATGGCTCTCCCACTGATGTATAGTAGTAGTCAATTCATTCTTAATCAAATAGGCTTGCTTAACCATCTAAAAAAATTAGTAATCTTGAATGGAATCAACGGCTATCTCAGAGTATCTGGTAAACCTCTCAAAAAATAAGTAACACTTCTCTCCCAAAGTGCTAACTAGTTGTAGAGCAAACCTGACCAAACTAATAAACTTTTCTTTGTACTGCATAATAGTTCTGCTCTCCTAAGCCATTCTCAGAGATGTCTCCTACATATGTTGTCAAGTAGATGGAGGTACAAACCAGCTACTAAATACATTAATAAATTCCTCCCAATTAATTAGAGATTTCAGGCTCCCATATAATTTCTCTTGTTGTTGGCCTAGCCAACATCGCTAAGCCTCACCATCTAATAAAAATATAACCAGAGATACCCTCTTTTTAGAAGGATAATGCATACCATCAAAAATCTTTTATAATCTCATCATCCAATCCTCTACAACCCTAGGCTCAACAGTAGCCTTGAATCATAGAAACTTCAGGCTAAAAAATATCTGTAGATACCGATCCACATGCTCAATCCTACTATAAGAACCCCTACACTGGGTCTCACACATCAACTGTGCTACTAACCCAATAAACAGTGACATCATATCAAAACTCATAGTATGGGTTGTATTGACTATCGGTGTACTCTTGCTCTCACTCTCCCCATCAGTTATGTTATGTTCGGGGAGATCCATAAAAACTCACATCTACAGATACATGCACTTGAATAAAAAAAAGAAAAAGAATGTATGATACTACCCATAACTTTCTCATGTGATGAAGAATAAATTCTTATAGCTTTACTTAAAATTTATTTCTACAAATAATGCTCTGATACCAAAAGAATTTTCATAACCCAACCTAGTATGACCCAAAGATACAGGTAACACCATGTCAGATGGTGGAGGAACACATGTAAAACCATACAGATCAAGATCTTTTATATGGAGAAATATCAGTTTTATTTTCAAATAATAAACACCATAGCTTATAATTCTCCTACTAAACATAAAATTTACTTATCCACATAAGATACATTTATTTTTATTTATCCACAAAAGCATATATTATAGATTCTTGCTATCATAGTCCCCGATAATAGGCAGATAAAGGATAGGAATACATAAATGACTTAACTGTCAAACATCTAAAAAAAATAGAAATTGGTACCTATACACCAGTCAAATTTAGAAACCATCCTTATCTACACAGTCGTCCCTTTACCATTGCCTTAACCTGAAAATGAAATCAAAAAAATAGAATGAGTTAACACTACTCAGAAGATTACATTACCCAAATTATTTCTTAATAATTTTAAAACTAGTAACTTAAATAAAGTAGTTATTCCAAACTTAACAACAGACTTATAGTGAAGTAGTCATAATAGTGTAGGGTTCTACATATAACCAAGCAGGTTATTGAATTCAAATCATAATAAGCTAAATAGAATGTAAATAAATACACAATGCATAGCTGAAAGTAATATAACTCCAATGCTTTTATCTCCCATACAAAACTACAAAATCCGCATGCCTCGCATTCAGAACTCCTAGCTCTTATGCCTTTCAGATTTTTTGCATATATATATATATATATATATAGAATATCATCCATAGATGCACAACACATGAATCATGCCACATAACATTATAGTTATGTAGATAAATAATTAACTATAAACTGGACTAACTATAGTTTCAAATATTTACCCTTCGGGTAGCGTTTTAACAATCAAATCTAGTATCGTGTAGTAAAATTTCACTGACTTAAAATTCTACCAAATTACCAGAGATTATGTAGAGCTATATTTCAGAGGTTTAATTATTCTATAACACTATTTTTTTGTGCCTGAATATTTTCCTATAGTTTTAGAAAAGCAGCATTTCAAAAATATCTCGCAGAAATTTTACAAAAAATACCTAAATTTCTTGAATTACATTCTCTATAATATATTTGAAATTATGTAGTGAAAGATTCCCCGTTGAAAAGCTATTAAAGTTCAAACACGAGAAATTTATATTTATAATTAGGAAAATCTCAAAATTGTCAAATTATTAAAAATTAAGATTAGCATAATATAACTATCTCGAGCTGAACAAATATTAGAACTGGGCCATCAACTAAAAATGATCCGAAGCGGTTCAAAATGGACTCTCTCTCTAAGAATATCTCCCTTTATCTCACTAGGAAAAAAACTTAGAATAGTATATTTAGATATTTTAAATATTAAAATTCAGTCAAACATCGTAGTGCCCCATGGTGCTTGCTATAGCTCTACCTTAGAGAGCTTATAGTGTCGCTACGCCACCCCTAATATCGTCGCGCTAAATTATTTTGCCAAAAACCCAAGAGCACTGGTGTAGAAGAGCCACAAATCTAAGGGTGCGACTGCCTAGAGGAAAAATTCAAACTTGTTCAAACAGGCCAATAGACCCCTTCATACCCATTTCAGATCACATGCAAACTCTTACATGCATACAGAAAAGTTCCAGACACACATAGAAGAGTTTAAATATAGAAATTTAATAATCTATCTTGAATCTGGTCTAATTAGGATGAGTTGAATGGTTCACTAAATTTATAGGTGTCATTACTCTGCCCTCATAAAAATATCATCCTCAACATTTTAAAGCTCAGATCAATAAAATATTTCAGGATATAACTGCCTCATCTTAGAGTCTTTTCCCAAGTAGCTTCTCTTTCAGTTATGTGCTTCTATTGTACCTTAGCCATTGGAATCTATTTATTATGTAACTTCTTAACGTCATATGCCAGAATCCTTTCTAGTTCTTCCATGTACTTAGATTTAGAGGTACCTCAACCTCATATGTGGATAATCTATTTCCAAAATATGATACCAACTTCTTTAGAGATGACACATGAAATACATTATATATGTTAGACATATGGTCAGGAAATAGTGACATGTAAGTAAAATTTCCCATTCTTTCCATGACCTCAAAAGGTCTAATGTATCTAGGGCTCAACTTTCAGGTTCTTCTAAATCTATTAACACCCTTCATTGAGCTAATCTTAACATACGCAATCACCTACTTAAAACTTCATAGAAAGGTGCTTCAAAATATAATACTTTTTTGTCTGTCCTACACCACTATCAACCTATCTCAGATCAAAGGGGTCTTTGTTGTAGCATATCCACCAAAACTGGCCCAAACAAATGCCTTTCTCTTGCCTCTGTCCAAGATAAGGGTGTCATATATTTTCTCCCATATATAGCTTTATAAAGGGCTACATCTATGCTTGATTGAAAGTTGTTAATGTAAGCAAACGCAATTAGAGGAATATAATCTTCCCAGCTTCTGCCAAAATCAAGAACATATAATCTCAAAAGATCCTCTAATATCTTAATAGTCCTATTAGACTGTCCATCGATTTATGGATGAAAATATGTACTGAAGTGCAATATTATACTCAGACCCTGCTGAACACCTCTACATAATATGGAGATAAACATATTATCATGATTAGAGATAATAACCTTTGTAATACTTTGTAGTTGAATAATATCCTGTATATATACCTAAGCTAATCAGTCTATAGAATCAGTTTATATGATTAAAATGAAATGAGTAAATATTGTTAGATGATCTACCACGACCCATATAACATTGTGGTCTTGCCTAGATCTCAAAAACCCATGGAAAAATCCATTGTTGTCTCCTCCTATTTTCACTCTGAAATAAGCAACGACTGTAGAAGACCACTAGGTCATTGATGTTCTACTTTCACTAAATAATAAATTTCATATTTAAAAATAAAATCTACAACATCTTTCTTTAATTTAGGCCACCAGAATATACATTTTAGATCACCGTACATCTTGTTATTTCTTAGATGAATTATATAACCTGAATAATGTGCCTTATGCAGAATCTCAGTCTTTAAATCTTCAATAGTAGGGACCCACAATGGATTCTTTCAGAATACAACATCAGAGTTAAAAATTTGCAGTACAGATTTCTTTCCAGATTTAATATGATCAATCAATTTCAGATACTCTTTGTCTAACTTTAGAGCTTTCTATATCTTCTCTTGGAGAGTAGGCTGAATAATCATCTAGAATAATGTGCCTGAATCTGTTTCCATGGATCTCACTATCTCTAACTCCAACTTTTCATATCACTAATTAGAGAATAAAAGAAGCAAGCAGAGAAAAAGATGAACTAAAATATTTCCTACTTGAAGCATATGCTACCACGTTCTCCTTACCAATCTGATATTGAATCGTTATATTATAATCCTTAATCAACTCAAGCCACCTTCTCTATCTTAGATTTAAATCTTTTCAGGTATAAATAAATTTCAGACTAAGTGATCCGTGAAAATCTCACACCTTATCACATACAAGTGGTATTGCTATATCTTCAGAGTAAATATAGTAGCAGCTAATTTCAAATCATGTGTGGGATAATTCTTCTCATGTAACTTTGACTATTTGAAAGCATAAGCTAATTTTTTTACTCGTTGCATAAGGACACAACCTAATTCTTTCAATAAAGTTTAACTAAATACTTGAAATTTGTCAGTACCAGAAATCATAAGAGTCAGAGCTGTTGTAAGGCAATCCTTCAGTCTCTGAAAACTCTGCTCACACTCAAGTGTCCAATACCAAACCACTAACTTTAGAGTCAGACTAGTTAGAGGTAGAAAAATTTGGGAAAACTCTCTCACAAATTTTTATAATACTCGATTATACTTTGAAAACTATGTACTTTAGATATCGTAGTCGGCCTTGGCCAATCAAAAACTGTTCAAATTTTCTTGGGATGAATAGATATATTTGTAATACTGGTCACATATCCCAAAAATACAATACTCTTCAACCAAAAAGCATGCTTAGAGAATTTAGCATAAAGTTGATGTTGTCTCAAAGTTTCCAAAACTTTTCTCAGATGAATTACGTGCTACTCTTCAGACTCAGAATATACCATAATGCTGTCAATAAACACAATAAATAACTATTCTAAAAAAGTCCTAGAGATCCCATTCATCAAATCCATAAAATCTTTTTGGAGGATTAGTAATCCTAAAAGGCATAACTAAGAACTCATAGTGTCCGTATCTCATGTTGAATGCAGACTTATCAATATCTTCTTCTATATCCTTTAGTTGACGATATCCAGATCTCAAATTAATTTTTAAAAATATAGATGATCCTACAAGCCGATCTAATATATCATCAATTTGTGGTAGGGGTACTTATTTTTTACATTTACATTAATCAGCTCCCTGTAAATAATACACATTCATATAGTAGTATTCTTCTTCATGAACAAAATAGATGCTCCCCATTGAGACACACTAGGCCAAACCAAACCATCAAAGTTCTTCTTTAACATCATCAACCAATCCTCTATAACCCTATGCTTAATAGTACCCTCGAATCTTAAAGGCTTCAACCTTTAAAACATCTGCAGATACTGATTTACATCCTCAGTCTTACCAGAAGAACCCGTGCTCTGGGACTCACCCATTAATTATACTACTAACCCAACAAATTGTGACAACATGTCATAATTGATATTAGGTGTTGTACTGACAATTGATGCATTCTTGCTTGCACTCTGCCCATTAGTCATGCCATGCTTGAGCTGATCCATTAAAACTTATAGCAGACACACAATAATCAATACATGCACATGAATAGAAAAACTATATGAATGCAATATATATACTACCCAGACATTTCTCATGTAATTATGAATCAATTCAAATTGCTTTATTTATAATTTATTTATCTAAAAAATGCTCTGATACTAAAAGAACTATCTCAACATAGCAAAATATGACCCATAAATACAAGTCACATTGTGTTGGATGATGATATAATTTAAGCATAATTACTCATACCAAGATCTTTTATTTGGAGAAATATCATATTTTGTTTGAATAACAGACATCAGACCTTCTAATTTTCCTGCTAAATATAAATTTACTTGTTCACAGAAGATTCATTTTTACAATTTATCAATAAAAGTATATATTATAGATTCTTGTTATTATAGTCCCCCAACAACAGACAGACACAGGGCATGAATATAGAAATATCAGGATTGTCCAAAAATATAAAATAAATAAAATAGAAAATATACCTATACACCAACCAAACTCATAAATCATCCTTATTTACTCAACCGACCCTTCACCCGTGTTTTGACCTGAAAATGAAATGTATAACACAGAATAAGCTTACGCAACTTCACAGATTATATTATCCAAAACATTTCTTAATAATTTCAAAGCCAAAAACTTAAAATAAAATAGTTATTCCAAACTTAATAATAGACTTACAGTGGAGTGGTCGTAATAGTGTAGGGTTATGTAGATAACTAAGCAGGTTTCAAATTCAAAGCATAGTATGGTGAACAGAATGTAAATAAACACATAATACAAAGTACAAAGTAAATGAACTATGGACCTTATGTCTTCAATTTAGAAATCCAAACCCCTTATCACTACAAAAAATTGCTAATTTTTTACAGACTTTTTCAATGGAAATCGGCAACTTTTCGTTGAAAAAAATACATTTCTGACAAATATTTGGTGGTTTTTTGATGAAAAAATTTTCATAGGGTAAAACACACATTGGAAACTAATTACCGATGAAAAAAATCCACCAAAAAATCTGTAACAAAATTATCGATAAAAATTTTTCCGATAGAAAATGCCACTGAAAAAATTTTTAAAAAAACTCAACAAAATTAAATTATTTTTTGCTCATTTTCTGTCCTCATTTCCTACTCCACTACCACACCACCAATCAGACCCGACGAACCAATTGGCCCCTGCAAGCTTGCTTGAACTGCTACTCACAGACCCATAAACCATCCAACCAGCGCACACTTCCCGTAGACCGCGCAAGCCCGATCGCCTAAGCCCGTCGAACTGCAGGTCCATATAGTGCAAGCCCTGGCCGAATGTGCCTGCTAAATTGCATAAATTATTGTTCAGTGCCCGTTCTCATGATTATTGAGTTTTTTTTACTATTATACAGCAAAACTAAGTTCCTCAAAATGGTGTGAGACTAAATTTGGTTTTCATAATTCTTGCCATAAAAGAGAGAGGGGAAGGAGGTGGGCTATTGATAAGTATAAATAATATATTATTTTATGTATTATATTTTTAGTGAAAATGTATTCTTTTAGTTATGCAATGCAGGAAAAATATAAAAGGCACCACATTCTAAGTATCATCCAGTGCAGCGGTGTTAGACAAATCAACATCACAGTGCCATCAAAGGCACTATCGAAGCACTACAACATTTACATGGTAACACTGACTTCTCTGTTGGATAGTGCCACATTATCAAAATGGTTAGCTATATAGCACCAAGTTCACTGTCTTCAAGTGCCGCAGCTCACAATCTATTACGCCTTAGTGCCAAAATTGCCACTCAGATGTCGTAGTATTCGAAAGTCAGCAGCATAGTAGTTATAACTTCCAAAGGATATAATCTATTAGTGAAACAACGAGATTGTTCACTAAGTAACTAATCCACCTCAACAGGTGCTGTGGTAGAGCAAAAAACATCAGTGCAGTGGTGTTAGTTCATTTTATGGGTGTTGTGGTGCCAAACTTTTAAGCCCTACAGTGCCAGTTGCCTAATTAGTGTTTTCCTACAAATAGACTTTGTGTTATGCTTTTATGAGAGTTCAGTCACTTGTATAATTTTAATACTTTAGAGAGTACTTCTTTAGATCTCTCTTAGAGTCCAATCTAAGAGAGACTAGGGAAGTATTAGATACAATCATTAAAGTGTTTAGTTAGTATTTGTTTGAGTAACTCTATACATTAAGGAAGAAGAAGTGTAGAAGAGACACATTGATCCTTTTTGGTAATATTATTCTCTAGTATTTTTATTCTTCTATGATTTATATGAAAATGAGTTTATTTATCTTTTCTTCCATATATGGTTAATTCTCTAGTTTTAGATTAATGATGTAGAAACATAGTAAGTACTAATAAAGATTCTTTTGCACTAAAAGTGAAATGATGTTTTCAATATTTTCTCATTCTTTATTTGATGTACATAGTGACCATATGTGTAGTTAAAATCTAGTGTAACATAAAGCCTTGACGAAGAAATGCAAGAACAACCAAGAATATTAAAATATTATGCTTGTATACCTAGACATAAGATGTAAAATATGCTAGATTCTTAAGGAGAAGATATAACTATAGGAGGTCAACAAATATCTTTTCACCCCTACAACCTCAATAGAGATCTGGGGATGCATATACTCTGAATCATATTAAAAATAAGAATTTTATTAAGAAAGATATGCAATTTATATTCATCAATCCAAAATATTTTATTTAATATTATATTCATTATTTTACTATATTTATTCAATAATTGAATCTCCACAACTAATAATTTTAATTCAATAGGATATTTTTATAATTAGAGTAAATAATAATAGTTAATTATTGAAAAACATACTTCCTAGTGGGTTCTACACTCTACTCCATCACTTTATTATTTGATTCGACATATATACTTACTTATATTAAGTGAGGTTCAAAGAAAATTTAAGCATTGTTTAGAGGAGATAGAGCCTTAAAACATTTTTATGATTTAAAATTACACTCCACAGTACCCTCGCATTATTTAGGGAAGTATTTCACTTTTTGGAAAATGTTAACTTTATTATTGAATTACTTATATAGTTAGATCTACTTATATTTTTTACTATTATTTTAATTGCTTTGATTACTAATTATATATTTTTTGTTATATACTTTATAGCCATAGAAATGAACTTTTATCATTTGATTCTAAAATTGAGAGAACTCTTTTAAAATTTAAAAAATTAAAAATATTTTAAAAATGATTGAACCTAAGTTAGAGCAAAATCATTCTAGACATCTTAAGGATTATATGATAAGTGTAAATAATGTTATATTTTATGTGTTAATGTGTTAGTGAAAAAATGTTATTTTAGTTGTGCTTGTGCAAGAAAATATAGGAATTGGAAAAAAATTTCAAATATGGTATAGCGCCATAGTGTCGGGCACAATACCACTAGGGCCCCATCACTGACACTGTGGGAGCATTCAAATATGGACATGGCTATGCCCAGTATTTATTTGACAATATTGTAGCATTGGAGCAGTCAGTGTCGCAAAGCCCAATCTCTATCTGCACACCACCACAATGCCAAATTCTAATGCCACTAAGTCAAGGGAGTGCCACATTAACATCATAGTGCTCAGCTATTAATAGCACTGTAGTACTACAGTTGTAACTGTTCAGATCATAATCTGCCAGCAAAGTGACACGTCGATTCATTAAATAGTAGTTTCATGTCAGCAAGCACCATAATGAAGGAAACTCTTCAACACTACAATGTTAGTTTATTTTATGGGCACAGCAGTGCAGGTGTCTGGAGCACCGCGGTGCTGGAATTCATTTTTTGTATTTTTCTATAGATAGTCTATTTTGTAATTTTAGTAGAGGTGTTTAGTCACTTGTTTAATTTCAGTCTTTATAGTGTTTCTTTGATTTTTTCTTAAGAGTGACAACTAAAGGAATTCAGGGAAGTACTAGATACATTCTGTTAGAGTGTTTGGCTTATGTTTATGAAAATAATTATGTAAGTTCAAGGAGGAGTGTAGAGGAGATCATTGAACCATCTGATGATATCTTTTCTTCTTTACTTTCTTTCTTTTGTGTAATTAATGAAAATGAATATGTTTCACTTATTCTTTATACTTAGCTAAATTCTCTAATTTTGGATTGATGGTGTAAATAAAATATGGAGTACTAATGAGTTCATTTCATCAATAATTTCATGATATTTTAATATACCAGGTCTTCATTTAATGCACATAATGGTCATATGTGTAGTTAATATCAGGTATAATATGGAACCTAGGAATAGGAAAGCAGGTATAACCAGGTATATTGGATTGGTATGATAAACATAGGTATATTACTTATCATGTATTAAATTTATAGAGATGAATTATCATTAGGGGGTTTTAATAGTACATGATTTACTTACTCTTATAAGATTTTTATAGGGTGACTGACTATGAGAGTCTAAAGGGGTATTAAGGTTGGAAGAGTTTAATCTATCATTTATCTCTTCACGCTTCACTGAACGGTCGATGATGCATATGCTCTGAATAATATCAATATAAAAGAGAATCATTAGAAAACATATTGTATTTATATTCAATCAATCCAAAATAATTTATCCAAATAGTATTTTATTTAATTATTTTTTTATTTTAAATTAGTGATTAAATCTCCACCATAACTTAGTTTAATTGAGTAGGATAATTATTGTAGTTGAAATATACAGTACTAGTATTTTGTAAGTAAACATTCTTTCTTGTGCGATCGATACTCTACTCTATTATTATATTACTTGATTCGATACGTATACTTACATATATTAAGAAGGATTTTTATAATTTTTATATCAAAGAAAATTTAAGCATTATTTAGAGATTAATAGAGCCCTAAATTATTTTTATAATTCTTTAGGTTACTTCATCGCCTCCATCATTATGCAAACCCTTTAGTAGATTGAATTTATCAGAGCATAAATATACTTACAATTCAAGCTAATAATTTTGAATTAAAATTAGCCACTATCAAATGGTTCAAAACTCTCAATTTGGGAGAACTTCTGTAGAAGTTCCCAATTTACATTTAGCCAGTTTCTTAAATATTTATGCAATGTTTAAGTATAATGGTATTAGTGATGATACTATTAAACTTAGATTATTTCCATTTTTTCTAAGAGATAAGCTAAAATATGGTTGAATTCTTTACCACCAGGCTCTATAACTATTTGGAATGAGTTGACTCATAAGTTTCTTACTAAGTATTTTTTTGCCTTCAAAAATTATCAAACTTAGAAATGCATAACTTTTTTTACTCAGTTTGAAGGACAATCCATTTATGAGAGTTAGGAAAGATTTAAAGAAATGTTTAGAAAATTCCCTCATCATGCAATACCTATTTGGTTAGTTATTTAAATAATTTATAATGGATTGGTAGTATCTCTTAGATCTATAATTGATGATGCAGTTAGAGGATCATTGATGTCTAAGTCATTTGAAAAAGCTTATGAATAGATAGAGAAAATATCTACTAATAATTTCTAGTTTCCTGTAAATACGATAAAGGCTAAAAAAGTAGCTGAATTTATGAATATGATGCTTTATCAATTTTAACTACATAAGTTACAATAATTTCTAAGAAGTTGAATACAATAGGAGTAAATTCTGGAATATGAGCTGAATTTTGGGAGATTAAAATTCAATTGAAGATAATAATATGAAAGGGATTGAAAATATTAATGTAATTAGAAGATAAAATAATCCCTATTCAAATACATATAATTTAGGTTTGAGGAGCTGGTAGGGTAAATCCAGTTAGGAAATTAATTATAAAATCAAGCTGGTTCTATTAAAAATTTAGAAAACCAATTAAGTTAGTTTGTAATTTCAATCAATAGTAAACCTCTTGGAGCTTTACCTAGTAATACTAAAGTTAACCCAAAAGAAAAAGAAAAAGATCTTGATGGAAGTCATTTGAAGAATGGAAATAATATATCCCAACCAAATTGAAAAATATAGGCAAGTCTGGCTGAAGACTTAAAACTTAGTGCTTGTGGGAGGTAACCCACTTAAAATATTATTTATGATGCATGGTGCACTAGTTATCTTGCAACATGTGTTATGCATATGTTATGTTATTATATGAAAGTATATATAGTTTTATTTATTGTTTGTGTTTCTTTTATTTAAATTTTATTAAAATTTTCCTCATGCTTATTATAATTTTTATTAAATCTTATATTATGATTATTTAATTAATCTTAATAAAATTATAATTAAAAAATTATGTAAAATTAGAATAATAATAAAATCTTAGGTTTTAATTTAAATGAATAATTTTTATAATTCATAGAGTAGAAAAACTAATAATTAACAAACATAGACTATTTAAGTTATTATTTTAATTTTAAATTATAAGTTATACCTTTATGCATTTTTAAAATAAGATGAATAATTAAAATTAAAAATTAGATATGAGTAGATTAAAATTAGAAATCATAATTAACACAAATTTAGAATTAGTAATCTTATTAAATCTTTACATAAAATTTATTAAGATTATAAAAGGATTTGAAGCAAAAATTGATATTTAAAATCATTAACTATGTACTCCATACAATAAAAAGAAAAAGAACTATGAAAATAATTCTAAAAAAAAAGAAAAAAAAAAGTAAGGATGAATACATTCAAAAATTGGTATCAGTCAAAAGCTTAGAATTTGATTACAATGCTATACTTAAATTCATAAAGGATAGAATAAAAAACTAGTATAAATGATGATGAACGAATAAAGTTTCAATTTTAACTACTAATATATCTAATTTAAAAATTAAAATTAATAATTAAATCTATAACATGTGAATTTAAATTTAGCAATAATAAAGATTTCTCATTATTAACACTATCGTTGTCAGGTCCCAAGTCCTGGATGAGAAAAGTGGAGGGTTGCGTTAGGTAGTCGACAATTAGAGTAAAACTTGTCCAATAATAATGACATGAATCCTTTAAGAAATTATGTTAATGCTAGGGTGTCCCCTAAAAGTGACGTGCTGTATGTCCTGAATACAGCGACAAGTGTGCAAGGGCCGCTGCACCGTCGCCTGGGTGCAGTGTTAAATAGGCAAGGGTTCCCACATCAAGGACGGATGTGGGCAAAGAAGCTAGTCCATGAAACTAAAATTAGGATAGGAAGTTGGAATATAGGTTCCCTTACATGAAAATTAATGGAATTAATAGATATTATGATTCATAAGAAGATAAATATTCTATGCATTCAGGAAACTAAATGGGTTGGAGAGAAGGCTAAGGAGATTGATAGTTTAGGATTTAAACTTTGGTATTCATGTAGGAGTCATACTAGAAATGGTGTAGGCGTGATTTTAGATATAAGTTTGAAGGATAATATCATAAATATTAATAGAATTAGAGATAGAATTGTAGCTTTAAAGATTATTGTTGATGCTAAGATTGTTAATATTATAAGTGCTTATGCTCGTCAAGTGGGTTTGGATATGGATTCAAAATTAAAATTTTAGAATGACTTAGAAAAATTAATACAAAAGATACCTCATGAAGAAAGAGTTTTTATTAGAGGAGATTTAAATGGACATGTTGGTAGAGAGGTAGATGATTTTAAAAGCATTCATGGTGGCCATGGGTTTGGAATGATAAATGAAGCTGGTAAGTCCATTTAAGATTTTTATTTAGCTTATAATTTTTTAATTGCTAATACCTTATTTAAGAAAAGAAATGAGCATCTCATTATTTATAAAAATGGATATAGTACCACTCAGATTGATTATTTTCTTATAAGAAAATTAGATCGTTTAGATTGCAAAGATTGTAAAGTTATTCCGAGTAAAAATTTATGTACCTAACATCATTTATTAGTTTTGGACTTGAAGATAATGCGAACGAAAATAAAAAATAAAGTAAAACAAATTTTTTAGGATTAGATGGGGGCATTTAAAGAATATTAATAAAAGTATTTTTGAGAGTAAGATTTTAGATCTTAAGATTTTGTCTGTGCATGAGGATGCTAATGTTATGTGGGAAAAAGTGGCTAGTGATATTAAAAATATTGCAAAAGATGTGCTTGGAGTTTTAAAGGAAAAGCTCCTAATAGTAAAAATAGTTGGTGGTGGAATCCAAATGTGCAAGAAAAGATTAAAAATAAGAAGATTTGTTATAAAAATTAGTTTAATTATAAAAATTTTGATAATTAGAAATTATATAAAGAGACACATAAGGAATCTAAGAAAATAATATGTGATGCAAAGAGTTTAGCTTTTAGTGATTTATATAATAGATTAGATACTAAGGTGGGAGAAAGATATATGTATAAGTTAGCAAAACAAAGAGATAGGAGTAATAAGGATTTAATTCAAGTAAAGTGTACTAAGGATGAAGATCAAAAGCACTTTTTTTAGAAGATGATATTCAACAAAGGTGGATGAGATATTTTGCTAAACTTTTTAATGAAGAATGTGAAAATAAAATTGATTGTAGTGACCTTAGCACCCTAAATGAAAATAATGATTTCTGTTTTTATCGGTATATTAATAAAACTGAAGTTAGAGAGGCTTTAAAGAAAATGAAGGGTGGAAAAGCTGTTGGACCTGATGATATTCCAATAGAGGTGTGGAAATGCTTAGGAGATGAAGGAATTTCTTGGCTTACTAAACTTTTCAATACTATTTTGATAACTAAAAAGATGTCAGATAAGTGGAGAATGAGTGTGTTAAATCCCTATTTTAAGAATAAAGGTGATGCACAAGATTGTGCAAATTATAGAGGAATTAAGTTAATGTGTCATACTTTAAAACTATGGGAACGAGTTATAGAGCATAGGTAGCGGCATGATACTAATGTTTCTCAAAATCAATTTGGATTCATGCCGGGTAGGTCTACTATGGAAGCCATACATTTATTAAGAGGTTTGATGGAGAAATATAGAGAGAATACGGAGGATTTACATCTGATATTATTGATTTAGAAAAAGCATATGATAAAGTTCCAAGAGAAGTGCTATGGAGAGTTCTTGAAAAGAAAGGAGTTAATAACGCTTATATTCAAATCATTAAAGATATGTATGCATGAGCTATTACTTGTGTTCAAACACAAGGTGGTTTGACCAAGTATTTCCCTATTCGGTTGGATTACATCAAGAATCAGCCTTAAGCCCTTATCTTTTTGCTTTAGTCATGGATGTTCTTACTAGACATTTGCAAGAGGATGTACCTTGGTGTATGCTTTTTGCTGATGATATTCTTCTTGTTGATAAGATTAGAGAGGAAGTTGAAGGTAAACTTGAATCATGGAGGTCAACCTTAGAGTCTAGAGGTTTTCACTTGAGTAGATCTAAAATGGAATATATGGAGTGTAATTTTAGTAATAATAGATCTAGTGAGGGGATTGTGACTTTGGCCAATCAAGTCATTAATAAGAGTACACGTTTTAGATATCTTGGATCTATTGTTTAAAGTGATGGTAAAATAGATATGGATATTATCAGCAGAATCCAAGTTGGATGGTTGAAGTGGAGGAATGCATCGGGCTTATTGTGTAATAGAAAAGTACCCTCAAACTTAAGGGAAAATATTATAAGATGGTGGTGAGACCTGCAATGCTTTATGGTGCCGAATGTTGGCCATTAAAAGAGAAGCATAATTCTAAGTTAAGTGTTGTAGAGATGAGGATGCTCAGGTGGATGAGTGGCTTTACCCTTAGAGATATAATACGAAATGAGCATATTCGTGAAAATGTTGAAGGAGCTCTAGTGGAAGATAAGATTAGAGAGATTCGCCTTAAATGATTTGGTCACATAAAATGGCGGCCTCCCGATGACCCGGTTAGGAAAGTAGAGGTCTTAGATTTGACTTATGCTAAGAAAGGTAGAGGTAGACCTAAAAAGACTTGGTTAGAAAATATTAGAAATGATCTTTCTTTATTAGATTTAAACAAGAATTTAACTTTTAACATGACATAATTGAGAAAAAGGATTTATGTAGCCGACCCCACGTAGTGGGATAAAGGCTTGATGTTTTTGTTGTTGTTATTGAAAGATTTCTCATTATTATAATTCTTAATATTTTTTCCATTACAGGAAAACCATGATATTCCGACAAAAGTTTCGGCAAAATTATATCCGCCGGTATCAGCGTGGAATAACCGACAGATATTCCACCGGTAACATAGTGAGAATTTTTTCGGTGGATAAACTATCAGAAAACTTTCCAGCAGAAAACCCACAGGTAAAGCTGTCAATCTTTGTGAAAATCTGTGGTAACGTCCGACAGAAAATAGGCCAGAAATTATCGGTGGGACTTTTGGCAGGACAATACGTCGACTTATTTAAACCCAACGAAATAGTTTTGGCAGAAAAAGCATCCAGAAAACCTGCCATAGAAAGCCCTATTTTCCTTCTACGGTGGTTTTCCTTCTCATTTCACTCCTGTCATTTCGGTTCGCTCCCGCTCACGTCAGTCACCTCCAACCAAACGTGCCTTTATCACCTTTGCCTATGCCGCCTCCATCACCTCAATCTCCAAAAATTCACCGTAAGTTTATCTAGGTTAGCCCATTTATTTTTTCTTTGGTCATTGATGTTCTTGGTAGATATTTACAAGATATTGTACCATGGTGTATGCATTTTATTGATGATATTCTTCTTGTTGATAAACTAGTGAGGGAGTTAGTGGTGAAGTAGATGTGGAACTATTAGTAAAATTCCAGTTGGATGGTTAAATGAAGAATGTGTTGGGCTCATGAGTGGCTTTTCTCTTAGAAACAATAAACGAAATGAGCATATACATGAAAATGTTGGAGAAGCTCCTATGAAAGATACGATTAGAGAGAGTGAGAAAGTCACCTTAAATGGTTTGGTCACATAAAATGGAAGTCTCCCAATGACCTAGTTAGGAAAGTAGAGATATTAAATTTGGCTTATGTTAAGAAAGGTAGAGGTATAAAAATAGTTGGATGTTTATAACAAGCCAAGGAAAGTCGATAAATTTGTTTAAAAATATCTCCAGCGTAAACTGTATTTTCACCTTTGGTACCTCCTTGAAGACCTATGCACGCCTTTCTTGGCGTGATAGGATTGAAGATTATAGTTGCGGTGGCACCCAACACCCATCGTGCACATATTTTTGATGTATTGGGCATGCTAAGACTCCTTAAATTTCCACTAAACAGGGGAGAACGCCAGGAGGGCTGCCAAATTATTTATTGATAGGGGATCACATTTATAAATAACACCATCTGATTTATAGATTAATTAAATTCAATTTATTTTTCTTCAACATATGTTAATCCAATCTCTAATATCCTTATATTATATATAGGCTAAATTCTTCATATTATGGATATTAGAAATTAAAGAAATGGATGTATAGCAGATTGGCTAAGAGGATGAAAGATATTATAGATGAGTTTATTAATGGGATAATTTTTTTCATCCAGACATCCTGTCAACTGTCTAGCTTCATCTCAGATAGAAAGTTTTGATACCCATATTCTAAATATAAAAAATAAGTGCACCTAAGACTAGATGATATAATTATTGATCTATATCACTAAGGGTTCATGCCAAAATATTGTATTTAAATTCTTAGGTGAGTACGAGCTATATTTTGATTCTCAATGAAACACATCTATAAGTTCTAATATAGCTGAGGAAGAAAATATTTGACCTCTTACAAACTTAGTTTATGATGCAACTGGAGCATAATTTGAATAATATACAGAAGAGTCTCAAAATAACAAGGTACAAAATTTTTATAATTTATTGAATGTTGCCTAACAATCAATATGGAAGGGGTGCACCACTCACTCAGAGTTATTTATTATTATGAAGATGTTAAGCATCAAGGCAAAATATAATATCCCCCATAAATATTTTAATGAATTAGTTGAGCTACTTAAGGAAACCAACCCAACAGATAACATAAATCCTATCGATTTATATCGAACTAAGAAGTTGGTTTCCAAACTTAATTTGACATACACAAAAATAATTTGTTGTGTCAATATATGCAAGCTATATTATAAAGATGATTTATAAGAGATTGCATGTCATTATTGCAATACACCAAGATTTAAATCAAAATCTAGAAAGAAATGAAACATGAAGGATGTACCAATCAGTAAGATATTTTACTTACCCATAATTCTTATATATAATGATTATATGCATCAATGAGATCTACTATACATATGAGAAGGCATAATAAACACATCTAGTAAGAAGGTATTATTACACATTTATCAGAAGTAGAGGCCTGAAAATATTTTGATCAAACACATCACACCTTCGTCACTAAATTAAAAAATATTAGATTAGGTTTACGCACAGATGGTGTTACCCCATTTAATTAGTCTGCTTTACCTTACTCATACTGGCCCGTGATACTTACCCTATACAATCGTCCTCCAGAGTTGCGTATGACAACTCCTTATATATTTTTTATGCTGATTATTTTAGGGCCATATAATCCAAAAGTAAAGATTGATGCATTCTTAAAACCGTTAATCGATGATTTAAATTTATTATAGAAAAAATCAGTAAATATATATGATATCTCCACCAAACAAAACTTCATAATGAGGGCAGTATTACTTTAGACAATTAGTGACTTCCTTGCGTACAGCATGCTTTCAGGTCAGAACACTTCTGAATAGTTAGCTTGTCCATATTGGATGAAATTTATAAAGTTATTCACTTTAAAGCATGGAGAGAAGAACACTTGGTTCGATTGTCACCCCATATTCTTACCTACTAGTCATCCTTTCATACAAAATAAGAATGTATTTATTAAAAATAAAATGGTGATGTCACAGTCTCTTCCTAGATTAACCAGTGAAGAAATATTTAAAAAAGTAAGGTTTATGCCCACGATAGTTAATTCTCCAACATTACCTGATTAGAAATTATCAGGGTATGATATCAACCACAATTAGACCAAGAAAAATATTTTTTTGTCCTTGTCATAGTGGAGAACAAACTTGATCAAACATAACTTAGATGTGATGCATATAGAGAAATTTTTTTTAATAATATATTCAATACAGTCATGGACATCAAAGATAAATCCAAAGATACTATAAAAGCAAGGATAGGCTTAAAGGAGATTTGTAGGAGAAAAATTTTGGAGTTGAAGGATGGTGGAAATGAAAAACTTCTCAAACTAAAAGCTCCATTCACCTTGACTTTAGAGTAGAGACGAGCATTTTGTGAATGGGTGCAGACTCTATGGGTACCTGATCGATATTCTTCCAATCTTAATAGATGTGTTGACATATGATCTGGGAGATTTTTTGAATTGAAAAGTAATGACTTTCATATCTTCGTGTAATATCTAATACCAACAGCTTTTAGTTTTTTACCAGATCTAATTTTAAAGCCCTTGATCTAGCTAAGTACCTTCTTGAAAAATTTATACTCTTCAATACTAAATGTAGAGTACTTGATTTTTATGGAGCAACATATTCTTTTTATTTTATACAAACTTGAGAAGATATTTTCTCCAATCTTTTTTGACTCTGTGGAGTATCTACCTGTACATTTACTATATGAGGTTATAGTATGTAGACCTATTTAGTATTGATGGATATATTTTTTTGAGAGGTATTTAAATAAACTTAAGAAAATACTAAGAGTAAAGCATCCTGAAGGCTCAATTTATGAAGAATATCTAATATATGAGGCAACCCAATTTTACTCGTATTACTTTTACACAGCGTAACAATCAATTAGGAGTACTGCTCCTCCAAATCTAGGTCATACATATACATGTAAATTCTTAAATATATCTGTATTCAATAGAAGTGGTGAACCCAGAGGTGCTAGCATCATATACTATTTGACTGATAAGGAGATGAGAGTTGCCACATTATATGCCTTGCTTAATTGTGATGAAGTTGAGCCATATCTTGAGTAAGTATGAGTTAGCTTGTTCATATATTTGTTACTCATAAATCATAACTATTTAAAATTTGTAGGAGTTTCATTAATGATTTGAGGACATCAGTATCAGTAGAAGTCCAAAGGTAATGAAAATAGAATTCTCAAACTTGTTCAAAAATATAATATATATTATAACTATTCATTTCTACTAATTTGTCTTAATTAGTTAACACAGTAGTCCATAAACATGCTATTAATATACAAACATTTGATCGACCAATTAGGTGCACACTCAAGGCATTGATTACAGTATAGGGACTACTGGATCTAACTTGGGGACCAAATATATTAGTAAAATATTTACAAATTTTTTTGGTTAATGGCTACAAATTTTAATTCAAATCTTGGTGTGAATGTAAAATGATAGATAATTTTAGTATTTATGCAAGAGAGAACACCTATACAGGTGATGATTCTGAGTACTACGGAGTCTTATAAGAAATATTACAGTTAGAATATTTAGGTGACTGGAATAATATGTATCTATTCAATAGTGATTGATTTGATCCTGTACATAACAGAGGTATAATAATATATCTGCTTTACGATACAAAAGAAGTAAAGCAGGGTAGGAAATATACAAAGTTTGACCCATTCATCATTGCTAGCCAAGCAAGCCAAGTCAAACTTGCTAACTATTCAAGTAGATTACATGCAAACATGATTGGCTCATAGTTTTAAAAACTAAACCCAAGGGAGTCATTGAGAAAACCACATCAATACCACCAGCACATCAAGAAGATCATATGCTAAACTTAAAATATCTTGCTAACAATATGGATGATCAAATTAAAACTAATGAGAGTGAGTTATAGTTAGAGAAAGTATATTTAAAAATAAAGTAGTCAAGAGGAATCTTATAGTGGTGAAGATATTTCATCATATGGAAGTGAATCAATAAATGATGAGTAAATAGAAGGTAAATATATTTAATGATTTTTTACAATCCATTGTGAATCAATAATTTATATTAACAATATGATTTATTTTTAACAGCATAATAATAATTACTTCAATTATTTTAATACTGCTCTACTTTAGTTATTTAATTGATGATTTATTTTATATTAAATATTTGTTATAATTTATGTTGCTAATATTTTTTAAATTTATTTATAGATGGCTTCAGGTGATGAGCCTCACCAAGAATTGATCAAAATATTTTTTGGTAGGCGCAAGAAGGTGACTAATGGCTCAACTAGTAGATCTGCACATACTGAGGGGACCTCTTCTTCTCAGTATGCCACTAAGAGTCAGCTTTGCCCGCCTTTACCTGCTCCTCCATCTAGTAAACCACGGTTCTACTCACCAGACCCCGGCTTTCCTTTGCTAGATGCCACGCACAGTGATCCCTTCTACCCGTACTACCCCCCTCCCCCCCCCCCCCCCCCATAGAGGTCCTCCCACTTATCCATATCTATCATATATCCGCCACTCTATCCTCCACCACTCCCTAAGCCCTATATACGTGGACCTTCTACCCTAGTTGTAGCAAAGCAGAAGTCAGAGGGCACATGTTAATTGCACCTGAGGGTGACACGTATGTGCTTACTATATTCTTAACATGCTACTAAAATTTTATAAAATTTTTTTCACCTAACACATTTTATGCAGGTTTTATCCATCAAAGTAGCCAACGTATAAAATACTGGATATCATACAGAGCAGGTATGATGCTCCTTATATTTCTTAGATAAAAATTCCTAAAGAAGTGCGTAATATGTGATTCAAAGAGTCTAAGGTTAGTTATTATAAAATATATTCTATATTATATCTTTTTTAAATTAAGCTAATAAAAATATTCTATATTGTATATTTTTAATGCAGAAAAATTTTTATTGGTTGTCCGAGCACAATGATAAAATCAAAAAAGAATTTTGAGAAGCGCAGGTCAACTCATATGTAAGAAATGATTACATATATTAGAAAGTCAGGTGAGCGACCACTCTGGATTGGTAAGAGTGTATAGGACGAGTTGACCAGTGCTTGGGGTAGCCTAGATTATACTAAAAGGAGGGACCAGAATAGACAAAACTAAGCTTCTAATGTTGGGGGCATGGGTAATTCTATCCATAATAAGAGCTTAATTCCACATACTGAGCACATGTGAAGTTTGGTAAGAAATTTTAAAAGATTTTAATAATTTACTTAGATATGAATACTTATATAAGTATATTATAGAAAGATGTGCTAGGTATAGAACCAACCACTGTTGAGTTACATAGTCATACCCACAAGTGGTAGGAGGACCAATAATGGGTTGATGAGCGAGCAAGGAGAGCCTATGTGAGTACATAAGTTTAATATTTTAGATGACATTGGTAAATTGCTTAATTTTTTATTAAATTTTAAAGGAAGAGTATACACGGCTTTGAGAGAGCCATCTAGGAGTAGGTGAGGGATCTTCTTGGGAATCAGCAAATTATTCTGACTGCTGCACTTGGTCATAAGTGGTAGGAGGAATGTAGAAAGGCTAGGTTTATCTTCTTGGGAATCAGCAAATTATTCTGACTGCCGCACTTGGTCATAAGTGGTAGGAGGAATGTAGAAAGGCTAGGTTTATAATGTAGGCTTACAAGCCTATGTATATGAGGGGCATATATCTGGTGGCTCCAGCTTCTCAGTAAGTAGCTATGAGTCATTGTATAGCCAACAGGTAGCTGCTCTTACAGCTGAGCTTGAGCAAGTTAGGAAATCACAAGCTGACATGTAGATACATATGCGGATGCAATAAACTCAGTTATTGGATGAGCTGCAGAAATTAAGGGAGTAGTTCAGTGAAAAGCAAGCAGCATCAGCAAAGGAGGAGGACTAATTCTGATTAGATATTTTTTTATTATTACTAAATATTTCATTTATATGTTGGACATTTTATTTGTATGTTTGTTTATTTTATTATCAGTTTTTAATTGTGCAATAAAAAAACTTTATGTTTTATTTTAATCTATTTTAGTAAATATTCAATGAATTTGAAATGATCAAA